>SRMA01027120.1:40668-145392 GCA_007224835.1 Danionella cerebrum | reverse complement strand
TGCGTGGCTTCCCACTGATTTCCCTTCAACCCGGAGGTGGAAGGCAGAAATAGCGGCGGCGTAGACCTTGAGGGACGATGGGGACAGCCCCCGATCGAACCTCTCCTGGAAGAAGGTCAACACGACTCAGATGGGGCATGTCCCGGGGTCTTCCTGGCGGGAAGAGCACCATACGACGAACCGACCCCACTTGCCAGCGTAGCACACTCAATGGAGGGGGCTAACGCATGGTATAGGTAGTCACCGCGAGGGGTGGTAGAGGCTCGGGGTCCACCGCGACAGATATGCCAAACAAGTAGGGCCCAGAGGTCTGGCCGCGGGTGCCTGTATCCCCCCCCCCCCCTTGAGTCAGATCTGGACTCAGGGGGATCGGCCAAGGGGGGGCTGTCACGAGCGCAGAGAGGTCTGGAGACCATACTCTGTTCGGCCAGAAGAGGGCGAAAAGAGTAGCCCGCGCTCGTCCCCCCCTGACCTTGCACAGAGGTTGTGCTAGGAGGCTTCACTGGGGAAAGCGCACATGAGCGTTTGTTCCCGGGCCAGCAGTGAGCCGGCGCATCTGTCCCGAGAGGAGCCAGGGACAGGAATAGGAGCCGGCAATGGGTATTCACACGGGAGGCAGCAGGTACCTGGGCCTCGCCGAAGATGTCCCAAATCTGCTAAACAGCCCGAGGATGGAGTCGCCAATCTCCTGTTGAGGGGTGGAATCTGGACGGCGGAACCGCGATCCTGTTACACTCCGCAGGGATATGAAGGCTCGAGCGACGGAAGTCGCTCTAACTCCAGAGGAGCAGCTGCTGGGCGAGGTAGTGCAGGAAGCGGGAGGGTACACCGCCCTGGTGGTTGATGTACGCTACGACCGCAGTGCTGTCAGTCCTGACCAGCGCGTGCCGATCCCGGAGGATCACTGCTACTAGCTCGAGACGGTTGATGTGCCAGCGAGAAACCAGTCCGTTCCAGGAACCGGACTCTCGGTGGGAACCGCACACGGCGCCCCAACCGGTCTTGACCACTACGCGACTGGTGATGCACACTAGGGGCACTCCAGCTCGCAGGAATCGTACCGACTTCCAGACCTTCAGGTGAGGGAGCGCGTCTGTCACGGACAGACGAAGAGCTCCCCGACGCCATGCCCAAGTTGGAACTCGCGAGAGAAGCCATAGCTGAAGTGGTCACATATGCAGGAGCCCGAGTGGAATCACTGAGGCTGCGACTGCCATATGCCCCAGGAGCCTCTGAAGTAACTTCAGTCTGACCACTTGTCGAGAAGACGCCGCGAATAAGGCTGCCAGCAAGGCCCGGGCGCGATCTACCGACAGGTGCGCCCGCATCCTCTCGGAGTTCAGCTCCATCCCGAGAAAGGAGATGACTCTCACAGGAGTGAGGCAACTCTTTTCCCAGTTGACCCTCAGACCCAATCGGTTTAAGTGCTGAAGCACCTTGCCTCAGTGTCGGATCAACTGGTCCCTGGACGAGGCTATGAAAAGCCAATCGTCGAGGTAGTCCAGGATCCGAATGCCTGCCCGGCGGAGCGGGGCAAGAGCGGCCCGGGCAACCTTCGTGGGGTGCGCGGGGAGGGCAAGACCGAAGGGTAGGACCTTGTACTGGTATGCATGGCCTTGAAACAGAACCTTAGGAAGGGTCTGTGTCTCGGAACCACTTCTACCTGAAAGTACGCGTCCTTCAGGTCGATTGTCGTGAACCAATCTCCAGGACGGATGCACGGTAGAATGCAGCGGACCGTCAACATCCGAAACCGAAGCTTGGCCACGCCTCGGGTCCAAGATTGGTCGCAGCCCGCCTGACTTCTTGGGGACCAGGAAGTATGGGCTGTAAAACCCGCGTTCCATATTGGCTGGAGGGACCGGCTCGACAGCTCCTTTTGTCAAAAGGGCGTCGATCTCCTCTCGCAGGAATGAGGCGCCTGTCCGGGGGACAGGGGTGTGCACTACGCCTCGAAACCTGGGGGCTTTCACGAACTGAATCGTGTAGCCCTGCCGGATTGTCCGGACCACCCACTGTGAGACCCCGGGAAGCTTCCGCCAGGCTCCCAGGTAAGCTGACAGGGGTAATGGCCGGGACGTGCCGATGGTCGCCAAGGCGGGGCCGCCGTGAGGCGGACTTGGGGGCGGAATCACCAGGGACGACCCCTGGGAAATGGTCAGATGAGGGAAGGGGAACTGAGCCCCCGCGCTCTCTGCCATGGCCAGTGGAATACGCGCCCAAGTCTGGGTCTTCGTCGGAGACCGAGGAAGATGAACCCCAGACCGCAGGGCATGCGGTTCCACTATTCTCGGGAAGTACATGAGATCTGTCTTTGACACAATAGGTGCCGCCGTCCCGAAGGACGGCAGCGAGGAGTGTGTGGTGGACTCCCCCCCTCCAAGGGGAGTTGGGTCGGTGACTTGACCCGAAGAGCAGCTCATGTATTCACGAGTCGCCAACCTCAGGGGCACTTCTTACTAGAAGCCCTCGTCTGCCTTCGAGAACCCTCCGAGGTTGACTGCGTCTTCCGCCTTGTAGAGGTGCTCCTCGGACCAGAGGTCGAAGGCGCAGACCGTGGCGGAGGACGCTCTCTTTGGCGGCGAACAGGCGGAGAGGGGTCCGGCGCAGAAGCAGCGGAACGCCGCCGCTTCCGACGCGGGACCATGAGCTCACCCAGACCCTCCGCCTGTTTCCTGATCGTGGAGACCTTTGACGCAAAATCGTCCACGGCGACGCCAAAGAGGCCATCTGGGGATACAGGGGCATCCAGAAACTTGTTACGGTCTTCGGGAAGCATAGTCGCCTGCTCCAACCACAGATGGCGTTCCTGGACCACGAGAGTGGACATCGTGCGACCAATATTCAGCGCAGCTGATTTAGTAGCACGAAGCGCTAAATCAGTGGCCGAGCGCAAGTCTCTGAGAGACTGCTGGTCACCACCCCCTTGGTGCATGTCACGGAGGACCTTGGCCTGAAAGACCTGTAAGGTCGCCACAGCATGCAGCGATGCAGCAGCTTGACCCGCGGCTGAGTAAGCCTTCGTCATCAGGGCTGACGAAAACTTACCAGCTTTGGAGGGAACAGTCGGACCAAGCGGCAGCACTGCCGGGGCACAAGTGCACCGCGACAGCCTGCTCCACCCGGGGAATCGCAGAATACCCCCTAGCTGCTGCATCATCCAAGGTGGTGAAGGGGGGGGAGCTGGAAGCCCTGGCAGACAGGGGAGCCCGCCAGAATTTAGTGAGCTCCTCGTGCACCTCCGGGAAGAAAGGAACTTCAGGAGCGCGGGGGGCGGAGCCCCGGCGCTTACCTAAGAACCAGTCATCCAAACGCGACGGCCCTGAGCTGGAAGGTGCTTGCACCTCGAGCCCAATAGCGGCCGCGGCCTCGGAGAGCACCGCGAATGCATCGGGCTCCGGCTCTGCCGCGACCCCGGAGGGTGGCAGCGGTGAGCTGAAGGACTCCGAAGAAAGCGCCCCTTCCGATGCTGCGAGGGAAAGCAGATCGTCAGCAAGATCACACGAGGGCCCAGGCAACGCCGAAGCGCTATCCGAGTCCCCCGCGGACCAGACGGGGAGCACACTCTGGCTTTGGGAACGGTGCGAGGGATCGCCTGACACCAATCGACCCAAAGCCGCAGAAGAGGTGTTTTGGGACGGGCCCCTCGGAGTCGAAAGATCACCGGGAGCCGAAGCTCCGGTGTCCTCCTCCTCGAAGAAGGACCGCCTATACCTCAGAGTGCGCGCCGGGAGAGCGTTGCAATGCACGCACTCTCGCCTCACAAGAGCAGCACAGGCGTGTTGGAAGCCCAAACACTCCAAGCATTTCTCGTGACCGTCCTTCGACGAGATGAACCCAACACAGCCAGGATTACAGCACGTTTTGCTCATCGTGTCGTGAAAAATGGACAGGATGTGAACAAACGGCTAACAATAACACTGGACAGGCTAATGCCGGAAAAGACTGAGGCGCAGCGACAGCGGCGTGCTATACTGGGCTAGCAGAGGACCACGCTGTATTTGCTAGGTAAGCAACCTCGATCTCAACTGGCCGTTTAGCGTCAAAGTTTTGAGAGGAGAGTCACACTCAGTCCGCTCCGAAGGAAAATCGCATACTGAAGCCTGCGTTACGCCCGGTCTTATACCCGGCTGATTGCTAATCAATCACTCACGCCTGCAAATCAATTTGCCCGTTAAACAACTCGGTCCAATCTCCCATAGAGATCAGCTCCCATTCAGTCGGTCATCGACTAAACGTCTCCGGTACCGACTGAAAGGTAACTCAGGGAAGTCGGAAGACTCCTTGTGACTCTGCGAAATGAATTTTCAATTTACACTTTGGAAGAAGCTATTAAACCTGCAAATTTTGAGGTGGTTATTCGGGCTGTCAAAAAAGTTTCTGGATTTCATGAGAAACAACAAACCAACTGCCCCCCAAGCCTGGCTCTGAAGGTGGGTCACTCTTTGAACAAAGTCTGTGACATTATACACTGCAGAACCTCGATGGCAGTACAAAGTCATCTCAAACTTTATGCTGCTAAGTGGTTGGAACTGATCTCTCACAGAGCTTTAACCACTTTATATGAAGGACACTTTAACAAAGAATCTACCCTCCCCTTTACTAAAGATGTTAAGAAACTTCATGGACATCTGGAAAAAGTTGTTGACTTCACAGTGATGTCGCTGTGGGCTTCACTAAATTTGAGGTGAAACTTTGTGAGTACTTCAGTGGTGTGGAAATAAGGGGCAAAAAAAAGGTTGCTGTGTTACATTTCTCCAGACATAGTCAATGCCTTAAGCTTGCTCATTAGCAAAAGAAAAGAATGTGGAGTACCAGATGAGAATGAATTTCTATTTGCCAGATCAAACTGCTTAAAACCCCTTATAGAGGACAAGACTTTGTGAGGGTTTTTGCTGAAGAGTACGGTGCTCAGAACCCAGAACTTCTCAGCTCAGCTCAGTGCAATTGCGTAAGCATGTTGCAACATTGTCCAAGGTCTTGGTTCGGAGGAGGTGGAACGGATGCAAAAAACATTTCGGCACTATGTATGAAATTTAACTTTCTTGAGATTTTTCACGAATTACTGACACAAACACAGTTTCAAACACAAGCGCAGACAGATGGAGAGACGCTTCTGAGAACGCGTCACTGAGTTTCTCTAAGTTGCCCTACAGAACACCACTTTCCACGTTATAAACGTTATTTATTTTACGACACCTTGACTCTAACATTTGTTATAGCACATCATTGGTAATCTATACATAATGTTTCACTTGATTTAAAACGACCTTTCGTATCTCGCACATTTCGTAACTCGAAGCATTCCCCTTCATACCCCTTGGTAAATGGGACAGTCGAGCCTCTTATTCTTCTTCTGTTGTTTTTGGCAGTTTGCTTTATGGTGCATTAGCGCCACCAGCTGGATCAGTACTTTGGATCCCGAAATGAATTAATGAAACATTCTTGTATTGTTAATATTTTTCTTTAAGTGATTCTTTTATATTTGTGTTTGTATATATTACATTTGTAAGATCACTGTAAGTTTATTCGTTGCTTAATTTATTTTCCAGGGTTTTAGAGTTTTTGTCTTTTTTTAAAATTGCATTTTAACATGCTCTGTATTTTCGTTTTGATTACATTGGTCACATTTCCCACAATTATTTTCTATTTTATGTTGTGAGTAATTTAAACCAGTATGTTGTTCTAACTTCATTCTGTTTTCATAAGTTTTATAAACTCCTTCGTCTGCGTCGAAAAACATAGGCTGTGTCCCAATCCAGAAGTGTGCATCCTCCCGAGTGCGCTTTTTAAGGCCACTTACGTCTCATTTGGCAAAACTCAAAGGGTCCTTGAAATGCACCCTTGAAATGCGTCCTACTTTCCCTTGAATTCGGAGAATACGTCGCGACCATCCTTTGTGGCCTCAGATATCCCACAATGCTTTGCAGTGTATTTTTGTATGTATATGCAGTTTTTTTTTTCATTTTTCCATTTCCATTGTGACGTATGTGGCCACTTCTGGATTGGGACACAGCCAATGAGACTTCTTTATCTGTGTTTTTCAGTTTTACAAAATATTAAATATAGGAAAAGTGAAAAATAAGAAAGTTATATAAAGGAAGATAATAAGTTTTCTTTCCTTGAATTCGCTATCTGTTTATGTTGTGTACAAGGAACACACAATTTTGAGAAATAAATAATTGTTGATTTTATTGTCCATTTTTCATTGTTAGATAATATGAGCAGTAATATGAGTGTGTGGTACGTGGGCATATCATCAGCCTTCACGGAGATGGGGAGGAAGTTGTTATGCTTCCTTAAGGCCATTACACACCTATGCATTTGCTGCACTGCCTTTTGTGGCTGTGTCATTCTTTTGCGTTTAAAAATGAACACTAAATGGCACTTCGGTGAACTGTGATTCACTCCATGCCACACGGTGCTGCAGAATTCACATTGTGTGAGGTGCATTTATGGAGAAAAAGAAGAGGACGAGCGAACGTTGTCAATAGACCGCCAAATTATTTACTAAAGCTGGTTTCAAGAGGGCGGCATGGTGGCGCAGTGGGTAGCATTGTGGCTTTCCAGTTAGAAAGTTATCGGTTCGAGGCTCACCGGTGACCTTCCTGAAAGGAGTTTGCATGTTCTCCCCGTGCTTGCGCGCGTTTCCTTCGGGTACTCCGGTTTCCCCCACAATCCCAAAAACATGCGGTTAGGTTAATTGACTAATCTAAATTCCCCTTAGGTGAATAGAGTCTTAGAGTGAATGTTGCCCTGCGATGGACTGGCGACCTGTCCAGGGTGTACTTACCCCTGCCTCTCACCCAATGTGTGCTGATAAGCACCGGCAGACCCCCCAGAAAGGGAAGAAGCGGGTATGAAAATGAATGAATGGTTTCAAGCGCATGAGTTTAGCTGATTTTGAGTTTATGTCCAGAATCAGTGAATTACAGTTCACTGATGTGCCATCTAGTGTTCAGGTCTGTGTTTTCATTTATAAATGCAAAAGGGAGCTGATGACGCAGCCACAATAGGTGTGTAAAGGCCTTAAGTTAATGTACTGAAGCGCTAATGTTATTTGTTAATACTGAAAGGCAAATTATTAGAGAAATCTGGGTGGAAGAAAGATTTCTTTGGCTGATTCACACTTTTTCATCTGCCTAAATTCTTTTGCAATACATCTCAACTTTGTGCCTTTGGGTAGTCACTTATGTTCACCTTTATTTAAAAAAAATGGTGAAAACAATGGATGAGGAATGGAATAAATAATTTGATGGGCGAATAATGCTTGTAACCTCTCTCCTTTGGGTTTGTTGGACAGTGTTTTTTTGAAAGTGTTTGTGTTTTCTGAAAGCTTTTGAAAACTTAAATTGTTTTGTGTTTTTTGCATGTTTTTGAATGAAAATTGTGCACAGCAAGCAGCAAAGCTATTAGTTAGAGAGATAAATGCCTTTTGAAAAAACAAAACAAAAATGAATAGGATATCATATTCTCCAGAGCAATATTTGAAAGTTTGAGTTTTGACAACATACCAGAGATTTTCTCCATTTAGTTTAGTCTAGATTAAGAGAAATTTAACTTATTGTTGGAATACTGGTAAAGGGGAGGATTTTTCTTTGGAATGTGTACCAGCAGCCCTGGATTTGGTGGACCATCGTGACATTGTCTAAATCCTGAGGAGGTGATACCCTTTCACCACCGGCAGTATAACCGACCTTCTCTTTGGATTATTGAACATTAGACTTCTGTCAAACAAAGCGTCAATGACTATATAATATTGGAAGCTTGATATTATTAGCCTTACAGAAACTTGGCGAAAGACTGGTGATCATTTTTATATTACCCAGGCAGTTCCTTCTGGCTATTGTGTTGTTTTTAAAGCCTATGGGCGTGGTGGTGGGCTTGCAATTATTTTAAAACAAGATTTTGATACACTATTCCTCAAGAATGAATGAATGTTCTATTAAAAATGGAATAGGCAAATGCTTAGCTTTATCACATCAACTTGAATTCCATAACTTTTAGTCAGCATGTTCAGAAGATGGTCTAGAAAATGGGATAATCGGGCTCGGAGAAGTTTGTGAAAGTACGTTTTGAAGATTTTAAAATGCTGACTAATTAGCATAATGTACAATAAAATCAACAATAATGGAATTAGCCTAAGCCAAGGTTTAAGAATAAATAATGATTTTGTTTCTAGACATTACAGTTCACAAGCTGTTAGGATAAACGTAAGTATAACTGTAGACCAGTGGTGGCACTATAGAGTTTGAGCTAGAGGGTCCAGATTTTGTTAGATTACTCATATTAGCCAGCGGTATCTGTGCACCATATTTCATAACAAACATGTGGTTCATAGAGCAGAAGAAGAAACTGAACAAAAACAATATGTACATGAAAATTAGGTGCTGTTATGCACCTAGTAATATAGAAACCAAAATAAACTTTTTAACAAAGCAAGAAGCTTGCTGGCATGCCTCAGCTAGCGTCTCTCGAAACATGTTAATAAAACCATCCTTAAGTCTCTATCAAATAACAAGAATAGAAAAAAAATAACAATTTTAAATACATTTTTCAAGTGTATCCTGTTGTTTAGCAGCCACTACGTTCTGTAACTTTGTGCATAGCCCTGTTTGGACGGGACTAGTTTCACAGGGGGCTTTCTGTTTCTTGGTGTACTTTGTGTTTTAAATCCCATCCCAATGTCTGTTTTTCTCTCATGACCTTTGTGAAAATTCCAGAGCAAAAGACCTGCTGTTATTCAACAAACTCTGCGCTCGTCTGAGTTAGCAGAAAATGTTCAAAGGTAAAGCACTTTACTTGTGTTTTTAACAACGTTTCCAGTTAATATTAAAATTAACATTTAAAAAAACGAGTTTTTTTTAAAACCACAATGGAGGTTGAAATCCTTTGACGATTTAAAAAAACAAAACAAAAAAAAAAAACAAGAAGAGGTAAATTGAAACAAATTTTGAGTTTAGTCAGTTTAAGACATTATTTTAATTTCAGCAGTCATTACGTTAGTATGACATATGTTAATATATATGTAATTCATGTATATGACTAGGTCCCGTCCAAATAGGGCTTGTGACTGATACTGTTCTCGACTTGAGAGAAAGTTGTGGATCTACAGTAAAATCATATGAATCATGTTGCATTCATTACTTGCAAATCAAATCGTATTACTTGGATACAGTGATGCTTTCATGTGCTTCCAGATCCGGTACTGAATGGGTCCCACAAACTGCCCAGAGAGAATGTCACTGTCTATTGGGGCTGGGCGATTAAAATGTACTTCGCATCTGATGGACAGAGAAAACATGGAATTTAATTTTAATTGAGGAATGATTATAATACAATGAAAAAAAGACACTCGCCTTTTCAGAAGCTCTTTCATTTCCTATAAAAAAAAGACAGTGTTCAGAGCATGAAGGTTCCGAATGGACACAGCGATCTGGTCTTCAAACTAAAGCCTCCTCCCACATGAGCTAACTATAAACCAGGCAAAGTCATTTTGACTGAAAATGGGGTAGATCAGGGACAGGACAGTCCATTTAAAATAGGTGTAATAATTTGTTATTAATAACTAAAGAGATTTACAGAGGATAAGTTAATTTACATTTTTTGTAACTTCACATGATAAAAAAAATGAGGTCCACCTTAAAAAGTTTGGGACTGTCGTCCTCCCTCAGTTTGCTGTTCAGCATTTCAATGGCTTTCTCTAGATCTCTGCCCTGCATGGCAATCTGTTTCTCCCTGTCTTTTAAGATCTTCACTCGTTTGTCTCTTTCCCTCCTCAATCGCTGTAAATCTTCTTCCTCCTCCTCTTGCAGAAAACGATGGAGGTTTTGAAACTCTGCTCGGATTTCACGTTCTATATCTTCAAATCTGCTCTGTAGAAAGGAAATATATTGAATATGGAATTAGAAAAGGGAAACAAGTATTCCAGCAAAGGTTTTGGATGGGTAAATGTTTAACAAGGAGTAATGCTTTTGTTGATATATATAATATATTGATATATATAATATCCTGGCAGGAGAATGGCAACTTGGTCCCCTGGCTGCCCGGCAGACATGAGACTAGTTCAGGGAGGCCCAGGTTATCCTGCCTGCCTTTCCGAAATCTCCTGTCTTGTGAAGCATGATTGAATTCCTAGCAGCTCTTTATGTGTTTTATAGGCCTGAGTCAGGGGAGTGCAGTCTCCGAGCAGGAATTAGCCGCATTGCTGCCTCTTGGGAATTTGTAAAGGGGCTCGCACTCACCAATATATTTAAGGCTGTGGGCTGATCTACACAAACACTTTTATAAGCTACTACAACCTTAAAGTTGGCTCCTTCTCTTCGCAGTGCTGAGTGGTGGCAGCAACTAATGAAGAGTCAGTGTTGGTGTAGGGTTGGGGTTCTTGGATTTTTGCCTCCCTATGGGTAGATGGGGTGCTCTCTTTCTCAACGGGGGATAGCTACGCTCTCCAGTGTTATGCGAAATCCCCATATATTAGGGTTATCCCTGGTCAGGGGCAGAAGGAACACCCATAGAGGTGTTTATGACCGTTTGCTGCAAACCTTTTGGGTTTTGTGTCGACCTCGGCCATGGCCCTTTAGTTTGTTCTAGAGACTAGAACAAACTATTGTTCTAGATAGTTTTGCTGTTCTAGAAGATTTGCAATTTTCCTTCAATATTTTATAAAACTGACAAAGATGTCTGGAGATTAATAATGCATTAATCCCAACATATAACTGATTTAAGCTACACAGTAAAACCTTCTCCAGGAAGGGTTTTGGTCGGGAGCTGTCCCCTTCATCCCTTAAAGTCTACGCAGCAGCGATTTCCTCTTCCACCTCCGGGTCTAAGCCAAGATCTGATGCAGAGATTCCTCCAAGGGGCTAGACGGCTGCGCCCTTCTAGGCCCCCCTCTGTTCCCTCTTGGGACCTCTCCCTAGCCTTCATGTTCCCCTCCAAGCCTTTGGCCGCTTCAGTTGTATGCGCCCTCTCTCTCAGGATGGCTCTTTTGTTGGCCGTTGTCCATCAAGAGGGTTGGAGATCTCCAGGCCTTGTCCGCCGACGAATCCTGCCTGGAATTCGGCCCTGAGGACTCCCTGGTGATAATCAGGCCCAGGCTCGGATTCATCCCCAAGGTCCCCTCTGTCCCCTTCCGAGACCAGACGGTGACCCTGCAGGCCCTGCCCCGGGAGGAGGCAGACCCAGCCCAGGGAACTCTCTGTCCAGTCCATGCCCTTTGGCTCTACTTGGACAGAACCCGGGAGCGTCCATCAAGAGGGTTGGAGATCTCCAGGCCTTGTCCGTTGACCAATCCTGCCTGGAATTCGGCCCTGAGGACTCCCTGGTGATAATCAGGCCCAGGCTTGGATTCATCCCCAAGGTCCACTCTGTCCCCTTCCGAGACCAGATGGTGACCCTGCAGGCCCTGCCCCGGGAGGAGGTAGACCCAGCCCAGGGAACCCCCTCTCCAGTCCATGCCCTTCGGCTCTACTTGGACAGAACCCGGGAGCGTCCATCAAGAGGGTTGGACATCTCCAGGCCTTGTCCGCCGACCAATCCTGCCTGGAATTCGGCCCTGAGGACTCCCTGGTGATAATCAGGCCCAGGCTCGGATTCATCCCCAAGGTCCCGTCTGTCCCCTTCCGAGACCAGACGGTGACCCTGCAGGCCCTGCCCCGGGAGGAGGCAGACCCAGCCCAGGGAACTCTGTCCAGTCCATGCCCTTCGGCTCTACTTGGACAGAACCTGTGAGTTACATTTTTCTCCGCAGCTCTTCTTATGTTTCTGAGCCATCTTAGGGGATTAGCATGTTTGATTGTGGAGGCTATCCAGCTTGCTTACCAGGCGAGTGATGTACCCTGCCCTCCAGCTAAGCTGAGGACCCATCCCACCCGCGGTACGCTGCCTCGTGGGCTTTGGCTTGGGGGTCTCACTCACCGACATTCGTAGAGCTGCGGGCTGGTCGACACCCCAAAACTTTATCAGGCACTACTGCCTTGATGTAGGCGCTGTGACATCCGCGGTACTGAGCGGTGGCAGCTCATCCGGAAGCACATTCCCATGGGTCTGTCGAACATCCGTTCCCTCATCACCAAGTCCAACACCGATGAGGGATCTGGTCTGGCCTGACCTCGGTTAGGCCCGGATTTGGATGTGCTTGCAGATTCCCTAATGGTAGTTCGGTGAACCCCTTCTTTCACAACCGCCTAACGGTAGTTCACTAAACTCTATCCTCCCCCCACGCGGCATCTGACTGAGTGGAGCAGTCAGCTCTGCTAGGTTCTGGTAGTAAGGTTTTGCCATCGGGGCTGACCCCTACAGAACTCGAGTCCGGACTTCGGACCCCCCCTCTTATAGAGCGGCTGATTGCTAATCATCTACACTCGCAAATCAATTTGCCCGTTAAACGTTGGTACCATCCTCCCAAGGTCGGTAAGTCACCTAGTCGAAACTTCGACACATAATCTGTGTTCCTTCCTTTAGGGAACGGGGGTTACGTATAGGTAACCTAGACGTTCTTTTGTGACTGATGAAGAACAGAGTTGTAAGGATGTCTGATATTTTACTACAAATCATTCAATCGAACACAAACACAGTTATGAAAGATGGTGAAATACAGTTTCTCTGGGTTCCATCGCATGTGGGAGTAAAATAAGAAGGTGGATAAATCTGCCAAGGGAGAACTGGAAAAGAAACACATAGAGTTTCAAGTAAAGTTAAGCTTTCTGTTTAGCTTTCAAGTAAAGAAAAGCAAAGGCAGAAAAGTTTATAAACAGAATGAAGAGCAATAGAGCATGTGTAAGGAACCAGAAGAAATGAAGTCGTTGCAAGCAGAATAAGATTAGAACACTGTTCACTAAACAGACATTTTAAATCTCAAGGCAAGCACAAGAGGAAACATCAGAGGTTTAGTTAACAAAGAGAAGAAATGAAAAATGAACTAAGAGTGGATACATGTATTTTAACAGATATATTAGAAAATGTAAACAAGCATAAGTTCGAAATAATTTTAATGTTTCTTTAAATTTCTTTTAAGTTTTACTTATAGACACGTATAGGAGATCTCTGTTTCACACTCCAGAGCAAAGAGGGCGGTAATGCACCAAAAACCAGAAGCCAATCGTCATTAAACAAGAAGAAGGCTCGAGTTTGTCATAGTTCGTAAAACTTAACAAATGAAGAAAAACAAGAAAGGGAAAAAACAATGAGAGAATATAATGGAAAATAACAAAATAGTCAGATAGACAATTGAGGAATGCATTACAGAGTAAAAAGAACAAAACACTAGGAAAGTATACACTATATAAATGTATGATTGTAGAATGAAATGCAAGATTAAAGACATTAAAGTTCATTTATTTTTCTGACCGCTTATTCCCTTTTTGGGGTCACGGGGGTCTGTTGATGCCTATCTCCAGCTCACATTGGGCGAGAGGTGGGCGTACACCCTGGACAGGTCGCCAGTCCATCGCATGGCAACACACACATTCACCCCTAATGGGCTGTTGCATGTTTTGGGTATTCTGGGGAAAACTGGAGTACCCGGAAGAAACCCACGCAAGCATGGGAAGAACATGCAAACTCCTTCCAGGAAGGTCACCGGTGAGCCCGACAATCTGGAAGGCCACAGTGCTAACCACTGCGTCACCTCCCTCCCCAATATTAAAGTTATTTATATAAAATATATATATTTAGAGTCTTAAATTAGTAAAGCGCTAACAAATAAAGAAGTGATAGGAATATTTTTTGACATATTATATGCTCTGGAAAATTATAGTTATAATAAAATTAAAACAAATGGGGTTCAAGGAAAAAAATTATAAAATGGAGTGAAGAATTTTTACAAAATGTAACCATTCAAGTAAAAATTTGACAAAAACAAAGTAGTGCAAAAATAATTGAAAACGTAACTCCACACGGCAGTGTTTAACAGTATAGATCATAACATCGGAAAATCACTATAGGTGGACGATGGGGCAATATGGATGTGGAAGAAGCAATCCATTAAATAGAAAGATGGACTAAAAGTGTGGATTTAAACTAAATTTATATTTATAAACACAAAACAATTTATATTTATTCACTCATTTTCCAACCCGCTTATTCCCTTTCAGGGTCACGGGGGTCTGCTGGTGTATTATGGAAGATTGGTATGTATGTCAGTGGCGGAAACACATTTAAAGAAAATAGAATGGGAACAAACAAAAGCACTCAGCATTGAAAACAGGAGAACCACCGATCAGACTGAGAAGAAATATTAACATTATTATAAATAATGATGAACTATTGGGCACACAAACAAACAATAAACAATCACCCTTCCAAAAGAATAACAGAGGAATGTTGGAAGCACCAACAAACCAATTATTTTAATTTAAATTGGTTGAGTAATAAAATGGCAAAAAAAAAAAAAAATGGGAATAGACAAATTTAAATATTGTATACTAAAAGAAATAGCACCATAGAAAATACAACAAATTATTAAAAACTTTAGTTTGAAGAATATAATCTAACAAATTGAAGATAAATCAGAAAAAGCAAAATGTGCAACTAAATATTTATAAGAAATTACAAAGAGTAACTAAAAATGTATACAGACGGATCAAAAGATCCTAATATAGGGAAAACAGGACCAGCCATAATAAACCAGAAAAAGAAATCATAATCAATGAACGAGTCACAGACCACCTGACCATATTCACAGCAGAGTTAACAGCAATAAAAAAATACCAATAGAATGGATCAAAAATAACAAAATAAACAAAACAATAATTTGCTTAAACAGCTTAGCAGCTTTGGAAAGTTTAAGAAGCGAGAAATCAGAATCCAGGCAAGACGTAATAATTGACAAAATGAGAGACGTGGAGACAATTAATCAGGACAATAGAACAGTAATATTAATATGGGTACCATCACATATAGGGATAGAAAGGAAAATAGGGCAGCTAAACAGGCTATAAGAAAAAAAAGAGATGAATTTAGAAATTCCAAAAAGCAAAGCAGAGGTTAAAAATATAATAAATAATAAAATCAAAGAGATTTGGCAAAAATAATGGGATAGAGAAACAGTAAGACATCTACAACATACAACAAAGATTAAAAGACAAATAACAAACAGAAAACGTAGAAAAGAGGAAACAATAAAAGCAAGATTACAGCACACAGTTGAAAATAGCCAATCATCCAACAGGAAAATGTGATGGGTGTAGTGAAGAGGAAACCATAGAACTTATATTGCTTAAAATGTACAGCTTCTAAAAATGAAAGACAAAAAATAAGGAAAGATTTGATGAGGAAAAATCAGACATGAAATTATAAAATCCATGTTAAATAACAGCTGCATAACAGTAAATCATACACAACCATCATAGCATACTTCAAAAGTAGAAGAATAACCCATAGAATATAGGATGTAAGTAATATAGGATTTAAAGTAATGTAAAAGTTATTCATTTTTTTTATGTAGTGTATAGTTGGAATTATCTGTACTTTAATTGTATTTCTACATCTACATCCTGACCAAACTACAGCTCAGTAGGCAGTGGTAATGCCCAATAAAAAATGATTGCAAACTGCCAATAAAAATCAATAGAAGAAGAAGAAGAAGTGCACTTGAATTGCATGCTACGTTAAAACATGCAGCTAGAACACAAACAGATGTGAAAAGGAACAGAACTCAACAAAAAGAACCGTCCAGGTTACTTGCGTAACCCCACGTTCCCTGAATAGGGAACGGAGACGTTAGTCGGGATTAGGTCGACTTTATGGGAGCTGATCTCCATGGGAGAACGGACCGAATCATCTAACGGGCAAATTGATTTGCAGGTGTGAGTGATTGATTAGCAATCAGCCGGGTATAAGACCGGGCGTAACGCATGCTTCAGTTTGGGATTTTCCGAGGAGCCAACCTACTTACCTGACTCCCGACTTCTAGGGCATGGCAGAACGTGGGGTTATGCAAGTAACCTGGATGTTCCCTTTCAGTTGGTCCCGGAGACGTTAGTCGGGATTAGTTCCAGGAACCGGACTCTCAGTGGAAACCACAAACGGCGCCCCAACCGGTAGTGACCACTACGCGACTGGAGATGCACACTAGGGGCACTCTGGCTCGCAGGAATCGCAACGACTTCCAGACCTTCAGATGAGGGAGCACGTCTGTCATGGACAGACGAAGAGCTTCCCGACGCCATGCCCAAGATGGAACTCGCGAGAGAAGCCATAGCTGAAGTGGTCGCATATACAGGAGCCCGAGTGGAATCACTGAGGCTGCTGCTGCCATATGCTCCAGGAGCCTCTGAAGTAACTTCAGTCTGACCACTTGTCAAGAGGACACAGCGGATAAGGCGGCCAGCAAGGCCCGGGTGCGATCTACCGACAGGCGCGCCCGCATGTTCATTTTCAAATTGTCAATACCTGTCGTATCATTGATAATTATTACATATTCAATTCTGCATAGAGTACATTGAAGACCAGTAGAGGGCGCTATGGTGATTGTGGGTTACCTGGTTAATACATATAGAGAAGGGTTATAGAAAGAACTAGAAGAGAAGGTATGTGTAACGTAAAAGTGTCGTTTCCAGAAATAAAACACCGTCAACTTTTAACCGTAGTGTCAAAAGCGAACTTTATTTAAAGATGCAACAATACCTGTTATGAATTTTATGTCAAATTAATTTTAACTTTTAACCAAACTACGCAATTTATCCCTCTTCTATTATTAAAGCATTTGCACTACTGCGAAAGAACATATGAGAGAGTGAAAGTAAAAAAAAAGAGCGATATTCTGATATTCCAATATTCCAATATTCCGTCAGTGCCAGTTGAGTCACGTTTTAGAAGTCACGTGCTAGATGCGCAGCCTTCTCGAACTAAAGGGATTTGAGATAAGTGGATGTTTTTGGTTATGTGGATAACCAAGTGGATATTTCTTTTTTGGTCTGTACCAGTGCTGTATGACCTGGCATAGAGGTCACTTTTTGACAACAATCAACCATGAATACTAATTCAGGAAGGTCTCTGTTGAGGAAATGTCACTAAAACATGTTCGAAAGCTCTAAAAAGTGACTCATATAGTCCCTTTAATCTTGCACTTGATTACTAAAATTAAGCACTTAAAACTGTCAGACAGGTACTAAAATTTTAATTCTATGGAATTAATTCACTTAAAGCTATTGTAGCATGTTGTAAAATGTTTTTGGTGCAAGATTTGTTGGACCCTTGGAGAGGTGGGCGGGACTAAGAGGGGAAGATGGGGTTTCCCGGGGTTCAAAGGGGATGTCCGGGTCTGTTGGATTTGTTTTTACTGTTCTCTCTCATTAAAAAGGACGTTCTACAATATCTCCGCGTGTGCTCCCTGGATTAAACGCTACACTATAATGAAAAATCAAACGTATTATAACCTTGGTCCAACCATGTCAACTACTTGTACTTGAGTTTTAGGGAATGTATTTCAAATTATTATATAGCTTTTGATTAGAAAACTGGTTTATTTCTGTTAGTGAGTGGTGTTTTTTCTAGAGCATACTAATAATACTTACTCACCGATAAGCATTACAAAAATAAACCATTGCATACCTCGACATCCAGTGCGTCCACAAAGGCATCTCTCTCAGCTTCATAACATTCGTCGATTTCATGTTTGATCCTCTTAATCGCCTGAATAAGTTTCTCCTAAAAGCAAACATCCCCCAAACACAACTGTCAGCAGGTACACAAACCAAACACATTATTGACGACCAACTAGGACTTGTTAGACTTTATTAGAATTACTTTCGGAAACATCCCATGGACACACTAATCATGTATATTTCACCTTGACATGACAAACAAAAGTGACAATTAAGTCTTACCTTCTGAGCACTAAGGAGAGAGTTGTTAAAGTTGTTGTTTGTGTCCTTCATGTGACTTGTGTGCATTCCAGTTTACCTCGTCAGAATAAAGCAGACAGAACTTTGGATCTTACATGAGACCGAGGAGTAAAATCAACTAAAACCACTGGGGTGTGCATTAGTTAGTGGGAGGGGAGAGAGAGTGAGAGTGAGACCTCCAACTACATAGATCTAAAAATATAGTCCTGCTTCCAAAAATAAATAATGTTTAACACAAATGTTTGCAGCATGACAACATAAGCTACATTTGAGTTAAAAATGTGTAATGGTATACTGTCTGGTTACACTTGCTTTTGTAGCTCTGTGTTCAAATGATGGGTTGCCGTCTGTTTTCTATCAGGTTATTGAATTAGACTTGCAATGGGATTGGGGAACATATAAAAAACCTGTGTTGAAAGAAAGGGTTTCATGTTATTACACAATGTAGATTCTAAACAGTAACCATGGTAGGATAGGATTTAATGCAATTCAATTTATGGCCCCTCATGGGACTTTCATGGAGTCGATCTGAAATTCTTTTGGTATTTTGGCTGTGTGCTAAAGGTTAATGTTTTGCTGATATCTGAGTGGTCGCACATTTTTTTATTAAGAATTAAATTGAGAATAAAAAGATTCTTTTAATTAAGTAAAATGTATATATACATTTCACTTTTCAATATTCATCATTCCTTAGTTCCATTTAAATATTTAAAGTGAGCTTGTTCAGTTTTCATTAAATAATGTGAGAAATAGGCAGTGATAAGAATAATGGCATTATAATTAAGCAGTATTTCTAACAGTGATATTTTGTTCAGTAACGAGTGAAGAGATGAAGATTTAAGAATTACTGTTTGCCCCGTCATAACATCCTTACAACTAGTGAGAATAAAATGTGCATTGCTATAATTGAAAACAATGAACAGATTGTAACCCTAACCCTAACCACATCTCTCTCGGTCACTTAAACTCTCTGTATTGAGACACAGCTGCAGTGTGTGTTTGTGTTGCCTGTTCCACTGCAGCAGCAGTTTTAAAATGAAGTGACACTTCACTGTCCTGTGTCACTCTGCACTGACATGTGTAGTGCCCTATGTCACCCAGAGTGTTGTTCTTCACGCAGTGACTGACACCTACCGCTAGATAGCACTGCCAACAATTGCAAGTTCATGAAAGGTGCCTTTTGCTTTGTTTATGTGACCTATAATTTATGCCCAGGAACAAAAGAGTCTCTCTTTACATTGCTGTTGAGCAGTTCAAACTTAATGAAGCACCTCACTAAAATTAGTGGCAATTAGGGATGCCACAACACTTGGTACACCCTTGTGAACCGTGGTTTTTTTGGTTCCTCATTTGAAGAACTCCTGTATGTATTATTATTAGTTTCACGTGTTATAAAGCAGATATCAAGGAATGAAACGCACGGCGTGAGCAAATATCCAATCAGCTGCTCCTTTGTGTAAATATCCAATCAGCAAGTGCTAAAGTTAGAGGAGGGTGGAACTTCACATGTTTCACACAGCCAGAAAAAAACTGTTAGTGCGGAGGAGACAGTGTGTTTTGCAGAAGAATACAACAAAGATGGAAAAAGAACAACAAAAATGTCTCTGTGTGTCAGTAATGTTTTATCAGATGTTATTATGCAAAAGGCAACATATGAAACACAAGCATTTATTTTAATTTAAAGTGATTTTTTTGTAGATGTTTCTTGGTGTTTGATTTTGCAAAATAAAGTGAAATTTTGCGTAGTAGGGTTGTGTATCGCACTGCTTGACGTTGGGAGTTAGGCAGCACCAACTGCATCCGATCTATCGACATACATTTCTACATCCTGACTATCTGATGGTTCAGTGGTGGCCATGATCTTGAAAATCTGGAAATAAGCCCCAATGTCATCAAGAGGGGTGATCCTTGGCAGTAGTCGGGCAGCCCAATCATGTGACTGGTGGAGGGGAATGTTCTGAGCATGCTCTAGGCGTAAAGCTCCAACCTCATGGCCCACTTTGCTCTGCTTTTTAGTCAGAAGTTCCAAAATTTGTTGCTGGCAGATGCTCACTTGTTGCTGAAGAGGAGCGATCACCACAACCAGTGAGTGAAGGGAAAATAATATTTTGGTGTCAGGTAAGGGTGATGATTCAGGGTGTGTGATTCCTCAATTTTCTTATGTCTGTATACTCCTCAAATTATCATGTGGTGACGAATTACACTGCAAGGATTTTTTTGATAAAATACACGCAAAAGGTGACTTTATAAACAATAAAAGTGAATGTGGTTGTTGGGGTGGTGGTAGATTCAGGAGTGAGTGATGTGGGGTTCTCAACCTTGTATTTCTCAGCTTTAGCTGCTGTCTGGAGGAAAGAGATAAAGGGTTAGCGCTATACCGCTTCAGTGCAGCTCCCCTGTGTAGTCTCTCTCTATGGCCAAGAGTTTCTTTTTCTTTGAATACGCGATGCGAAAACAAAAGTTCTCACCTACGTGGTGCAATTTCGGATTCCACTCTGATGAGGAACTTTGGGAGGAACCTTGACCTGCGATATCGGGTCACATGATGCATCTTGAGCAACCACTTTGGTGAGGTCAGGTCAGTGAGCTTTTCTGATCACTCATTATTAGGGATGAGCGAGTACAGCATTATCTGTATCTGTTAACCATATGAATTATCTGTATCTGTACTCGGAGTGGGGGTGGCCTAACCCAGAAGTGGGTCGGATTTAACCTGGAAGTTGGTCATGTTGTCTTGAAATGGGCGGGGCTTTAACCGGTTTATTTAAAGCATGCAATTGATTGTTCTATTTATTGCTGATTAGAAAACTATTTACATGAATGCATCAGTATTGAGCTTCAGATCAGTGGTTTTGATCATGATAACAAACAAACTATATACAGAACAAGTTTTGCAACAATGAATACAACACATGCGCTTGCAATTATGAAGTAACAAGAGTTTTCATTTCAACATAACTTTTTTTTTAACCTTGAGCAGTGTTATTTTGATTTATTTTATTTCCACACAAGGTATGTGTGAGTGAGTAAGAGAGAGACAGAAAGAGAGGGGGGGGGGGACTGTGTTCTACAGATCAAATAGTCTGAAACTGTTTTTCAGATTTGCATTGAATTTAATAAAGACCAGTTGTGCCACATGGCTAGGGTCTAAGTTTGCCCACTGTGGACTGACCACATTTCCAGCTGTGCTAAAAACATGCTCAGACTGGACACTTGTAGGTGGACAACTGAGATGCTGCAGTGCAAAGCGTGTAAGACAGGCAGAGACCCAAGTCGCTTTTACCAAGCACCACGTCTGAACAAACCCCACGTTTACCAATACTCTACTGGTTAAAAAGTAAGTACTACAAACAAACCAAAGTAAAAAAACAAACCTGAAGAAGCTGAAGAAACCCTAAACGTTAACGGAAAAAAACCTGCAAACCTGAGTGACAGGGAGAGAACAGAGAGAGAGCGCTGTTCACTTCTGAGTGTTCTGTGTGAGCAGAGCGTGGTATGTGTGTTGGGGAGGGGTGCTTTGACTAGCCTATCACAAAACGCAGACACAGTAAACTACCCAATGAAAATTTTTATTCAATCCGAGCACGGATATTGACTCATATTACTCGTATGATACTCTGCAAAAGTGATTTATCCATGCAGGATACTCGTTTCAGCCGAGTATCCGATTTAACTCTACTCAATATGAAGCAAATGTACATTTTTAGTATGTCAGTATTGCTTTAAAATAGATATATGATTTACACTAGTTATATAGTGAATTTTTTTTATGACTCTGTTTTGTGGTCTCGTAACGCTATTGTGTGCTGTGAAATTTCCCATGGTTCAGGAGTAGTGTGACCTCCGGTGCTGATTGACAGCTACGGTGACAGCTGGCCAGAAAATCAGGCTGAGTGAGTGGCACAGGTGAAGTTGATTTGATGACTGGAATGAACTGCAGTGGTTGCTCTGAACCTCTTCAAATTACAATGATGTGCTCACGGGGCCTGTGAGACTTTCAAAGCGACAGAAATACTTTTGAACTTCTTCAGATTAGTGCGTTGTCTCAATCCTGTCCTGGGGTTATTAGATAATTCCTTTGTGCTTGTTTTGTTCTCTGAAATGATCACACAGTAAGGAAATAAAATCAAGCTTACAACATTTATTCAATATAAATTCACGAGAGTACCTTTGAAGAATTGGCCATGGTTACACGAGCAGACTTGGAGGAGATAAAGCGTACCAGGCGAACCATCCAAGGAAGGGCTCTGAGTGCACAGGTGCGGTAGGAGCCCGGAGACCCCACTTTTGAATATGTAGAGGAGCGAAGGGTTGCCAAAAGAGAGCCTGGGGGATGCATAGATCCTGGGGCTTTTATAAAACGGATAATTAGGAAATTATGGGAGTCACCCTGCCTAATTATCTTTTCATGTACCCTCCCGAAACTAATCTTTCGATGTCACATATTGGGGAAGGCAAGGCTGGATAAGTACTGGGGGGATCACAGCTGTCTCTGTGCACTACATAAGTGATATATGTTTGTGAGGAATGACATTTTCTATTTCTGTCTGCAACAAGAGCCCACGCCAGAGAATAGGCAGAACATTACAGGCACCAGGATACATTGAAAGAGCATGGTGGCTTTCATTTCATATTATATGCAGTCTGTATCTAAAGAGCATGAGAGGGATCAGTCATACACAAGTAGACAGAGGAGGATACTTCAGTTATTTTTGTTGAGGGCACAATTATGTGACAAGAAAACCTGGAATGACACCCCTTCACCTCTCTCTTCTGAGCACTGCACTGCGAAGACAATGTAATATTCATGTACCTGTGCAGAATGTTGAGAAGTGCAATCTCACCACAATCAGACTCAAACAATGCAACACACTTCATCTATGCTTTCCCACTTGATTGAAAGTAGTATTTAACAGATTTAAATGAATTGTCAGATTAATATTTTTTGTGAAGCAACCTTTAGTGCTTGGCCCCTAACACTAACAGTAATACGAAACAATAGGTGTCTTCGCAGATTAGCTGCTTTGCTTCTAATAAAGGGACACTAGTGAAATTCTAGCAACTCCTATAGAATATTCAGCTAAATCTTCAAACAACATCTTGAGAAAGAAATACAAGGAGGAACTTCTGAAAGACAGTAACATAATATTTTTCACAGAAGAGCCAGAAGCCTGGTATGAAGCCATCAGAAACCATTACAGCTTTGTGATCCGCAAAGGTATCAGCAACAGCTGGCAGCAACGGATCAGAGAGGAGGAGAGTGAATACTCCAGCATCGCAATCATAATCCAGGGTAACTTGTCTGAGTCAAATAAAGTCTGAGAAAGACTTTATGCAAATAAAAGTGAAAACGTCTAGGTTACTTGTGTAACCCCATGTTCCCTGAAAGAGGGAACTGAGACGTATGTCTGTGGAAAACCGACTGATACAACCAAACTTATAGAAAAGGCTAATTCATTTGCGGGCTTAGGTTATTCATAGGTGATTAGCAATCAGCCAGGTATAAAACCGGACATGGACCTACACTCATTCTAGCATTTTCGGAGGAGCCGAACCCAATTACCCTTCAGCACCCCAGATCATTGACTTCCAGGGCTTTGCTAAGGGATACGTCTCTGTTCCATCTTTCAGGGAATGTGGCGTTACGAAAACAACCAGAAGGAGAGCACCCCTCAACCTGTAGGGAGGGTGTGCGCAGAGACTACGTCGAGACCTGAAAAGGGCTACCAGCGAATCATGATCCTGAGAAGCAGAGCTTGGCAGGGATGGGAAGAACCATCGTTTCCCACCAAAAAAGGGTGAGAAGGGAGCTGTACAGTGGTACCCTGAGATACGAAATTAATCCGTTCCAGGGTGACGTTCGTATCTCGAAGCAAGTTTTACATGTAAAACGCCTAATCCGTGCAATGGCTCTCAGAAACAACAGAATAAGTAGATAAAAAAATGGAAAACCAGAGAAAAATCAAGTAACATTTCTTCAATCCTTAAATCTACACATTGTTAATGTAATAAATGATAATAAAACACAAGCAAAATACGTAATATGTACACCAATGTGAAACTTTACCTTGAGTGAAGTGGTGTGTCGGAGGAGGTGGAACAGGTGGAATTACTGACAGGTGGAATTACTGACACCAACACGATTTCAAGCACAAGCCCAGGCAGATGGAGAGAGCGCTTCTGAGAACTCGTCACAGGGTTTCTCTAAGTTGCGCTACAGAACAGCACTTTACACGTTATAAATGTTATTTCTTTTACGACGCCTTGCCTA
The DNA here is from genome assembly GCA_007224835.1 of Danionella cerebrum. Taxonomy (NCBI): domain Eukaryota; kingdom Metazoa; phylum Chordata; class Actinopteri; order Cypriniformes; family Danionidae; genus Danionella; species Danionella cerebrum. The sequence continues at coordinate 121,272 of SRMA01027120.1, read as the reverse complement.
ACATTTGTTATAGTACATTATTGGTAATCTATAGATAATGTTTTACTCGATTTAAAACTGATTTAAAGTGTTTTGAGGCGTATCAGCTCCTTAAAGCACACTTTCTTCAAAGGGAAGAGCGCAGCACGATGTCAGACAAACAAGTGGAAGATAGAGCAGAAATGTTTGTTATTGTTCGTGTGTCGAAATTTCTTCGTATCTCGAAGCAAAAAATTTCCTGCGAGACCTTTCGTATCTCGCACATTTCGTAACTCGAAGCATTGATATCTCGGGGTACCACTGTATGTGATACAAAGAAAGAGAGGGCCTTGGTAGGGACTCCCGAATCAGGACCCTAGTTTGGGGGGACCGAACCCTAGTTCGAGGGGGAAGAAGATGTTAAAAGAGTTTGCGTTCCAGTGAAGGAAGAGCACTGCATGCCACACCCACACTGTTCTCTAAGGGTGACTTCCACCACTCAGAGGAAACAGAGCCCACCAGCTGGAACAGTATTTTGGATCCCGGAATGAATGAATGAAACGTTCTTGTATTATCGATATTTTTCTTTAAGTGATTCTTTTATATTTATGTTTTGTGTCTAATAATTTTTTATGATCACTGTAAGTCCTTTTGTTACTTAATTTATTTTCTAGTGTTTTAGGGTTTATTTTTAATTGTTCCATTTCTTTCTTTCTTTATTTTTTTGTCTTTATTTTAAATACATTACATTAGATTAGATTCAACTTTATTGTCATTACACATGTGGGTACAAGGCAACGAAATGTAGTTAGCATCTAACCAGAAGTGCGTTTTGCTGTCGTACCCCTCTTTTCCCCAATGTCTAGTTTTCCTCTGTGTCTCCCTGTTTTCCGTGAGTCTTGACCGTTGCGCATGTGCTATTCTGTACGTGCGTTCTGTTTTGCATCACACATGCTCTATCTTCCAGTGCTCCTTCGTTGATTTCATTTTCTGCAGCTGTCTCTCGTTCCAGTTTCCAGGTGTCCCCTTTAAGTGTCTCTATTTATTACCCTTTGGGATTGTCTCAGCGCGGGATTATACTGATCACACAGCGCAGTAACGGAACGCTATAGCGCCGTATGTGGCGTTGTTTCCTTTTATGGTTATTTTCTAAGCGCTATTCCTGAAGTGTTACTTTGGTTTCTCTTATTTTGTGTTCCTGGTCTGATGTTTCATTTTTAGTTAGCTTTAGTTGGTTCCAGAGTTTATGTTATGTGAGGTTTTGCCCTATTACGGGTATTTTATGTTTTCTTTCTGTAAAATAAAGGACCTGCTGTACTGAGCATCTGCGTTCTGCCCCTTTTTCTAGCACCACGAGTCCAGCTCGTAACATTTGCAGTGCAATGAGTTATATATATATAAAACAATCTGCTGCTCAACACAAAGAAGACCAAAGAGATTTTTGTGGACTTCAGGAAAGAGAAAGGTGACATACAAACACCGATCCACATCAACTGAGAGGTAGTGGACCTTGTCAATGACTTCAAGTTTATTGTAGGAACTTAGAAAGTTCTTAGAGAGGGATAATGTGGTGAGAGAGAACAGAGTGTAGTGCTGTCGAAACAGCATCCTCTGTGCTTCTGTTCCGTCGGTAAGCAACGTCGACTGATGAGGGTTGAGGGTGGCAGGAAGACAGGTTTTGAGGTGTGACAGGACTAGCCGCTGAAAGCACTTAGTGATGATGGTAGTGAGCGCTATTGGGCGGTAGTCATTGAGGAATGATGCAGTGGAGTGTTTTGGAACAGGCACGATGGAGGTTGTTTTAAAGCAGGAGGGCACCATAGCATGGGCTAGGGACAGGTTGAATAAGTCCGTAAGGATGCCCGCCAGCTCCCCAGCACATGCTCAGAGGACGCGTCCGGGGATACCATCGGTACCATCTTGTAGTATTAATATTTTTCTTTATGTGATTCTTTTATATTTATGTTTTGTGTATAATAAATTTGTAAAATCACTGGAAGTTCTTTGCTTAATTTACTTTCTAGGGTTTTGGGGTTTATTTTTAATTGTTCTATTTCTTTCTTTTTGACTTTTTTATGTTGAATACATTGTATTAAAACGTGGTCTGTGTTTTCGTTTTGATTACATTGGTCACATTTATGTTGTGAGCAATTTAAACCAGTATGTTGATCTAGCTTCATTCTGTTTCATAAGTTTTATAAACTCCTTCATCTGCTTCTTAAAACATAATGACATCCACCAATACTTAGTTAACATTAATTTGACTGCGTGTGGCAATGTTTACAATAAATGTTAAAAATAAACTTCTGGATTGGGACTGTGATAGAAAATTGTAAACATTGCATATAACCAATAATAATGTTATTCAGTTCTGCTAAAATATGTGCTGGTGTATCTCTGTGACTCGTGAAATGACGTGTTTCCTGTGGGGGGGGGGACCCCCATATAGACAGTCTTTTCAAAGGGTCTCTTTTTGGGGGCGCTGCCTTTTAGCTCAGGCAGCGGGTTACGCGGTGATGTTGGGACTGGCGGGAGTTTTTCGTAAACAGAAAACTAAATCTGGACACGGAAACTGAGAAAAAGAAAAGAAAACGCGGAATGACAGCAACAGATAGCGATGGAGAAATAACTGAAGACGATGATGGAAGGAGCTTGAAGGAAAACGATGAAAGGTTTCCATCCGGCTGAATGTGGTCAGGATATAGATGAAGGAAACGAGGTGGATCGCATGGAAGAGCAGGATGAAGCAACAAGTAAAGAATGGAATATAAATACAAGGAAAAAAGTAAACATACAACAAACGGAAGCAAGCAAAAAAGAACGTGAAAAAACTTATAATATGAACAAACAAGAAATGATGGAGTACAAAGTAATCATAAAAATGAATGAGGAAGGAACCAACTTTGAAAAGTGGAATCCAATACAGCTAACTAAGGCAATCTATAAATTAATAGGAGAAGTAGAAGAAATGAGAATCATGAGAAATGGACAACTCATCATAAAATGCAAAGATAAGGTAGAACAAGAGAAAGCAATCAAAATGAAAAAACTAGACGGCAAGAAAATTATATGCAGCCTACCTAGAACACAAACAAATGTAAAAGGAGTCATTACAGGGGTACCAACGGGAGTAAAAATGGAAGACATCAAGGACAACCTTAAAGGTGGAAAGGTAGTTGAGGTCAGGAGAGTAATGATGACAAGGAGTGGAGAGAAAAAAGACAGTCTAAGTATTATGATTCAGTTTGAGGAGAAACAATTGCCCACAAGAGTATATCTAGGCTATTTCAGTTACTCCGTTAAACCCTAAATAGCTCCACCACTCAGGTGCTACAAGTGCCAAAAATTTGGACACATTGCTAAAGTTTGCAGAGGAAAACAAAAATGTAGCAGATGCAGGAGAACACGAATACGGGAACTGTGAGGAAAGTGCTGCAATAAAATGCTCCAACTGTGGTGGAAGCCATGGTGCGGCTTACAGAGGGTGTGAAGTAAGCAAAAAAATCCAACAAATAAAGATAACACAAGGAATTACATATGCAGAGGCAATAAAACAAGTAAAAGAGAAAACTGAAGTGGAAGAAAAGGAAAAAAGTATAGAAATAAATAAAAAAACTGAAAATAAAGAAATCTTAACCATGGAAAAGAAAAACTTCATATTATTCATGATTGAAGTCAACTGCACAGCACAAACAAGCAAAAGAACAGAAAGAATGAAAATCATAATTAAAAAAGCAGAAAAATACTTAGCGATCAAAGAGATAAATTGGGAGGAAATGAATAAAATGCTAGTAACAGAGACAGGAACAGCAAAAGAAGAAGCGATAAAATGACAATAAAAATCCTTCAATGGAACGCAAGAAGCCTAATAGCAAATGGAAATGAACTAAAAATTTATATTCAAAAGCAGAAAAACAAGCCAAAAATAATATGTATTCAAGAGACATGGTTAAAAGAAAAACTAAAGTTTATAATAAAAGGATATATAACAGTTAGAAATGATAGAAAAGAAGGAAATGGAGGAGGAGTAGCTATATTCATAGAAGAGAATATTCCATTTACTATTCTAGAAACAAGCAAAACATATGAAGCAATAACAATCCGAGTATGGATACAAAAAGAAGAAATAAACATATTTAATTAATTATAATCCTGGGAAAAAAATTTGTAAAGATATACTAGAGGAAATATATAAACCAGTTCAAAATAAGGTCATATGGTGTGGGGACTTTAATGCGCACAACACATTATGGGGTAGTGAAAGGGTAGACAAAAATGGAGAAATAATAGAAGAATTTATCGATGAAAAACAATTAGTATGCATCAACGATGGAAAAGATCACAAGGTATGATTGTCATAAGAACAAAACATCAATGATAGATCTAACATTAATCACAAATAATATCCAAGAGATACAAGCATGGAAAGTTAATGAAATAAATATGGGAACTGACTGGAGACCGTTTGAGAGAGAACACAGCATATGCGGCTATTTATTATAAAGAGTTAACAGTCTCAACGCATTTCCTACACACATGACGTGGTTTATCGCATATTTCTAAAGCAAGCTGGGAAGAGAGCGAAAGAGAAAAATAGAGAAAGAAAGAGGGTAGAGGGAGAGAGAGAGAGAGGTCAGAGAGCGAGCCGGAATAGAGAGAAGCCAAAGAGAGCCCGTTCTCAGATCTCACCACAAGTTATACCTTTAAAGGGCGGTACTTAAAGTATGACGTGTGCTCTTAAAAGTTTTCTCAAATTACATTTCTCAATATGACCACTAGATGGAAGTATTACATAAAATTCCCATCACATTCCCTCCTTTTGTCACAAGACAAGCAAAATAATTCTACAAAAATAAGATATTTTATACTGTAAGTAAAAATCCGGTTAAGCAATGTTTGACTATTTTTCTAATATTGTAACTCAAAATTGAGTTTTCTACAATATCTTCATTAATTACTTTGCTCAACGTTCTTCTTCCACTATAAAATTCTAAAACACTTCTAATAATAAACAAGCAAAATATTAAAATTCTAAAACACTTCTAATAATAACCAAGTAAAATTATTAAAATTCTAAATCACTTCTAATAATAACCAAGCAAAATTATGACAACACTAAAATCAAACACAAACATGTTTTATCTAACATTCTAACTAAAATTGCATGTTAGTTAGAAACTAGCTGAGAAAAACCTGTTCATAATATTGTCAAGACACAGACCTTCAAACATATAAACATATAACATTTATTGCAGTGTATTCTTGTCCTCGTATTTGTCACAGTCCCTCTGATGTTTCCAGTTGTCCTAAAGTTCCTCTGATGTGTCCTTTTCCCAAAGTTCCTCTGATTCCTTTTTCCTGGACACACCAAAATGATGGATTACCAAAAGAACAACATATTCAATGAACCCAATCGATTTTTCTCAATTCGGAATGTTTTCTAGATCATCAAATACTGCATACCATTCCTCATCCATCATTTTCACCATTTTATATCCTTCCAATGTGATGACCGAAGTGACAGCCTTTTGCAACAAGGTTGAGATGCATCGCAAAAGACAAGGCAGGCAAATGATGATCAGCAAGATCATAAATATCACCGGGGTAATCATGTACATCAACCAATGGAACCATCTACTTCCCAGGTTTAAGAACCATGAAAACCATGAATTATCTACTACTGGTGGTATTACTATGAATTTTTCACGTGTTGTATTATGTTTGATATATTCTTGGATTCGTCTGGGATATTGAAACAGCAAGAAGTACCTAATAATTTACAGACTCCTCCCTTTTCTGCTGTAAGAATATCCAAAGCCAGTCTATTTTGAATAACCGCATCTCTAATGTTTCTCATTTCATTATTGATAAATCGTAACGCAACTTCAGTATCATTAGCTAAGGATAACATACTGTAAGCTAACCCATTGATTTTATTCAACGCCATCGTCGTACCACCTCCTAGAAATAAAGACCATCCTATGTTCGCTGCCGGTGACGTCCATGGATCTGATAAAACATACCCATTAAATCTTGGTATTCTATTTATGTCTCTTTTGCACGTGAGTTTTCAATTGAACCATCCTGTATTAGAACTGATGTACCCGTCGAGAGTAAGGCAGCATAACGACACCCTCTCCATTTCTGAGGAAGTTGATGATATGCTCTCGTACCACATACCCATACTGAATCTAATACTAAAAATGGACAATGAAAATCAATTATTCCATTTTTACCTAAAATTGAACATTGCTTGGTGTTATTCTTTAAGGTTATTTTCATGTTGCATTGCTATAACCCTACGTCATATTTTCCTTCCTTTGAGCATATGCACACTTCTGCTTTTGTTGTGGTTACTTCAAAACTTAGTTGTGAATACATAGGTTTATCAGTGGAACAATTAGTTTGAATGTTGTCTAAAACCATTTTATTTTTAATTGCTTCTCACATTAACGTTATAATAGCCATAGCTTTGGGAATTTTACATTGATTTTGGTTAACTAGATCAATAGTAATTTTCTCTGTCTGTCATTCCTGATTCATCTGCAAACATATCCAACAACTTCGGTCAAGGTTTAAACTTTCATGTTGAATTAATGCTAACGCACAAGCATGATTTCCCTCACATTTTATTTTAGCAGTTTAGTAGTTTTCATAACTTCCACTCTATTTGTTATATGCAAATCACTAATAATTTGATCAGGGTTTGGAATTAAATCTATTATTTGTTTTAACGCTGGGGAAGGAATTTGTTGAATCACTTCAACATCAACTGCCATCTCGTATGAATCTGATGTGATTTGTTCTGTCACACACCAGAATTTACCCTCATCTGCCTTGGTTACTCCTGTCAGAGTAAAAGTGATCAAGTTTCCATTTTTGCTCCATGAACATCCACCTAGTCTATGACTAACCAGTAGAGGAGAAGTACTCACAAGGATGTTTGCAGAGGTAATGAATCCAAAGCCATAGGTTACCTTCATTGATGTATCCGGTAACACATTCTACCTTTCCTTCAGATCCCTTTTACAGGTGTCGATCGCTCAAGTCCACCTCCCTTATGAACCACAAAAACAAAAAACTGATCCAGGTCAACTTAAACTCCATTACTGGTTATTGATACCTGCTGTATATATGTTCTTTTAGTAGGCTCCTTCAACAGACTCCTTCAACAGGCTCCTGCAGCAGGCTCCGGAACCTTTCTGCAGTGACTAGCATGCACCCAAGTAGCTCTTTCTGCTACTTTAACTGCCGTCTGTGTTGTAAGAAGAATTTGGAAGGGACCTTGCCAGTGTTTAGATTGCCAGTTTTTTCTTCTAAAATCCTTTACCACCATCATCAATTTTCTTGGAGGACCTGAAGGTCCAATGCCAGTATTTGCTGGTCTCCCCATCAATATTTCAAAAGGAATCAATTGTACTCGACCCCGGATTCCTGTTCTCATATGTAAGAGTATGAGAGGGAGAGCTTTTGTGAGCCCTGTTTCCTCACAGCACTTCGCTAGCTTGTTCTTAAGGGTTCCATTCTCCCTTTCTACTGCACCTGCACTGGCAGGATGATAAGCACAGTGATGTTTCAGATCAATACCCAAATACTCACCAACCATTTGAAGTGCATTGTTCACAAAAGGAGTAGCATTATCACTGGAAATCCGGTTTGGTATTCCCCATCTAGGAATCACCTCAGCAAGCAACGATTTTGCCACTGCACTTGCATTCTGTTTAGCTGTAGGGAATGCTTCAACCCATTTTGAAAACATATCCTAAACAATTACTAAACAATATTTCTTTCCTTCACTTGGTGTTAACTCAATGAAATCCATTTGCAAATGCTCAAAAGGTCTGTTTGGTTGTGGGTGAGCAGCTTGCATCATCTTAACACCTCTCCCTACATTATTTGTAGCACAAATAACGCATCGTTCACAAAAGTTCTGAGAGCATATAACAAAACCTTTCTCATACCAGTGTTGTCTCAAACTGTCTATCATTGCCATTTTTGAGGCGTGATCTTTCCCATGTACTATCTTAGCATAGTATGGAAACAATCTGCAATGTCTACTGTAGGAGTACACACCTTAGTCATGATGGGAACAGACATCACCTTTCTCGCTGCACTCTTTGTTGCTGCATCTGCTCTAGCATTACCCTGTGAAACAAAATCTTCTGCACCAGAATGAGCTTCACATTTACATACAGACACTTCCTTAGGTAACAGAATAGCATCTAACAAGTTAGAAATTAACATATGATGTGCAATAGGTTTTCCTGATGATGTAAGAAAAACTCTATGATTCCATAAAGTTTCAAAATCATGAACAACTCCAAACGCATATCGACTATCAGTATAGATAGTTACACGTTTATTTTTAGCCAAGTTACAAGCTTCAGTCAAAGCCACCAATTCAGCAGCTTGAGCAGATAAATGTGACGGAAAAGATGCAGCTAGCAGTGTCTCGTATTGTGTAACTACTGCATATCCTACACAGTTCAACCCAGTCTCCTCACTTCTGTAGGCTGATCCATCCACAAAGACCACCATCTCAGGATTCTGTAGAGGTGTATCCTTCAGATCAACCCTAGGAGAACACACTTCATTCACCACATCAACACAGGAATGCGCTTCACCATCAAACTCTGTTGGCAAAAGAGTTGCAGGGTTAAGCACAGTACATCTTTTCACAGTTATGTTTCAGTATTATAACAAAACAGTATTATACCTCAACCATCTCGCTGCTATCATATGAGCTGTTTTTTGTTCTAATAACAGCTGCGAGACAGAATGTGGTACGAGCAGTGTCAACTCACCATACCCAACAATGTCTCGTGAGGCATTCACTGCTTTTTCAGCAGCCACGACTGAACGCAAGCATAATGGCAGTCCTGCAGCAACTGGATCAAATTTTGAGGAGAAATAAGCAACCGGTCGTAACTTACCTCCATGATCCTGCAATCACACAGATGTCATGCATCCATGTTTTTCATCCACTGTTTTAACAAAAGATCTGGTTGCATCAGGAAGTTGGTATAGATTGTAAAACTTTTTTTTAAGTCCTGAAATGTATGTTCTGCTGCTGGTGTCCAAGTAATAACACTGTTTGGGAACAAAACATTCCCATGGATGATTTCACTTAGAGGAGCCTCTAAGCAAGCAAAATTTGGAATGAAAGTCCTGCAATAAGAACACATTCCTAGAAAAGACAAAAGTTGCTTCTTTGTCGTCGGTTTCGGAATGTTCTATATTGCCTCCACTCTACTCACCTCCGGTCTTTTCACTTGTTTTGAGATAAAATGACCCAAAAACTTTGCTTCCTGTTGGACAAACTGCAATTTAGAAATACTTGCCTTGTGTCCATCTTGTGCTAAATGTTTCAACAGTTTCACTGTGTCTACTTCACTTTGCTTCTCTGTTGGGCTTGCAATCAGGCAGTCATCAATGTACTGTAAATGTACTGATCCAGAACCTAACTCTAAACTCTCTAAAGTGTTTCTAAGATTGTTGAAGATTCACAGTACCATTGACACAGGCTTTTCCTTCAAAAAGAAAAACAAACCAAAATTGATGGTCAACATGCACACACACAAAAAAAAACATTGGCCAGATCCACCACAGAAAACCATTCACACTCAGAAGGGATAGAAGAAATCAAAGTTTGAATATTTGGTATATTCAATGTTCTCGATATTACAGCATCGTTTACAGCTTTTAAATCTTGCACGAATCTCCATCGTTCAAGTTCTCCCAGTACCTGAAAATATAAGTTCCCTTTCAGTCGGTCCCGGAGACGTTAGTCGGGATTAGACCGACTGAATGGGAGCGAATCACCGTGAGAGCGACTGATGAACATATCAACGGGCAAATTATTTGCAGGCGTAGGTGATTGATTAGCAATCAGCCGGGTATAAAGCCGGGCGTGCCTAAGCCTCAGTATGCAATTTTCCTTCGGAGCTGACTGAGTGAGACTCTCTCCTGAACTTTGACGCTCTTTTCGCTTGAAAGATCAGTAGGTTGCTTACCTCTTGGCATATTTGGTGTAGTCCTCTGCTAGCCCAGATTAGCACGCCACCAACGCCGGCACCTCGAAGATCTTCTCAGGCAAGCCTGTCCAGTGATCTAGCCGTTTTCTCGTTTATCCTGTCCATTTTTCACGACACGATGAGCAAAACGTGCATTACTCCTAACTGCGGTGGATTTATCTCGTCGAAAGACGGTCATGAGCGCTGTGTGGAGTGTTTGGGCTTCCGACACGCCTGCGCAGCGTTTGTGAGGCGAGAGTGTGTGCACTGCAACGCTCTGCCGGGCCGCACGCTGAGATACAGGCGGTCTTTCTTCGAGGAAGAGGACGCCGGAGCTTCGGCTCTTGGCGCTCCTACGAACCGGAGTGAGCCGGCTGTTTTCTCCCCGGATGTTTTGGGTCGAACGGTGTCAGGTGACTCCTCGCACCACCCCCAAATGCCGAGCGTGCTCCCCGTCTGGTCCGCGAATGAGTCGGAGAGCGCTTCGGCGTTACCCGGCCCCTCGTGTGATCCTGATGACGATCTGCTATCCATCGCAGCATCGGAAGGGGCGCGATCTTCGAGTTCTTCCAGCTCAGCGCTGCCACCCTCCGGGGTCTCGGCCGAGCCGGAGCTCGATGCTCACGCGGTGCTCTCCAGAGGCGCGGTCGCAATTGGGCTTGAGGTGCCTGCGCCCTCTAGCTCAGCGCCGTCGCGGCTGGATGACTGGTTCCTGGGTAAGCACCGGGGCACCGTCCCCCGCACTCCTGCGGTCCCTTTCTTCCCGGAGGTGCACGAGGAGCTTATAAAATTCTGGTGGGCTCCCCTGTCTGCCAGGGCTTCCAGCTCCTCCCCCTTCACCGGATGGTGCAGCAGCTAGGGGATAGTCCTCGATTCCCCAGGTGGAGCAGGCTGTCGCGGTGCACTTGTGCCCCGGCAGTGCTGCCGCTTGGCGATCTCGTCCGAGTGTGCCCTCCAAAGCTGGAAAAGTTTTGTCTGCCCTGATGGCGAAAGCTTATTCGGCTGCAGGTCAAGCTGCTGCATCGCTGCATGCCATGGTGACCTTACAGGTCTTTCAGGCCAAGGTCCTCCGTGACATGCACCCGGGTGGTTGCGACCAACAGTCCATAATGGACTTACGTTCAGCCACTGATTTTGCGCTTCGTGCTACAAAATCAGCAGCGCTGAACATCGGTCGCACGATGGCCACTCTCGTGGTACAGGAGCGCCATCTTTGGTTGGAGCAGGCCTCTATGCTTCCCGAAGACCGAAACCGGTTTCTGGATGCACCTGTCTCCCAAGATGGCCTCTTTGGCATCGCCGTGGATGATTTTGGGTCAAAGGTCTCCACGATCAGGAAACAACAGGCGGAGGGTCTGGGTGAGCTCATGGTCCCGCGTCGGAAGCGGCAGCGTTCCGCTGCTTCTGCGCCGGACCCCTCTCCGCCTGTTCGCCGCCAAAGAGAGCGTCCTCCGCCACGGTCTGCGCCTTTGACCTCTGGTCCGAGGAAGACCTCTACAAGGCGGAAGACGCAGTCAACCTCGGAGGGTTCTCGAAGGCAGACGAGAGCTTCTAGTAAGAAGCGCCCCTGAGGTTGGCGACTCGGGAGGTCATGAACTGTCTTTCGGGTCAAGTCACCGACCCAGCTCCCCCTGGGGGGGGGGGGGAGTCCACCACACACTCCTCGCTGCCGTCCTCCGGGACGGCGGCACCTATTGTGTCAAAGATAGAACTCACTTCCTACCCGAGAATAGCGGACTCGCATGCCCGACGGTCTGGGGTTCCTCTTACTCGGTCTCCGACGAAGACCCCGACATGGGCCCGAGCCCCGCTGGCCATGGCAGAGAGCGCGGGGGCACACCACCCCTGCCCTCATCTGACCATCTCCCAGGGTCCTTCCCTAGTGATTCCGCCCACAAGTCCGCCTCCGGGCGGCCCCGCCATGGGGACCATCGGCACGTCCCGACCACGACCCCTGTCAGCTTACCTGGGAGCCTGGCGGAAGCTACCCGGGGTCTCACAGTGGGTGGTCCGGACAATCCGGCAGGGCTACACGATTCAGTTCGTGTCTGCCCCCAGGTTCAAGGTGTGCTTCACACTCCTGTTCCCCGAACAGGCGCCTCATTCCTGCGAGAGGAGATCGACGCCCTTCTAACAAAAGGTGCGGTCGAGCCGGTACCCCCAGCCGATATGGAACGCGGGTTTTACAGCCCATACTTCCTGGTCCCCAAGAAAGCAGGCGGGCTGCGACCAATCTTGGATTTGAGGCATCTAAACCGGCACCTGGCCAAGTACTGGTTCAAGATGCTGACGGTCCGCTGCATTCTACCATGCATCCGTTCTGGAGATTGGTTCGCAACAATCGACCTGAAGTACGCGTACTTCCAGGTAGAAGTGGTACCGAGGCACAGACCCTTTCTAAGGTTCTGTTTCGAGGGCCATGCTTACCAGTACAAGGTCCTACCCTTCGGTCTTGCCCTTTCCCCTCGCACCTTTACGAAGGTTGTCAGGGCCGCGCTAGCCCCGCTCTGCCGGGCAGGCATTCGGATCCTGGATTACCTCGACGACTGGCCTCGTCCAGAGACCAGTTGATCCGACACCAGGGCAAGGTGCTTTCGCACTTAAACCGTTTGGGTCTGAAGGTCAACTGGGAAAAGAGCCACCTCACCCCCGTGAGAGTCATCTCTTTTCTCGGGATGGAGCTGAACTCCGAGAGCATGCTGGCGCGATTATCGGTAGAACGCACCAGGGCCTTGCTGACCGCACTCACCGCGGTGTCCTCTCGACCAGTGGTCAGACTAAAGTTAATTCAGAGGCTCCTGGGGCATATGGCAGCCGCAGCCCCAGTCATTCGACTCGGGCTCCTGCGTATGCGACCACTGCAGCAATGGCTTCTCTCGCGAGTTCCGAGTTGGGCATGGCGTCGGGGAGCGCTACGTCTGCCCACGGCAGACATGCTCCCTTACCTGAAGGTCTGGAAGGCGGAGTGCTTCTGAGGTCTGGGGTGCCTCTTTCGAGCCACCCCAACCGAGTGGTGGTCACCACCGATGCCTCCAAGACCGGTTGGGGCGCTGTGTGCGGTTCCCACCGAGAGTCCGGTGCCTGGACCGGAGGACGCTCTCGCTGGCACATAAACCGTCTCGAGCTAGTTGCAGTCATTCTGGCGTTGCGGCGCTTCTGCCCGCTCCTCCGGGGGCGGCACGTGCTGGTCAGGACCGACAGCACTGCGGTAGTAGCGTACATCAACCGCCAGGGCGGTGTGCGCTCCCGTGCTCTGCACTACCTCGCCCAACGACTGCTCCTTTGGAGTCAGAGCAGACTTTTGTCGCTCAGAGCCTGTAACATCCACGGGGAGTGCAACCGGATCGCGGATTCGCTGTCCAGGTTCCACCCCAGGGCGGGAGAATGGCGACTCCATCCTCGGGTTGTTCAGCAGATATGGGACATCTACGGCGAGGCCCAGGTAGACCTGTTTGCCTCCCGACAGAACACCCATTGCCGGCTCTTTTATTCCCTGTCCCTGGCTCCTCTCGGGACAGACGCGCTGGCACACTGCTGGCCCAGGAACAAACGCTTAGATGCGTTTCCCCCAGTGAGCCTTCTGGCACAGATATTGTGCAAGGTCAGGGAGGACGAGCTAGAACTGCTCCTGATCCCCCCTTTTTGGCCGAACAGAGCTTGGTTCCTGGACCTTTCTGCGCTCGTGACAGCCCCCCCCCTGGCTGATCCCTCTGAGTCCGGACCTCCTGACTCAGGGGGGGGGGATACAGGCACCCGCGGCCAGACCTCTGGGCCCTCCATGTATGGCATATCTGTCCGCGGTGGACCCCGAGCCTCTACCACCCTCCGTGGTGAGAACTTTGGACCACGCGCTAGCACCCTCTACCGAGCATGCTACGCTGGTAAGTGGGGTCGGTTCGTCGATTGGTGTTCCTCCCGTCAGGAAGACCCCAGGTCGTGCCCCATCAGAGTCGTGTTGACCTTTCTCCAGGAGAGGTTCGATCGGGGGCTGTCCCCTTCGTCCCTCAAGGGCTATGCCGCCGCTATTTCTGCCTTTCACCTTCGGGTCGAAGGGAAATCAGTGGGCAGCCACGAACTGACGGTGAGATTTCTCAAGGGAGCTAGGCGTCTTAGGCCCCCTAGACCCCCCTCTATTCCCTCTTGGGACCTCTCCGTCGCCCTGTCTGGGCTGCGGAAGTCTCCGTTTGAGCCTTTGCTCTCTGCGGAGCTGCGCGTCCTCTCACTGAAGACCGCACTCCTGCTCGCTTTGGCCTCAATTAAGAGGGTGGGAGATCTCCAGGCACTGTCCGCCGACGAATCCTGCCTGGAATTCGGCCCTGGTGATTCTCTGGTTACCATCAGACCCAGGCCCGGATTCATCCCCAAGGTCCCATCCGTCCCCTTCCGGGACCAGGTGGTGACCCTGCAAGCTCTGCCCCGGGAGGAGGCAGAACCAGCCCAGGGTTCGTTATGTCCTGTGCGAGCTCTCCGGATCTACTTGGACAGAACCCGGGAGCTTCGTCGCTCCCAGCAGCTCTTCATATGTTTCGGAGGCCAGCGTAAGGGTTCCGCTGTCTCTAAGCAAAGGCTTGCCCACTGGCTTGTGGAGGCTATCCGCCTAGCTTATGAGGCGTGTGAGGTTCCCTGCCCTCTCCATCTAAGGGGCCAACTCCACTCGCGGCATCGCTGCCTCGTGGGCGTTGGCTAGAGGGGCCTCACTCGCCGACATATGTAGAGCTGCGGGCTGGTCTACACCTAACACTTTCATCAGGTTCTACAACCTTGATGTAGGCTCTGTTCCCTCTGCGGTCCTGAGTGGTGGCGGTCACCCTTAGGGGACGGAGCAGGTGTAAGCTTGCAGTACTCTCCTCGTCATCAGGAGAAGTACACCTTTCTAAGAGCTCCCCCTTCGGGCGGCTCTCCCATCCTCCCCCCTTCGGCATCTGACTGAGCGGAGCAGTCAGCGCTGCCAGGTTCCGTGTGGTGGCTTTGCTCTGGCCTGGTCCCCGCAGAACTAGGGTACAGATCTGGGAGTCCCTCTCTGGCGCTCCCTTTCTATGTTCTCTATACAGCTCCCCCTTCAGGTGGCTAGTATGAACCCGTTCCGTTACTCCCCTTGTTTTTGGCGCGTAACGATGACTTCCGTCTCTGCCTCCTCTCTCTTGCAGAACGATGACCCGCTGGTAGCCCTTCGGGCCTCGACGTGAACTCCGCCACTCCTCCCTGCGGGTCGAGGGGTACCTCCTTCTGGTCTTCACTATTCAACCAAGCACAGCAAAGCTCTCAGTGTTGGACGACTTCCCCGTCAATGAGTATTCCAGGCAGGGGCAGAAGGAGTTCCCATTCAGGTACTAACGGCCGCTTACTAACCCCTCTTTTGTGTTTAGTGCCGACCTGTCTGAACGGACTTCGGGCATGGCACGTTGCAGAGGCTCCCATTCAGTCAGTCTAATCCCGACTAACGTCTCCGGGACCGACTGAAAGGGAACGTCTAGGTTACTTGCGTAACCCCACGTTCCCTGAATAGGGAACGGAGACGTTACCCTTACGCCATGCCCTCGAAGTCATGGATCTGAGGTAAGCTGGGAGGTAAATAGGTCCAGCTCCTCGGAAAATTCCATACTGGTAGCGTAGGCACGCCCGGCTTTATACCCGGCTGATTGCTAATCAATCACCTACGCCTGCAAATTAATTTGCCCGTTGATATGTTCGTCAGTCGCTCTCACGGTGATTCGCTCCCATTCAGTCGGTCTAATCCCGACTAACGTCTCCGTTCCCTATTCAGGGAATGTGGGGTTACGCAAGTAACCTAGACGTTCTCACAGGAGAATTATTGCATTGTATAATTACAATAACGCATTAGAAACTCATCAAATTAATTTTTTATTCAGTAATATTGGTCAGAGTTTTTCTTCATCTTTAAATACTAGTCCAACATCTGTATTAGTCAATTCTATTGATTTCCTCATGAGCATTTTAAGTTACTGCTAACCCTAACCCTAACCCTAACCCTAACCAGCACTCACCTAAAGAGGAAGATCTAGAAAAAAAAGATTCTGAACCAAATACTTTTGTAAAATATTTTATATCAACTGTGTAAAAGTTAACTGCCAAACATGTAACATGAACAGACAGTAAACAGTAAAAGTAACAAAAAAAAGGCTGTAATGTTTTGCTTTGCCCCCACTCATCATTCTAAAGTCCACCATTCGTTATCACCATCACTGTTCCAGTGCAACATTGCACCCACATTAGTAATACCGTAATAGCCAGTAACATTGTCACTACATTACTAATAATAGCCAGTAACATTGTCACTACATTACTAATAATAGCTAGTAACATTGTCACTACATTACTAATAATAGCTAGTAACATTGTCACCACATTACTAATAATAGCTAGTAAGATTGCCCCCACATTAGTACTAATACAGTGGTTCTCAAACTTTTTTAGTCGAGCCCCCCTTTAAACCTTTAAAAGAATCTGGGCACCCCCAGATGTAAAATAATAATTATTTAATAATTAATTAATAATTATTTTAATGTAAAATAAATGTAACTACTCCTTAATGTTAAATAACTCATTATTTATACCTTATTCAAGTGACAATTCGGTTGCATGTGAGATGTACCGTTGAGAGAGGATTTGAGTTTAATAAAGAGTTTCAGTCATTGAGAGCTTTTTGTTTTCCTCACGCGAGCAAGAGAGAGAGAGAGATCCAATGGAACATCGCGGAGAACTCTCTCTCTAGAGTTACCGTCTAGGTTACTTGCGTAACCCCACGTTCCCTGAATAGGGAACGGAGACGTTAGTCGGGATTAGACCGACTGAATGGGAGCGAATCACTGTGAGAGCGACTGACGAACATATCAACGGGCAAATTAATTTGCAGGCGTAGGTGATTGATTAGCAATCAGCCGGGTATAAAGCCGGGCGTGCCTAAGCCTCCAGTATGGAATTTTCCGAGGAGCTGGACCCACTTACCTCCCAGCTTACCTCAGATCCATGACTTCCAGGGCATGGCGAAGGGTAACGTCTCCGTTACTCCGTTAAAAGGGCGTCGATCTCCTCTCGCAGGAGTGAGGCGCCTGTTCGGGGAACAGGAGTGTGAAGCACACCTCGAAACCTGGGGGCGGACACGAACTGAATCGTGTAGCCCTGCCGGATTGTCCTGACCACCCACTGTGAGACCCCGGGAAGCTTCTGCCAGGCTCCCAGGTAAGCTGACAGGGGGTGTGGTCGGGACGTGCCGATGGTCCCCATGGCGGGGCCGCCTGGAGGAGGACTTAAGAGCGGAATCACCAGGGGCTGACCCTGGGGGATGGTCAGATGAGGGCAGGGGTGGTGTGCCATGGTGTGCCTCTCTGCCATGGCCAGCGGGGCTCGGGCCCAAGTCGGGGTCTTCATCGGAGACCGAGGAAGGGGAACCCCAGACCGCCGGGCATGCGAGTCCGCTATTCTCGGGTAGGAAGTGAGTTCTATCTTTGACACAATAGGTGCCGCCGTCCCGAAGGACGGCAGCGAGGAGTGTGTGGTGGACTCCCCCCCACTGGGGGAGCTGGGTCGATGACCAGACCCAAAGACGAGCTCATTTCCTTCCGAGTCGCCAACCTCAGGGGCGCTTCTTCGTGGAAGCCCTCGTCTGCCGTCGAGAACCCACTGAGGTTGACTGCGACTTTCGTCGTGCAGGGGTTTTCCTCGGACCAGAGGTCGAAGGCTGAGACCGTGACGAGAGTCGCTCTCTTTGGCGTCGCACAGGCGGAGAGGGGTCCGGCACAGAAGCGGCAGGAGCCCGCCGCTTCCGACGCGGGACCATGAGCTCACCCAGACCCTCCGCCTGTTTCCTGATCGTGGAGACCTTTGACGCAAAATCGTCCACGGCGATGCCAAAGAGGCCATCTTGGGAGACAGGTGCATCCAGAAACCGGTTTCGGTCTTCGGGAAGCATAGAAGCCTGCTCCAACCAGGATGGCGCTCCTGTACCACAAGTCTGGCCATCGTGCGACCGATGTTCAGCGCTGCTGATTTTTTGGCACGAAGCGCAAAATCAGTGGCTGAACGTAAGTCCATTATAGACTGTTGGTCGCCACCCCCCTGGTGCATGTCACGGAGGACCTTGGCCTGAAAGACCTGTAAGGTCGCCATGGCATGCAGTGATGCAGCAACTTGACCCGCAGCCAAATAAGCCTTCGCCATCAGGGCAGACGAAACATTTCCGGCTTTGGAGGGCACACTCGGACGAGATCGCCAAGCGGCAGCACTGCCGGGGCACAAGTGCACCGCGACAGCCTGCTCCACCTGGGGAATCGAGGAGTATGCCCTAGCTGCTGCACCATCCAGAGCGGTGAAGGGGAGGAGCTAGAAGCCCTGGCAGACAGGGGAGCCCGCCAGAATTTTGTAAGCTCCTCGTGCACCTCCGGGAAGAAAGGGACCGCAGGAGCGCGGGGGACGGTGCCCCGGCGCTTACCCAGGAACCAATCATCCAGCTGTGACGGCGCTGAGCTAGAGGGCGCAGGCACCTCAAGCCCAATTGCGACCGCGGCTCTGGAGAGCACCGCGTGAGCATCGAGCTCTGGCTCGGCTGAGACCCTGGAGGGTGGCAGCGCTGAGCTGGAAGAACTCGAAGATCGCGCCCCTTCCGATGCCGCGATGGATAGCAGATCGTCATCAGGATCACACGAGGGGCCGGGTAACGCCGAAGCGCTCTCCGACTTATTCGCGGACCAGACGGGGAGCACGCTCGGCAGTTGGGGGTGGTGCGAGGAGTCACCTGACACCGTTCGACCCAAAACATCCGGGGAGAATACAGCCGGCTCGCCCCGATTCGTAGGAGTGCCAAGAGCCGAAGCTCCGGCGTCCTCTTCCTCGAAGAAAGACCTTCTATATCTCAGCGTGCGGCCCGGCAGAGCGTTGCAGTGCACACACTCTCGCCTCACAAACGCTGCACAGGCGTGTTGGAAACCCAAACACTCCACACAGCGCTCATGACCGTCTTTCGACGAGATAAATCCACCGCAGTTAGGAGTAATGCACGTTTTGCTCATCGTGTCGTGAAAAACGGACAGGATTACTGAGAAAACGGGTGAAACACTGGACAGGCTTGCCTGAGAAGATCTCGAGGTGCTGGCGTTGGTGGCGTGCTAATCTGGGGCAAGCAGAGGACTACACCAAAATGCCAAGAGGTAAGCAACCTGCTGATCTTTTAAGCTAGAGCGTCAAAGTTCAGGAGAGAGAGTCTCACTCAGTCAGCTCCGAAGGAAAATTGCATACTGAGGCTTAGGCACGCCCGGCTTTATACCCGGCTGATTGCTAATCAATCACCTTTGCCTGCAAATTAATTTGCCCGTTAATATGTTCGTCAGTCGCTTTCACGGTGATTCGCTCCCATTCAGTCGGTCTAATCCCGACTAACGTCTCCGGGACCGACTGAAAGGGAACTCCTATTCACGTCGACCAGCAATCAATTATGTGTTGCTCAAATTGTTGCTAAAAACAAACGCTATGTTTATTCGTTTAAAGCAAAAATTTGTACGCAGAGCAACCTATAATTAACCCTTATTTCCGGAACACACACAAATCGCACACGGTACCATGTTCACTTAAACTAGTGTGTACAAGATTTAGTAATTGAGATATTAGAATTTTACTCGCCTTTGAATCCAACGCTGAACAGCATACAATCGCTGACTGGCCAAGTCAGACCGCTCCGCTGTTCATCTGATTCTTTCTACATGCACGTGTCTTCCAACGTTGCACGAGACGATTCATTCGACTCCAAAAAGTTTTTGGTTCGTAATCTCCAGGAACACCAAATTGTTATGGTAAAAATATACCTTCTCAATTGATAATAAACACTGGAGACTGTTTGAGAGAGAACACAGCAAATGCGGCTATTTATTATAAAGATTTAACAGTCTCAACGCATTTCCTACACACGTGACTCTAATGTAGAAGAAGAACGTGGTTTATCGCATATTTCCAAAGCAAGCTGGGAAGAGAGCGAAAGAGAAAAATTGAGAAAGAAAGAGGGTATAGAGAGAGAGAGAAAGAAAGAGAGAGAGAGAGAGAGAGCCAGGTCAGAGAGCGAGCCGGAATAGAGAGAAGCCAAAGAGAGCCCGTTCTCAGATCTCACCACAAGTTATACCTTTAAAGGGCGGTACTTAAAGTATGACGTGTGCTCTTAAAAGTTTTCTCAAATTACATTTCTCAATATGACCACTAGATGGAAGTATTACATAGGAAAATTCCCATCACACTGCCCACACACTTGCTCTATCGTCCGTTGTGTTGTCTCCCTATATGCCTCAGACCTCAACAAAGCCAGCCGATGTGCCATCTTTCATCACCATCCATAATTGGTTGTGCCTGCAAGCGAGGACGCATGACACCACAGCATGGAACACCAAGGGCCACGCCAGAGAAAGACAAGAAGAATTTATTTTTTTATGTAATTTTTTTTATATATATATTTTTATTTTTATTTTTTGAAAGACTGACCAGAGGTGGAATGAAGTGGCAATTTTGGCAAAATGAAATGTGGGTAAATGGTGAAATCGATTTTTTGCTAATGTACTAATCCTATGAGTATTTTTTTAATTTTATTTTTTATATTTGTATTTATGAAACGGAGCAGAGACAACTGACCTGAATGCTTGTCTTACTTGAAGGGTAGACAACATACCTACCCACTTAGAGTGAATACAATATTCTGATTGTAGGTTCTGGGTGTAGACAGGAGTTATGGGTTAAACAAGGAACTGTGTAATGTTCTTCTTATTCCCTGGGGATAGGTGGGAAATGATGAAGGAAATTCCAAATTTTTTTGAAATTGCGAATATACAAAACCCAATGAATGTGTAAGAATAAATTTGGCAAATTAAAATGGGATAGGATATGTGTTCACATAGACACCATGGCAATGAGTCGTGTTAATTTGAGAATACTACTGAAGCTGGTATTCATTGCATCTTGTCTAATGTGATAATTATTGAACATGGGGAATACGGTGAATAATACATACAAAATTCTTACTAACAAACTAACGTACAAGACATGAAGCCAGAAGGCTTCCACTATCTTATATAAGCACATGATGAATACAATGATTAAAACACAAATGTCTAAAGGGTGAATAGCATATGAAATAAATAAAAAAATCTGGAGGGGAGAACCATGCCAAACAAATAAAATTAGCAAATTTTGGGAAAACCATACCACCTTCTTTAATAACAGAATCAGTTCTAAAATGTGATTGCGGAAAGATAAAGATATACAAGTTCAAAGTACAAATCTGTTAAAAAAAAGCATATATTTTGCTCTTTACTAAAACTCACTGCTGGAACAGAATTGTAGAATGATCCCGAAGGATCGACAATGACAGTCCGAGACACAAATAAAACTTGAGGGAGAATCTATTTGAGTTAACTGTGAAAAATATATTCAGCTGTTAAATGGAATAGCATGACAACTTCCTTAAATAACAATTCTATTTTGATACCTGGTGGATGTGAATAACATGGATTTTTTTTCTCAACTCCTAGGTGAGAAACATGATCTTACTCAACCAATTACAGTTGGACATTCTAAAATTGAAATTTAAAATTGAAAACGTGCTATTCTGGTGTAGATCACTGTTGGTTGGGGACACCACAGTCTGCATTATGACAAGTTTGGGTCGCTGAGAATTTTTTTTTTTTGACCTTTCATTGAAAAAATGTTACATTACAGTCCCCATCTCTACCAACATGAGTGACGAATTCGCAGCTTAGCATAGCAAGAGTATCATGACATGGAACTTCAGAGTAGCATTATGGGAGAAGAAAACAAGCAACAGGCCTTTATGAATTTTAGAATTGGGTTTTATAGAAAAGACTTCAGCATTGATAAAAGATCTTGATCCACGGTTGGAATGGGTTTCAAGAATAGCAGATAATTATATGGTGTATATAGGACAACATGTATTTGAATATGTTGATGGCTGTTTAAATGTTCTTTTTTTCCTGTACTTAATCCATTTTCCTCCTTGGTCAGGTTTGGATGGTGACTCAAAATGAGATGTATTAATGATTTTTTTTTCTTCCTGTAGGTGAATATCTTAAATATTTAAATCAGGCTGCAAGTGAGAGGAAATTTTAACCAAACTGTGTAGGATATGACGTAATTTGCAGCTTTAGATAATAATAATAATCTGTACTTATGTTGATTTCAAGGTTTGATGGGAAAATAGGTTATGGGAATTTCAATTGGCTAAAAACGAATTGAATAAACTTGTGCAAATGTGGATATTTTAGGAACAATTTTTCATTGGTTGATGACTGACCAGGAGCGGGTTTCTGACTTCCTAAAGGCTATTTAAATACACCAGGATTCCTTTGAACCTTTTCAAGACGTTTGTTGAGACATGGGGTGGACCGGAAGGAGTCAGAACTTCAGGAACCGACACGAAAAGGAATAACATTTTACTGACACAGCATTAGCATTTCAGGAGATTAATACACTAAGTTGCTTGCATGAAGGACTAACATTAAAAAAAATTACTGTTGATTGTGTTGTATTGGATGTTGTGTGTTTTTGTTGTATCCTGTATGTCACAGAGTCAGAAGGCAATCGTCCAGTGGGTGAGAAACTATTTACACACACCTGAATGATTGTTATTTAAAGATCAATAGAATACATGGAGTAAACATTGTAAACAGATTGTAATTGGTATTTTGGGATGGCGAGGTGGTGCAGTGGTGAGCACTGTGACCTTCCTGGAAGGAGTTTTTCTGTTCTCCCCGTGTTTGCTTGGGTTTCCTCCGTGTACTCTTGTTTCCCCACAATCCCAACAGAGCATCAAGTGAATTGAATAATCTAAATTCCTCTTAGTTGTGAATGAGTGTTTTTGCCCTGTGATGGACTGCCGGACTGTCCTTGGTGTTCCAAGGGTAGTGTATGTGGCCCAATTTTATTTAATATAATGATAAACAAAATATTTAAGGACATAGAACAATCAAACATAGGGATGTCTTTGTATGCGGATGATGGAGCAATATGGAGTAGAGGAAGAAATATAAAATTTATTGAAAATAAAATGCAACAAGCAATAAGCAAAATTGAAAAATGGACAAAGAAATTAGGTTTTCAATTATCAATAAGTAAAACTCAACTTATATGTTTTGCAAGAAGACACAAGACGATTAATTTACAATTATATGGAGAAGCATTAAAACAAGTCACAGAAATAAAATTCCTGGGAATAATATTCGATGAGAAAGTAACCTGGCAAAAATATATAGAATATGCCAAAAATAAATGTAAACAGATAAATAACATATTAAGAAACTTAGCGGGAAAAGATTGGGGAGGTAGCAAAAATGGAATTATTAAAATTTATAAAAGCATAATGAAATCTCAATTAGATTATGGTTGCTTAGCATATATGTCTGCTGCAGAAACTAACTTAAAGAAACTAGAAGTAGAGCAAACAAAAGCACTCAGGTTAAGCTGTGGAGCCATCATGTCATCCCCAATAGCAGCAATTCAAATAGAAACAGGAGAGATGCCTTTAAGGTTAAGAAGAATAAAAATAATGATGAACTACTGGGTAAACATACAAGGTCAAGATGATGATCAAGCTTTAAAAAAGATACTCAAAAACTGTTGAAGATATAATCAAACTTATTTCTATAATTGGGGTTGGTTAGGAAACAAAATAGCAAACAAAATGGGACTAGATAAATATGAGCATAGTGGTAAACACTTAAGAGATAAAAAAACATCATGGCATACACAAATAATTCGAATTAGCTTCGTACACACTAAACTACATTGATGAACACTATAAAAATAAAATACAAATATTTACTGATGGTTCAAAAGACCCCAAAACTGGGAAAACAGGAGTAGCGGCGGTAATTCCAAAAGATAAAATTATAATGAAAGAAACAACAGCAGACAATCTTAGTGTTTTTACAATAGAATTACTAGCAATTCAAACAGCACTCACCTGGATCAACAAAAACAAAATAAAGAATGCTCTCATCTGTTCAGATAGTTCATCTGCTCTGCTGAGTAAAAAAGCAAGAAAATCAGAGGGAAGACAGGACATAGTTAATGAAATAACAAATAAACTAGAAGAATTGGAAAGGAAAGATTTAATAGTTCAATTTTTATGGATTCCTGCTCATGTGGGGATAGAGGGAAATGAAGAGGCAGTTGCAGGAGCCAAGCAAACTGTTAAAATAAAGAAGGTAACAGCAAACATTCCTCTAAGTAAAAATGAGGCAAAAAGTATAATAAATAAAAGTATTATTGAAATGTGGCAAGAACAATGGAATGAAGGTGAAACTGGAGGAGATCTTTATAAAATACAGGAAAAGGTAAAAGCAGGACAATTTATTTTAAGAAACAGAAAAGAAGAAACTATTTTAACAAGGTTAAGAATAGGACACGGCAGATTAAATCAGCACCAATTTAAAATAGGAAATCACCCAACAGGAAAATGTGAAAGTTGTGGAGAGCAGGAATCGATTGAACACGTGATTATGAAATGCAAAACCTATGAAGAGGAGAGAAAGGGTCTAATGGAAGAGGTAAAAAAAACTGAAAATAGAACCATGTAAAATTTTGACACTATTAAAAGATGCTTGAACTTATAAAAGTATTTTGGTCTTTCTTAAAAGAACTAAAACTGATTACCGAATATAGGTGGGTGTCCCTTTTTTTAAAGACACGTACATTTAGTATAGGTAGGGAATATCTGTTAGGGTTTTTTTCCTCTCTTCACCCGTTGAGACAACTGTCTACATCCCAAACTACATCCCAGATGGTGGCGGTAATGCTCCAAAAGAGAGGAGGCAAACTGCCATAAAACACCAAAAGAAGAAGAAGAAGAAGAAGAAGAAGAAGAAGAAGAAGAAGAAGAAGAAGAAGAAGAAGAAGAAGAAGAAGAAGAAGAAGGGACACAGCCTATGATCCTCCTTTGCGGCTTTGAAAGCGGAAGTAACCCGATGTAAACAAAAGTACGGCGTCAAACATCGTACACGATATACGCGTTGAACGTACTTAAATTCTCTGTTTGCCGTTGTTTTTTAGCATACACTACTCTTTCTATCATTGATTAGTTAGCCGAGTAACAGTGTGTTCTACAGCATTAATACATAATGTGTATATTTATATAAATCTGTGGTCATGGAGCGTTAGCATAGCTATCAAGAACAGCAATATATTGGATATTTCTCTTTAACTCAGACTAGCATTCAAAAGGCAGCAATAAGGTTTCAGCCATAAATCTTCAAGCAAAGACACCAGGAAAAGTGAGAGATGAACGGGCAAGCAGACGTAGAGGTGGATTATAAGAGAAAATACAAAAATCTTAAAAGGAAACTGAAGTTCCTGGTGTATGTAAGTGTATGCTTGTATTGTTGACACGATATTTTACATGTTAGTGCTTAGTTTTTGA
This sequence comes from Danionella cerebrum, assembly GCA_007224835.1. Taxonomy (NCBI): domain Eukaryota; kingdom Metazoa; phylum Chordata; class Actinopteri; order Cypriniformes; family Danionidae; genus Danionella; species Danionella cerebrum. The sequence goes on along the minus strand of SRMA01027120.1, from coordinate 95,877 downwards.
GTCTCTGTTCAGGAGCAAGAGTGTTTTCAGGAGGAGCTGAGAAGAGCACAGAGGAAACAGTTAAAAGTCTCTAGAGACAAAAGGTAGAGGTTGTCTTTAAAGCGTATTAAATAGTTGCATAATTTCACACACACATAATATTACCAATTTTAATAAAAAAAGTTTTCTTCTTCTGTGGTAGTTTTCTGTTGGACAGGCTGCTTCAGTATGAACGAGTGGATGAAGAGTCCTCTGGTAGGTTTATAAAAAGGCACTTGTTTGAAAATTGCAATGCCAAAAGAGTGCAATGCCAAAACTGTTGTGTTTTCCAGACTCTGATGCCACAGTTTCCTCCGACAGTGATGGAGAAGGAGCAGGAGCCAGAGAGAAAGACCGGGATGCCGGAAAAAAGTGAGTCTTCAGACAAACTTGTATTTTGCAGCAGCAAAACATAAACCATTGTGACTTTGCTGGTTGTTTTTGTTGTTATTTGCAGAAAATTTGGTCCCAAAATTCATATGGACAAAATGACTTCCATTTATTTTGAAATATACTCTAGGATATTGAGTCCATTTTGTTCGGTATTGAGTGTTGGTATTGAGTTCCACGCTAATGTCTATCAAGAGAGATTCTTCACCCTTAGAAGTGCCTGCACGCCTTGTGCTTGTGGCCATTAGAGCGTCAGTTTTGAATTTAGTAGAAATTACACAACCCAACTATTTTGTCATTTTGACTACAAATATAATGTGTTTCAAAAAGCTTATTAGTTTTGATATTTTGTGTTTTAAACGAAAATTACAGGAGTTATGACATAATTTGTATATTCATTCATTTTAAAATGAGATAAAATGTATGAGTTTCGTTTCACAGACCCCAAATCTGTGCCACAAGTGCATTCTAGTGGTGAAAAAAGGGATAACCATTGAAAATACAAGACCTGTCATTAAGGCTAATGTTTTTCAAAATTCTTCACTAAACAAAGCACAATGTCACAAAAAGTCCTTTGTCCAAAAATTGTCTTTGATCCTCTGCACAGAGAAAAAGGCACTTGAGTGATAACACAGTTCTTTAAAGTATCTTACTGATTAATTTCAAATGATAAAAGAAATACACCGTTATCACACATTTATTCTTTCAGTTTAATATTACATTTAATACTCAATGATTATAACATCATACACTACATGGTTAAACAAAATGGAATTGTGGAGAGATACATAAATTATCCTTCTTAATGCACAACATTATTTAAAATCAAAACACAACACAAATCAACTTTGCACACTCAATGCTATTGCAAGTCAAAAACACAAATGTAAGTATTTTGTGTTTTATTTTTGTTTTTGATTTGCAATAGCATTGTGCACACTTAGTTGATGTGTGTTGTGTTTAAACAACTTAAAAACAAAAACAAATAAAACATAAAATACTTCAATTTGTATTTTTGATTTGCATTAGCGTTTGTTATTTGCTGTAGCATTGCGTGTGCAAAGTTGATTTGTGTGGTGTTTTAAATTTAAATAATTCAGTAAAAGGCCACCATAATGGTGGAATCAGTGACCTAATATATTGTTCCCCATGTCAATATGAGTAAAATGAACCAACCCCCATGTCTCTATGATTTTCTCAAGCTGAGATAGAGATATACCCTTGTCGGTTGATATGGTATCCAGTCTGGTTGCTATGGAGAGGTCAGTGACCGAACATAATGTTTCCTTGTTGACTCTAAGGTTTATAAACCAACCCTCATGTCTCAATTATTCTCCAAAGCTGAGGAACAGTTTATTGGATTTGGTTGCTAGGATAAACAGTATGGTTGCTATGGAGAAGCCAGTCTGTGCGGGTCTTTCTGTACGTTTTCTGTCTTGAAGCTTTCGTCTGCTAGTTTTGCATTTAATAAACTATTTCCCTGGTCAGTTTTCACTTTTCTTATGCTCTGCATCGTGATCTTTAATGTTATGGAATTTGTATTATTATTAATATTATTACAACCTGGATTGCCTGGGATATCATTTCTGTATTCATTTTAAAAGCAGGTAAAACAGAAACCCTTTTTAAAAATAAAAATACTTTTTAAAAGATAGTCCATAAAACACATACACAGTAAAATATTATAATAAAGTCTTCATTTTATCCTTCCCTCTACATCCATTGACTGGGAACAAATGTGACATCATCTGGTTTTCCACTTATTGTGCACAAAAAACAAAATGAATGAAAATTCTGACAAACATTTTTAGATGGATGCAGCTATGACATTTCTGTATTTAATTTTTTTTTAATGCCACTTTCTTCTATTAGTATTGCCAGATCTTCATAGTTTGAAATTGTGTTATATTTAAGGGTCGTATTGATGATTGGCAAATTAAAATACTAGCTTTGGCAACTATGCTATGGCTCAGACACTGATTTCAGCTCCTGCGAGTGAAATATCTATTGTGATAAAACTCTCAGTTTTTCTTGATTGTCCCATTACCTCTGTCTGCTCGGTTTCACAGTTTTTAGATGAGCGTTCTCTAAACAGTTTAATAAATGCCTTGTCTTCTCCCCCACCAGGCGAAGGAGTCCTGGAGTCCCCCCTGTTTCTTCATCTCCTCATATGTCCCTCCTGTCACGCTCCGGTGTGGTTCGTCTGCAGTCTTCTGCTCAAGCTCAGTACCTTGACACTGTGAGTGTGATTATCTGCATCCATCATCACTCCATAGACACACCTCTCATACCTACCATACCCATGCTCTTTGTTTCCTCGCGATGTATAACATTTAAGCTTTGATTTGACTTTTATTTATTTATTTTTCCCCTATTTTTCTGCATCATCTCACCCGGTTCATGTGGACCTCACACATTCTTCTGGGCACTCTTGGGGTGTGTGTGTGTGGGAATAAATGGTATGTGTGATTGTGGGTGAGCAGTTACCCTTCCCTCCTGAGTATTTGGCTCCCTCTGCTGAGCGATTGAAGAAAGAGAGAAAAGCAAACGTGGACAAACACAGGAAGGAAGGCTCGGGGAAGGTGAGGAAGGGACTGACCGTTTTGCTCCTGAAGATCTTGGATTGCCTGACTGCTTTAATATCTGCTTCCAATAGTCCTGTTGGCGTGTGTCATTCGGTCTAAAAAAATTTCCCCTTCCTGCCCTTTGTTCAGGTGGTTGGACCTCTGACGTCCAGTTACCCAGCGGGCAGTGGTGACGCTGCGGGTGCGAGTGGACCGTTTAGCTGGGTGCCACAGCAAATGCTGAGCGAGGATGCTGGTGAGGAGGATGGAGAGAGCGAAGGAGAGAGTGACAGAGGAGAAGAGGAGCGAGGAGAGGCTGATGAGGCTGAGCTGGTTATTGATATTCCCAATGAATGAAGGTAACTGCTGAGAAAGTTAAGATGAAATGAGCAATAGATGCAGCCTAAAATGGAAAATTCTAATACACACATTCATGCAGATAAGAGGATGTTTTGATCACCTTCAAAACAATATGTCTCATCATTTGTTTAAAATAATGCAGAGAATTGAATAATTAACTATTTATAAAACTGTTTTTGTTGGTTGTCTTGGTGATTGTGAATTAATGTCACACCAGTTTCTTGTTAAGGGTTCGGGTCAGTGGTAGAGTGACCTCAGTGAGAACAATGAATTCTCTCAAAGGTTTTTGTGTGAATATGATAGAAACCATGCAGTCCTTCGCTTTGCTTTACTGATCACTTCAGTAGCAGGGTGCTAGAAATGAAAATAAGTGAAAAAAGCAAGATTTGCAGCTGTTGACATCAGGTTTCTTTCAGTTTTAAAACTCTTTGGCAGGAAAATAATTAATAAACGTATACTCTTACATGTATGTTTACGAAGATTTTGGGTGAGTTTAATTAAAGTGCAGTTCTATGAAGTAAGAACATTTGATTCCAATTCCCATCGCTTAAAAAATCTTGATAATTGATTAATCTACCACAGGTTTGATTAATTATTTGACAACCTTTTACAATTTTATTTTCTGCCCGAAATGTAAAAGTATATAAAAGTTAATCACAGATGCCCATATGGCAAAATACTTTAATATGTACATTCATTTTCCACCCGTTTATTCCCTTTTTGGGGTCACGGGGGTCTGCTGGTGCTTATCTCCACCGCATATTGGGCTAGAGGCGGGGGTACACACCTACATTCACATTGTGTGACAACATTCACACCTAAGGGGAATTTAGATTATTCAATTAACCTAACCACATGTTTTTGGGATTGTGGGGAAAACCAGAGTACTTGGAGGAAACCCACGCAAACACCGGGAGAACATGCAAATTCCTTCTAGGAAGGTCACTGGCCTCGAACCAATAACCTTAGAAGGCGACAGTGCTACCCACTGAACCACCGTGCTGCCCCTACTTTGTTACATTCAACTTTTACCAGAAATAACAAAGTCTAATGTTATTATGCAGTGTTAAAAAAGAAGCTATGGTGAGCATAATTTTAATAAAAAAATTTCTGGCTTCTGGCATTTTTATAATCCCCATGTCTCACATAATAATCTAGCCCTGTCCTGTATTGATGCGTTTGACTAGAATTTTCTGCTTGCGAAGCTTTTCTGTTTTACACAACTTACCGTGTCTTCTTTTTTCTCTCTTTAAAGCTGCACTTTAAACACATTTGTTCACTTGTGAAATGCTGAGGGGTTTCTAACATCAACGTTACATTAAACACACAAGACCTTACACAAAAATAAATGAATAAAGGCTTTCTGGTTCTTCGTTATGTTTTTATCGTTTAGCCTCAACACACATTTTAGTAAAGCTCTATGAACTGGTAGAACGTCCAGGTTACTTGCGTAACCTCATGTTCCCTGAATAGGGAATGGAGACGTTAGTCGGGATTAGACCGACTGAATGGGAGCTGATCTCCATGGGAGAACGGACCGAACACTTTAACGGGCAAATTGGTTTGCAGGCATGGGTGATTGATTAGCAATCAGCCGGGTATAAGACTGGGCGCGACCCACGCTTCAGTATGGGATTTTCCAAGGAGCCGACCTACTTACTTCCGGCACAGACTCCTGACTTCCAGGACATGGCAGAAGGGTAACGTCTCTGTTCCCTATTCTGGAAACGTGGGGTTACGCAAGCAACCTGGACTTTCCCTTTCAGTCGGTCCCGGAGACGTTAGTCGCATGAAATATTTTACTGCTCACTGGGATCATAAGCAAGGCGAATGGCCTCCACGATCCAGTGTGCCAGCCGTTGCTTGAAGACTGTGGAACCCTTACGCTGGCCTCCAAAACAAATGAAGAGCTGCTTGGAGCTGCATAGCTCCCGGGTTCTGTCCAGGTAGACCCGAAGGGCTCTGACAGGACATAACAAACCCTGGGTTGGATCTGACTCCTTCAGGGGCAGAGCTTGCAGGGTCACCACCTGGTCCCGGAAGGGGATGGATGGGACCTTGAGGATGAATCCGGGCCTGGGCCTGATGGTTTCCAGGGAATCGCCAGGGCCGAATTCCATGCTGAATTCGTCGGCGGACAGTGCCTGGAGATCTCCCACCCTCTTAATTGAGGCCAAAGCAAGCAGGAGTGCGGCCTTCCGTGAGGGGACACGCAGCTCTGCAGAGTGCAAGGGCTCAAAAGGAGACTTCAGCCTCCCAGCAAGGGCAACAGTGAAGTCCCAAGAGGGAATGGAGGGTGGTCTAGAAGGCCTGAGGCGTCTAGCCTCCTTAAGAAATCTCACCGTCAGTTCGTGGCTGCCCACTGATTTCCCTTCAACTTCAAGGATGGAGTCGCCATTCTCCTGCCATGGGATGAAACCTGGACAGCGAATCCGCGATCCTGTTGCAATCCCCGGGGATGTGTACGGCTTTGAGCGACCGAAGTCTGCTCTGACTCCAGAGGAGCAGCTCTTGGGCGAGTTAGTGCAGGAAACGGGAGCGTACACCGCCCTGGTGGTTGATGTACGCTACGACCGCAGTGCTGTCTGTCCTGAATCGCACCGATTTCCAGACCTTCAGGTGAGTGAGCGCGTCTGTCACGGACAGACGAAGAGCTCTCCGGCGCCCTGCCCAAGTTGGAATTCGCGAGAGAAGCCATAGCTGAAGTGGTCGCATATGCAGGAGCCCGAGTGGAATCACTGAGGCTGCCGCTGCCATATGCCCCAGGAGCCTCTGAAGTAACTTCATTCTGACCACTTGTCGAGAGGACACCGCAGACAAGGTGGCCAGCAAGGCCCGGGCGTGATCTACCAACAACGCGCCCCATGCTCTTGGAGTTCAGCTCCATTCCGAGAAAAGAGATGACTCTCACAGGAGTGAGGTGGCTCTTTTCCCAGTTTACCCTCAAACCCAGTCGGTTTAAGTGCCTTAGCACCTTGCCTCGATGTCGGATTAACTGGTCCCTTGACGAGGCTATGAGTAGCCAGTCGTCAAGGTAGTCCAGGATCCGAATGCCTGCCCGACAAAGCAGGGCAAGAGAGGCCCGGGCAACCTTTGTGAAGGTGCAAGGGGAGAGGGCAAGACCGAAGGGTAGGACCCTGTACTGGTATACATGGCCCTCGAAACAGAACCTTAGAAAGGGTCTGTGTCTCGGAACCACTTCTACCTGGAAGTACGCGTCTTCTGTATTTCTTCCGCCATGCAGGGGTCTATCTCGGACCAGAGGTTGAAGGAGAAGACTGTGGCGGAGGACGCTCTCTTTGGCGGCGAACAGGCAGAAAGGAGTCCTGGCGCAGGACCCGCGCAGCTGATTTAGTAGCACGAAGCGCTAAATCAGTGGACGAGCACAAGTCCTTTAAGGACTGCTGGTCACCACCCCCTTGGTGCATGTCACGCCTGAAAGACCTGTAAGGTCGACGAAAATTTACCAGCTTTGGAGGGCACACTCGGACGAGACTGCCAGGCGGCAGCGTTGCCGGGGCACAAGTGCACCGCAAAAGCCTGCTCCACCGGGGGAATTGAAGAATATCCTCTAGCTGCTGCATCATCTAAGGCGGTGAAGGGGGAGGTGCTGGAAGCCCTGGCAGACAGGGGAGCCCGCCAGAATTTAGTGAGCTCCTCATGCACCTCCGGCAAGAAAGGAACTGCAAGAGCGCAGGGGACCGTGCCCCGGCGCTTGCCCAAGAACCAATCATCCAACTGCGACGGCCCTGAGCTGGAAGGCACTTGCACCTCCAGCCCAATAGCGGCTTTGGAGAGCACTGCGAAAGCATCGGGCCGAAATCCGAAGACTGTGCCCCTTCCAATGCTGCGAGGAAAAGCAGATGGTCAGCAAGGTCACGCGAAGCCCCGGGCAACACCGAAGTGCTATCCGAATCTCCCGCGGACCAGACGGGGAGCACACTAGAGCTTTGGGGACGGTGCGAGGAATCACTTGACACCGCTCGACCCAAAACATCCGGTGAGGTTTCGGAAGGCCCTCTCGGAGTCGAAGGCTCACCAAGAGCCGAAGCTCCGGTGTCCTCCTCCTCGAAGAAAGACCCGTACCTCAGTGAGCGCGCCGGGAAAGCGTTGCAGTGCACACACTCGCCGCACGAGAGACGTGCAGGCGTGCTGGAAACCCAAACACTTCACACATTTCTTGTGCCCGTCTTTGACAAGATAAATCCACCGCAGCCAGAAATACAGCACGTTTTGCTCATCGTGTCGTGTAAAATGGACAGGATGTGAACAAACGGCCAACACAAGCACTGGAAAGGCTATGCCGAGAGAGTCAGAGGTGCCTCTGTACGGTGGCTTGCTATCTGGGCTAGCAGAGGACTACACCGGATTGCCGAGGTAAGCAACCTACTAATCTCTGTCAGCGTTAGCGTCAAAGTTAGAGAGGAGAGTCACACTCAGTCTGCTCCGAAGGAAAATCGCATACTGAAGCGTGGGTCGCGCCCAGTCTTATACCCGGCTGATTGCTAATCAATCACCCACGCCTGCAAATCAATTTGCCCGTTAACGTGTTCGGTCCGTTCTCCCATGGAGATCAGCTCCCATTCAGTCTGTCTAATCCCGACTAACGTCTCCGGGACCAACTGAAAGGGAACATGTGTTTCTGGGCTGAAGCTCTTTATGAAAGTCGTTCCACACCACTGTAGAAAACACCCAGAGCTCCCAGGAATGGAGAGGCTAGTGGCTCATTTTGGTTATATAGCCCTCCATATGTAACTGTACAGCAGTGTTCATTTTGACATCATATTTTCATTTTTAGGTTTTAGTCCTAGTCTTTTCAACTAAAAAAGATTTATTCAGCAAAAGAATTTAATTGTAATTTGACTAAACATAATTTTGGACAAACTTTGAAACAAATTTAAATGTGAAAACAAGAAAGATGATTAAGTAGTTTAATTTCATTATATATTTTCTATTATTTAAATTTTTCTCTTTGAATTTAAACTTTTCTTACGAATCTGCTGATTTAATGTTTTCTTTTCTACACAAAACCTGCTTCTGATTTAAGGTGCAAAAGAGAAACAAATGAGCCTTAGCTTCTAGCTGAAACTTGCCTCAAAAAGGTTCCACTTGAAGAAAATCCTCTGGATTATTTTGCGCTTCTCGCTCATACTGTGCTTGCTAGCTTACCACACTGTACTGTATGGAATTAATTTTGTGCCAATAAGACGAAAGGAATTTAAGTGAAAATGAACAAAAATTATTTGATTACAAAGACAAAAAATCAAGTAAATACCATTAAAATTGACATTGATTTTAAATACACGCCATTCTTTGTTGGTTTAATTTTCGGCTTCACTTTTTTTGAGTGTTCATCATGGTCTCAGCATCTAATTTTTCGTTTGCGATTCTAAAAGTTATGTTTGTCATTCTGGCATAAACTTTCAATGGGGGCGGGTAGGTTCTCCCTCACTGGCTAGTACGGTTTGATTGGCAGCTCAATGAATCGGACGTACAAGCATTTGCATTTTAGGTGTCACGTTTCAAGATCCCAGAGCAAGAGTAAAACTAAAGTTCTAAAAGCCAAATCACGTTTTGCATGATGTGAGGAACACTATTTAAGGTGGAAAACACCAAAATAAAAAACCCCAAAACTAAAATTACGCTTGTTTGACTTCAAGTGTGTTACATTGAGCATGTTGAAGCAGTGAAAAATTACATTAAATTAAATTAAAGAACATTGTGGGCTGCTATATGCGTCCATAATAAGGGTTTGAATGTTTTACATGAGTGATGTGTTTTGTTATCTTTTATTTGAGGTTGTGTTGTGTTGTAAGCTGAAATGTGAAAGATCTAACGAAATGAGCAAACACAATAATGTTGCTCCGTTAAAGCTTTCCTTAACGTTTTTGAATGTGATATATTATTTGTTGACATCTTTAGTCATTCATGCTGAAAGTAAATCAAATGATTTGTGTTTGTTGTGTTGCAAAATAAACGACTTGTTACAAGTGAATCCAGTGTTGCGTATTACAAAACAAAGATGCTGAGAGCATAACCAAAACTCGGATACGAAAATGAAACCAACAGGAGTGCATTTAAAATCAATGTAGATTTTTATGATAATTACTTGATTATTTTTTTTTTTTTTCAGGTTGATTTTTTTTTCTTCTTTGTAATCAATTTATTTTAGTTTGTTTTAGCTGAAATTACATTCATTTTATTGCCACTAAAATTAACTGTGCATTTAAGCTTGTCTGCATTCACGAGAGAATCAGAATTGTGTTTATTGCCATGTAAGTGAAGGGGATTCACATTACTAGGAATTTGCCTTAGTTATTGGTGCATACAAACAATAAAGATAATTTACATGAAATAAGATAAAACAAAGATAAAATTAAGGTAAATAAAATAAAGTAAGGCTAAATTGACATGTCATAAAGACATGACGTAACAGAAATACAATGAACAGAACATAAAATGAGTGGCGGATGTAATGGTAAACATAGACCCTTATGTGAACGGATGGAACAGTGTAATAATGTAACAGTAACAGGTACTTGTGTACAAGTAGTGCCAGATGGGTTAACAGTACAAATAGTCAGCAATATTCAGTGACCATACTAAAGTGACCTTGTGAAGTGCAGAAACAGTGTATTAACTAGATTTTAAAGTTTGCACGCAAACTTCGATGTTGGCTTGCGTTGGTACCGTTAATACCTTTTTTTTTAAATGTTGTCAATTCCGCAGCAATAACATAATCCAACTCTCATGTCTCTATGATTCTCATAAGCTGAGATAGGTACATGCAAAATTGGTTGCTATGGTAACCAGTCTGGTTGCTATGGAGGGGTCAGTGACCTAACATATTGTTCCCCATGTCAACACGAGTAAAATACACCAACCCCCATGTCTCTATGACTTTCGTAAGCTGAGATAGAGATACGCCATATTGGTTGCTATGGTAACAGTGTGGTTGCTATGGAGGGGTCGCTGACCTAATATATTGTTCCCCATATGAATACGAGTAAATTACAGCAACCCCCATGTCTCTATGATTTTCCTGAGCTGAGATAGGTACATGCAAAATTGGTTGCTATGGTAACCAGTCTGGTTGCTATGGAGGGGTCAGTGACCTAACACATTGTTCCCCATGTCAATACATCAACCCCCATGTCTCTATGACTTTCCAAAGCTGAGATAGAGCTGCGCCATATTGGTTGCTATGGTAACCAGTTTGGTTGCTATGGAGGGGTCGCTGACCTAATATATTGCTCCCAATATTTATACGGGTAAAATACAGCAACTCCCATCTCTCTATGATTTTCCTGAGCTGAGATAGAGACATGCCATATTGGTTGCTATGGTAACCAGTCTGGTTGCTATGGAGGTGTCATTAACATAATATAATGTTTCAGCTGTCAGTATGGGTGAAGCTTACCAGCCCCCAAGTCTCTAGCATTTTCCTAAGCTTAGATAGAGATGTGGCAATATAGTTGCTATGGTAAACAATTTGGTTGCTATGGAGGAGTTAGTGACATCATGTTGTAATCTACTTTCCATTTAGACTAATATAAAGCAACCCCCATGTCTCTACTGTGTTCCGTTTAGAAGATATTTGACATTGAAAGTTATGTCAAAAAGTGGGTGTGGCTTAATTATTTTATGTTAATTCACAAGCAATGATGGGCTGGATAAGTAATTTGCTTCCTTAATGCTTGTATGACTTTCCAGCGTCAATCAATTACAGAAGCTCTTTTACATTAGGATCTATGGGATTCATGCTCCATTCATTTCAATGGGCCATTGAAAGTCAATGAGACACCTTTGACCCACTTATTTGAAATCAGCTTGCACCTGGAGTTATCAACTGCCAGATTTTCAAACGAGTCAGCTGCAGCTGGAAATCCAACTGTCAGATTTTTAAACGATGGCAAATCTGCTGGAGAAAATCCGATTTCCATGCCTCAAACAAATAAAGATTATAGAAGAACCGTAAGACATATCGGAATGATTCTTTCTTTGTAAGAAGCAGAAGACCCTAACGAAGAGAATGCTGTAATTTTTGTGAAGGTGTGATTAGAAATAAAAAAAATTATGGCGAGCTAAAAATAGCCTTCATTTGATTCTGTGCAACTGCTCATTTCTGAGATTTCGATACCTCCAAACAAATAAGGATTACTAAAGAAGGATACGACACATTAAAATATTTCCTTCACTGTGAGAATCACAAGATTTTAAGGAAGAGAATGGTGTAAATTTTGTGAAGCTGTGATAAAGTTTGAATGATTTATGGCGAGTTAAAAATAGCCTGCCATTGAGATTTTAAACAGAATCCACCAGAATTTTTGAATGGAGGTGAATGGAGCAATTATGTGCACTCCTTGTGGTTTAGGCCACCTGGAGTAAAAACCGTGTGTTTTTTTAAAACGAAATCAGCACCAACTGAAAGAGGACAAAAATCTCTACCATTTAGATATAAAATGTGGGTGTAAAGGTTAATTTTTAGTTGAGAAAACAGTGCAAGTAGCAACAAGACTGAACTTGCTCAAAGTTAGAGTGAGCGATGACATCACCACTCTAGGGCCCCCATAGGGAATGACTTGGGCGATTTTTGGGCCGAAATTCGCGATTTTAACGGAAACCGCTGGTCGAATCGGTCCGAAAAGATATAGCAACAAACTACATAACAGCTTTGAGGTGTGTTGAAAGTTTCGTGGCTGTAGCTCGAACGGGCTAGGAGGAGTTGACGGTAATTTTTTTTGTTCTAAGAAGAAGAAGAAGAACTAGAATATGCATTTCCTAGCGGAAAATGCGTGTGAATGCAGAGAGCTGAAAATGAAAGCAGGCTGAAAGTATCTGAAAAAAATCTAAAGATGAAAGGTGAAGCTGAAAGGTAAAATATTTGAAAGTTGAAAGTTTTAAAAGTTGAAAAGTGAAGCTGAAAGGTGAAAGATTTGAAAGTCGGAAGTTTCAAAAGTTGAAAAGTGAAGCTGAAAGGTGAAAGATTTGAAAGCTGAAAGTGTCAAAAGTTGAAAGTGGAGGCCGAACAGTGAAACATTATAAAGTTGAAAACGTATAAAGTTGAAAGAAGAAACATTGTAAAGTTGAAAGTGTCAAAAGTAGAAAGAGGAAGCTAAAGGTGAAACATTTGAAAGTTGAAAGTGTCAAAAGTTGAAAGTGGAAGCTGAATGGTATAATATTAGTAAGTTGAAATTCTGTCTAGCATTTTCCTAACCTAAGATAAAGATATGCCAATTGCGCTGCTATGGTAAAAAGTCTGGTTGCTCTGGACAGGTCATTTACATAATAGAATGTTCCCAGTGTCACTCTGAGGCAAATGAATCAACCCCATGTCTCTAGCATTTCCCTGAGCTGAGTTAGAGATATGCCAATTGGGTTGCTATGATAACTATTATGGTTGCTATGGAAATGTCATTGACATTATCTAATGTTTCCTGTGTCACTATGAGTGAAACAAACAACCCCCATGTCTCTAGCATTTTCCAAAGCTGATACAGAGATATGCCAATTCGGTTGCTATGGTAACCAGTATGGTTGCTATGGAGGGGTCAGTGACATTATACAATGTTCCCTGTGTGACTTCGAGTCATTCAGACCAACTCCCGTGTCTCTCTCATTTTCCAAAGTTGAGATAGAGATGTCAATTTGGTTGCTATGGTAACCAGTATGGTTGCTATGGAGGGGTAAGTGACATTATATAATGTTCTCTGTGTGACTACAAGTCATTTAGACCAACTCCCGTGTCTCTCTCATTTTCCTAAGCTGATATAGAAATGTGTCAATTTGGTTGCTATGGTAACCAGTATGGTTGCTATGGAGAGGTCAGTGACATTATATAATGTTCCCTGTGTGACTACAAGTCATTTAGACCAACTCCCGTGTCTCTCTCCATTTCCTAAGCTGAGATAGAGATGTGTCAATTTGGTTGCTATGGTAACCAGTATGGTTGCTATGGAGGGTCATTGACATTACATAATGTTCCCTGTGTGACTACAAGTCAATTAGACCAACTCCTGTGTCTCTAGCATTTTCCAAGGCTGAGATAGAGAATTACCAATTTGGTTGCTATGGTAAATAATCTGGTTGCTATGGATGAGTTAGTGATATCATGTTGTAATCTACATTCAACTTAGATCAATATAAAACAACTCCCATGTTTCTACGATGTTCCACTTAGAAGATATTTGACATTTAAAAATGATGTTGAAAAGTGGGTGTGGCTTGGTGAATTTATGTTAAATCATAAGCAATGATTGGCTGGATTAGTTATATGCATCCTCAATGTTGCTATGACTCTCCATTGTGAACCAATTACAAAAGCTTTTTTACAATAGGATCATATGGGAAGCAATTGCCCCATTGAAATGAATGGCAGCAATGCATCTCTATGGCCCATTGTGAGTCTATGGGAAGGCTAAGCCAATCAAATTTCGTTATTCAAATTAGTTGATTAACAGCTGGCTCCAACTGCCACTTTTTGAATCGAGGAGACGTTTCTTAGATTTTGACTATGCCTCAAACAAATAAACATTACAGAAGAACCGTAAGACATATCAAGATGATTCTTTCTTTGTGAGAATCAGGAGGCCTCAATGAAGATTATGATGTAAATTTTGTAGCGATATGTGGAAAAATCTAGGAGTTATGGCGAGTTAGAAAAAGCCTTAATTTAAAACTTTGGAGCATCATTTTCTGGATGAAATGCATTGATCTTAATGGAGCAATTTTCTTCCCTCGTTAAGGTTTAGCCCTCCTAGTTTAAAAACCGTAGGTCCTATGAAAGAAACAACTGCATCTTTGGAAAGAGGACAAATTTCTCTACTACTTTAATATGAATTTTGTGCATAAAAGTTAAAGCTTAGTTTAGGAGAGAAGAATAAATGAAGAAGTTTGAGATGTGAAAAGTTAGAGTGGAAGCTAGAGTGGAGCAGAAATAGGTGAAAGTCGGAAATCTTCATTAAACTTAAACCGCGATTAATAAAAATCTATACAAGATATAAATAAGTTGAAATATACATCTAATAGATGAAAGTGTGTAGATTTATGTAAAGTTTAAATGGTTTCTCTAGTGGAAAGTATGCTGAAGTTATGAAGGTTGAAATAAGTGAAAGTTTAAAGGAGGGTTGAAGAATATCCCCATTCATTTCAATGGGAAGAATAATTTGAATAAAGTTAAATATTATAAAAAGTATAAAAGTTTGAAAAGTGTAACGTAATTGCAACCTAGTCTGAAAAAAGCTGAACGTTTTGACGTTTGAATGGTGTTTCTAGGCCAAAGTATGCTGAAGTAGTTAGGGTTGGAAAAAGGGGGGGGAATAATAAAAATAAGAAGCGGAATAATAACTAGAAAGTGCATTTCCTAGCGGAAAATGCGTGTGAATGCAGAGAGCTGAAAAGGGAATGCTCAAATTGCTGAATTCCTTGGCTGAAGAGTGAAACAGAAAGTTTCAAAAGCTGAAAGTAAAGCTGAAACATTGTAAATTTGAAATATGTAAAGTTGAAAGTGGATGCTGAAGGGTGAAAAATTAGAAAGCAGAAAGTGTTAAAAATTAAAAGTGGGAGCTGAAAGGTAAAACATTAGAAAGTTAAAGTGTCAAAAGTTGAAAGTTCAAGCTAAAAGGTGAAACATTATAAAGTTAAAAATGTCAAAAGTTGAAAGCTAAAGCTGAAACATTGTAAAGTTGAAATATGTAAAGTCGAAAGTGGAAGCTGAATGTTAAAATAAAGGAAAGTTGAAAGTGTCAAAAGTTGAAAGTGGAAGCTGAAAGGTGAAACATTGTAAAGTTGAAAATATCAAAAGTTGAAAGTGGAGGCTGAAGGTAAACATTCTAAAGTTGAAAACGTATAAAGTTGAAAGGTGAAGCATTGTAAAGTTGAAAGTGTCAAAAATAGAAAGTGGAAGTTGAAGGTGAAACTTTTGAAAGTTTAAAGTGTCAAAAGTTTAAAGTGGAAGCTGAAAGGTATAATATAAGTAAGTTGAAATTCTGTCTAGCATTTTCCTAATCTAAGATAAAGATATGGCAATTGCGTTGCTGTGGTAAAAAAAGTCTGGTCGCTCTGGACAGGTCATTTACATAATAGATTGTTCCCAGTGTCACTATGAGTGAAAAAAACAACCCCCATGTCTCTAGCATTTTACAAAGCTGATATAGGGATATGCCAATTTGGTTGCTATGGTAACCAGTATGGTTGCTATGGAGGGGTCAGTGACATTATATGATGTTCCCTGTGTGACTACAAGTCATTTAGATCAACTCCCGTGTCTCTCTTATTTTCCTAAGCTGAGATAGAGATGTGTCAATTTGGTTGCTATGGTAACCAGTATGGTTGCTATGGAGAGGTCAGTGACTTTATATAATGTTCCCTGTGTGACTACAAGTCATTTAGACCAACTCCCTTGTCTCTCTCATTTTCCTAAGCTGAGATAGAGATGTCAATTTGGTTGCTATGGTAACCACTATAATTGCTATGGAGGGGTAAGTGACATTATATAATGTTCCCTGTGTGACTACAAGTCATTCAGACCAACTCCTGTGTCTCTCTCATTTTCCTAAGCTGAGATAGAGATGTGTCAATTTGGTTGCTATGGTAACCAGTACGGTTGTTATGGAGGGGTCAGTGACATATAATGTTCCCTATGTGACTACAAGTCATTTAGACCAACTCCCGTGTCTCTCTCATTTTCCTAAACTGAGATAGAGATGTGTCAATTTGGTTGCTATGGTAACCAGTATGGTTGCTATGTAGGGGTCAGTGACATTATATGATGTTCCCTGTGTGACTACAAGTCATTTAGACCAACTCCCGTGTCTCTCTCATTTTCCTAAACTGAGATAGAGATGTGTCAATTTGGTTGCTATGGTAACCAGTATGGTTGCTATGGAGGGGTCAGTGACAATATATAATGTTCCCTGTGTGACTACAAGTCATTTAGACCAACTCATGTGTCTCTCTCATTTTCCTAAACTGAGATAGAGATGTGTCAATTTGGTTGCTATGGTAACCAGTATGGTTGCTATGGAGGGGTCAGTGACATTATATAATGTTCCCTGTGTTACTACAAGTCATTTAGACCAACTCCCATGTCTCTCTCATTTTCCAAAGCAGAAATAGAGATGTCTCAATTCAGTTGCTATGGTAACCAGTATGGTTGCTATGGAGGGGTCAGTGACAATATATAATGTTCCCTGTGTGACTACAAGTCATTTAGACCAACTCCTGTGTCTCTGTCGTTTTCCAAGGCTGAGATAAAGATGTGTCAACTGGGTTGCTATGGTAAACAGTATGGTTGCTATGGAGGGATCAGTGACATTATATAGTGTTCCCTGTGTTACTACAAGTCATTTTTAGACCAACTCCCGTGTCTCTAGCATTTTCCTAAGCTGAGATAGAGATGTGTCAATTTGGTTGCTATGGTAACCAGTATGGTTGCTATGGAGGGGTAAGAGACATTATATATTGTTCCCTGTGTGACTACAAGTCATTTAGACCAACTCCTGTGTCTCTCTCATTTTCCTAAACTGAGATAGATATGTGTCAATTTGGTTGCTATGGTAAACCAGTATGGTTGCTATGGAGGGGTCAGTGACATTATATGATGTTCTCTGTGTGACTACAAGTCAATTAGACCAACTCCTGTGTCTCTAGCATTTTCCAAAGCTGAGATAGAGATGTGTCAATCAGGTTGCTATGGTAACCAGTGTTGTTGCTATGGAGGGGTCATTGACATTATGTAAAGTTCCCTGTGTGACTATAAGTCAATTAGACCAACTCCTGTGTCTCTAGCATTTTCCTGGGCTGAGATAGAGACATGTCAATTGGGTTGCTATGGAAATTATTCTGGTTGCTATGGATGATTTGGTGACATCATATTGTAATCTACATTCAACTTAGATCAATATAAAACAACTCCCATGTTTTTACGATGTTCCACTTAGAAGATATTTGACATTCAAAAATGATGTTGAAAAGTGGGCGGGGCTTGGTGAATTTATGTTAAATCATAAGCAATGATTGGCTGGATTAGTTATATGGATCCTTAATGTTGCTTTGAATCTCCATTGTGAACCAATTACAAAAGCACTTTTACAAAAGGATCATATGGGAATCAATTGCCCCATTGAAATGAATGGCAGCAATGCATCTCTAAGGCCCATTGTGAGTCTATGGGAAGGCTAAGCCAATCAAATTTTGGTATTTAAATTAGTTACTGTAATTAGTCAGCTGCCTCCAACTGCCACTTTTCGAATCGAGGAGACATTTCTCAGATTTTGACCATGCCTCAAACAAATAAGCATTACAGAAGAACCGTATAACATATCGAGATGATTCTTTCTTTGTGAGAAGCAGAAGGCCTGAATGAAGATTATGGTGTAAATTTTTTTAGATATGTGGAAAATTCTATTAGTTATGGCGAGTTAGAAAATGCCTTAATTTCAAACATTCAAGCATTATTTTCTGGGTGAAATGCATTGATCTCAATGGAGCAATTTGCTTCCCTCGTTAAGGTTTAGCCCTCCTAGTTTAAAAACCGGAGGTCATATCAAATTAACAACTGCATTTTCAAAAAGAGGACAAATTTCTCTACTACTTTAATATAAAATTTGTCCGTAAAGGGTAAAGTTTAGTTTAGGAGAGAGGAATATATCAAGAAGTTTGAGATGTGAAAAATTAGAGTGGAAGCTAGAGTGGAGCAGAATTAGGTCAAAATCCTAATTCTTCATCAAACTTAAACTGTGATTTATAAAAATCTGTAAAAGATATGTAAAAGCTGAAAAGAGCTTTTAAAAGCTGAAAATGTGTTGAATTGTTTAAAATTTGAATGATTGCTCTAGCTGAATGTATGCTGAAGTTATGAAGTTTGAAAAAAAGCTGAAGATTTAAAGAGATTTGAAGAGTCTCCCCATTCATTTCAATGGGAAAAATATTTTAAATAAAGTTAAATTTTATAAAAAGTATAAAAGATATCAAAAAGCTGAATACAAGCAACCTAAAGCAAAAAAAGCTGAACGTTTTGACGTTTGAATGGTGTTTCTAGAGCAAAGTATGCGGAAGGAGTAGGCTCCAACAAAAAGGGGGGAATAAGAATAATAATAACTAGAAAGTGCATTTCCTAGCGGAAAATGCGTGTGAATGCAGAGAGCTGAAAAGGGAATGCTCAAAATGCTGAATTCTTTGGCTGAAGAGTGAAACATTAGAAAGTTTCAAAAGCTGAAAGCTGAAGCTGAAACATTGTAAATTTGAAATATGTAAAGTTGAAAGTGGAAGCTGAATGTTAAAATATTAGAAAGTTGAAAATATCAAAAGTTGAAAGTGGAGGCTGAAAGGTGAAACATTCTAAAGTTGAAAACTTATAAAGTTGAAAGGTGAAGCATTGTAAAGTTGAAATTGTCAAAAATAGAAAGTGGAAGCTGAAGGTGAAATTTTTGAAAGTTGAAAGTGTCAAAAGCTGAAAGTGGAAGCTGAAAGGTATAATATAAGTAAGTTGAAATTCTGTCTAGCATTTTCCTAACCTAAGATAAAAATATGGCAATTGCGTTGCTGTGGTAAAAAGTCTGGTCGCTCTGGACAGGTCATTTACATAATAGATTGCTCCCAGTGTCACTATGAGTGAAACAAAACAACCCCCATGTCTCTAGCATTTTCCAAAGCTGACATAGGGATATGCCAATTTGGTTGCTATGGTAACCAGTATGGTTGCTATGGAGGGGTAAGTGACATTATATAATGTTCCCTGTGTGACTACAAGTAATTTAGACCAACTCCCGTGTCTCTCTCATTTTCCTAAGCTGAGATAGAGATGTATCAATTTGGTTGCTATGGTAACCACTATGATTGCTATGGAGGGGTCAGTGACATTATATGATGTTCCCTGTGTGACTTCAAGTCATTCAGAGTAACTCCTGTGTCTCTCTCATTTTCCTAAGCTGACATAGAGATGTGTCAATTTGGTTGCTATGGTAACCAGTATGGTTGCTATGGAGGGGTCAGTGACATTATATAATGTTCCCTGTGTGACTACAAGTCATTTAGACCAACTCCCGTGTCTCTCTCATTTTCCTAAGCTGAGATAGAGATGTGTCAATTTGGTTGCTATGGTAACCAGTATGGTTGCTATGGAGGGGTCAGTGACATTATATAATGTTCCCTGTGTGACTACAAGTCATTTAGACCAACTCCCGTGTCTCTCTCATTTTCCTAAGCTGAGATAGAGATGTGTCAATTTGGTTGCTATGGTATCCATTATGGTTGCTATGGAGGGGTCAGTGACATTATATAGTGTTCCCTGTGTTACTACAAGTCATTTAGACCAACTCCCGTGTCTCTAGCATTTTCCTAAGCTGAGATAGAGATGTGTCAATTTGGTTGCTATGGTAACCAGTATGGTTGCTATGGAGGGTTAAGTGACAATATATAATGTTCCCTGTGTGACTACAAGTCATTTAGACCAACTCCTGTGTCTCTAGCATTTTCCTAAGCTGAGATAGAGATGTGTCAATTTGGTTGCTATGGTAACCAGTATGGTTGCTATGCAGGGGTCAGTGACATTATGTAATGTTCCCTGTGTGACTACAAGTCATTTAGACCAACTCCCTTGTCTCTATCATTTTTCAAAGCTGAGATAGAGATGTGTCAATTGGGTTGCTATGGTAACCAGTATGGTTGCTATGCAGGGGTCAATGATATTATATGATGTTCCCTGTGTGACTACAAGTCAATTAGACCAACTCCTGTGTCTCTAGCATTTTCCTGGGCTGAGATAGAGATGTATCAATTGGGTTGCTATGGAAATTAATCTGGTTGCTATGGATGAATTGGTGACATCATGTTCTAATCTACATTCAACTTAGATCAACATAAAACAACTCCCATGTCTCTACGATGTTCCACTTAGAAGATATTTGACATTCAAAAATGATGTTGAAAAGTGGGCGTGGCTTGTTGAATTTATGTTAAATCAAAAGCAATGATTGGCTGGATTAGTTATATGCATCCTTAATGTTGTTATGACTCTCCATTGTGAACCGATTACAAAAGGTTTTGTACAATAGAATCATATGGGAATCAATTGCCCCATTGAAATGAATGGCAGCAATGCATCTCTATGGCCCATTGTGAGTCTATGAGAAGGCTAAGCCAATCAAATTTCGTTATTCAAATTAGTTGATTAACAGCTGCCTCCAACTGCCACTTTTTGAATCGAGGAGACATTTCTCAGATGTTGACCATGCCTCAAACAAATAAACATTACAAAAGAACCGTAAGACATATCGAGATGATTCTTTCTTTGTGAGAAGCAGAAGGCCTCAATGAAGATTATGGTGTAATTTTTTTTAAGATATGTGGAAAATTCTATTAGTTATGGCGAGTTAGAAAAAGCCTTAATTTAAAACCTTCAAGCATTATTTTCTGGGTGAAATGCATTGATCTTAATGGAGCAATTTGCTTCCCTCGTTCAGGTTTAGCCCTTCTAGTTTAAAAATCATAGGTCATATGAAAGAAACAACTGCATCTTTGGAAAGAGGACAAATTTCTCTACCACTTTAATATAAAATTTGTCCATAAAGGGTAACGTTTAGTTTAGGAGAGAGGAATAAATGAAGAAGTTTGAGATGTGAAAAATTAGAGTGTAAGCTAGAGTGGAGCAGAATTAGGTAAAAATCCAAATTCTTTATTAAACTTAAACTGCGATTTATTAAAATCTGTAAAAGATATGTAAAAGCTGAAAAGAGCTTTTAAAAGCTGAAAATGTGTTGAATTGTTTAAAATTTGAATGATTGCTCTAGCTGAAAGTATGCTGAAGTTATGAAGTTTGAAAAAAAGCTGAAGATTTAAAGAGATTTAAAGAGTCTCCCCATTCATTTCAATGTGAAAAATATTTTAAATAAAGTTAAATTTTATAAAAAGTATAAAAGATATCAAAAAGCTGTATACGAGCAACATAGAGCAAAAAAAGCTGAACGTTTTGACGTTTGAATGGTGTTTCTAGGGCAAAGTATGCTGAAGTAGTAGGCTCCGGAAAAAGGGGGGGGAATAAGAATAATAAAAAAAAAAATAATAATAATAAATACGTAGGATAACAATAGTGTGAATGCCTCTGCATTCACACTAATAAATACGTAGGATAACAATAGTGTGAATGCCTCTGCATTCACACTAATAAATACGTAGGATAACAATAGTGTGAATGCCTCTGCATTCACACTAATAACTAGAATATGCATTTCCTAGCGGAAAATGCGTGTGAATGCAGAGAGCTGAAAATGAAAGCAGGCTGAAAGTATCTGAAAAAAATCTAAAGTTGAAAATTGAAGCTGAAAGTTGAAATATTTGAAAGTTGGAAGTGGCAAAAGTTGAAAGTGGAAGCTGAAAGGTGAAACAATGTAAAGTTGAAAATATCAAAAGTTGAAAGTGGAAGAAGAAAAGTGAAACAGAAAGTTGAAAGTGTCAAAAGTTGAAAGGTGAAGCATTGTAAAGTTGAATGCATCAAAAGGAGAAAGTGGAAGCTGAAAGGTGAAACATTTGGAAAGTTGAAAGTGTACAACAGTGGAAAGTGGAAGCTGAAAGGTAAAATTTTAGTAAGATGAAATTCTGTCTAGCATTTTCATAAACTAAGATAGAGAAATGTCAAATGCGTTGCGTTGGTAAAAAGTCTGGTTGCTTTGGACAGATCAAATACATAATAGAATGTTCCCAGTGTCACTCTGAGGGAAATTAATCAACCCCCAGGTCTCTAGCATTTCCCTGAGCTGAGTTGGAGATATGCCAATTTGGTTGCTATGGTAACCAATATGGGTGCTATGGAGGATCATTGACATTATATATTGATCTCTGTGTGACTGCAAGAAAATTACACCAACCCACATGTCTTTAGCATTTTCCTAAGCTGAGATAGAGATGTGTCAATTTGGTTGCCATGGTAACCAGTGTGGTTGCTACGGAGGGGTCAGTGACATTATATAATGTTCCCTGTGTGACTACAAGTCATTTAGACCAACTCCCGTGTCTCTAGCTTTTTCCTAAGCTGAGATAGAGATGTGTCAATTGGGTTGCTATGGTAACCAGCCTGGTTGCCATGGAGGAGTCCGCTACCTCAATGAATGTTTCCAGGGTCACTATTAGTGTACCAAACTCACCCCCATGTCTCTAGCATTTTCCAAAGTTGAGATAGGGATGTGTAAATTGGGTTGCTATGGTAACCAGTATGGTTGCTATGGAGGGGTCATTGACTTTATATATCTTTCCCTGTGTGACTACAAGTAAATTAGACCAACTCCCGTGTCTCTCACACTTTTCTAAGCTGAGATAAAGATGTGTCAATTTGGTTACTATGGTAACCAGTATGGTTACTATGGAGGGGTCAATTACATCAGTGAATGTTCCTGGGGTCAGTATTAGTGAAACAAACTCACCCCCATGTCTCTAGCATTCTCCTAAGCTGAGGCAGAGATGTATCAGTTGGGTTGCTATAGTAACCAGACTGGTTGCTATGGAGGGGTCATTGGCATCATATAATGTTTCCTGTGTGACTACGAGTCAATTAGACCAACTCCCTTGTCTCTCACACTTTCCTAAGCTGAGATAAATATGTGTCAATTGGGTTGCTATGGTAGCCAGTATGGTTGCTATGAAGGAGTCATTGACACAATATATTGATCCCTGTGTGACTACAAGTAAATTACACCAACCCCCATGTCTCTAGCATTTTCCAAAGCTGAGATAGTGATGTGTAAATTGGGTTGCTATGGTAACCAGTATGGTTGCTATGGAGGGGTCATTGACATTATAAAAGGTTCCCTGTGTGACTACAAGTCATTTAGACCAACTCCCGTGTCTCTCTCATTTTCCTAAACCTAGATAGAGATGTGTCAATTGGGTTGCTATGGTAACCAGTATGGTTGCTATGGAGGGTTCATTGATATTATATAAGGTTCCCTGTTTGACAACAAGTCAATTAGACAAACCCCTGTGTCTCTAGCATTTTCCTAAGCTGAGATAGAGATGTGCCAAATGGGTTGCTATGGTAACCAGTATGGTTGCTATGGAGGGGTCCGCTACCTCAATGAATGTTCCCGGGGTCGCTATTAGTGAAACAAACTCACCCCCATGTCTCTAGCATTTTCTTAAGCTGAGATAGAGATGTGTCAATCAGGTTGCTATGGTAACCATTATGGTTGCTATGGAGGGGTCATTGACATTATATAATGGTTCCTGTGTGACTATAAGTCAATTAGACCAACTCCTGTGTCTCTAGCATTTTCCTGGGCTGAGATAGAGATGTGTCAATTGGGTTGCTATGGAAATTAATCTGGTTGCTATGGATGAGTTGGTGACATCATGTTGTAATCTACATTCAACTTAGATCAATATAAAACAATTCCCATGTTTCTACGATGTTCCACTTAAAAGATATTTGACATTCAAAAATAATGTTGAAAAGTGGGCGTGGCTTGTTGAATTAATGTTAAATCATAAGCATTGATTGGCTGGATTAGTTATATGCATCCTTAATGTTGCTTTGAATCTCCATTGTGAACCAATTACAAAAGCTATTTTACAATAGTATCATATGGGGATCAATTGCCCCATTGAAATGAATGGCAGCAATGCATCTCTATGGCCCATTGTGAGTCTATGGGAAGGCTAAGCCAATCAAATTTCAGTATTCAAATTAGTTGATTAACAGCTGGCTCCAACTGCCACTTTTCGAATCGAGGAGACATTTTTCAGATGTTGACCATGCCTCAAACAAATAAACATTACAGAAGAACCGTAAGACATATCGCGATGATTCTTTCTTTGTGAGAAGCAGAAGGCCTCAATGAAGATTATGATGTAAAATTTTTAACGATATGTGGAAAAATCTAGGAGTTATGGCGAGTTAGAAAAGCCTTAATTTAAAACTTTGGAGCATACTTTTCTGGGTGAAATGCATTGAACTTAATGGAGCAATTTGCTTCCCTCGTTAAGGTTTAGCCCTCCTAGTTTAAAAACCGTAGGTCATATGAAAAAAACAACTGCATCTTTGGAAAGAGGACAAATTTCTCTACTACTTTAATATAAATTTTGTGCATAAAGGGTAAAGTTTAGTTTAGGAGAGAGGAATTGATGAAGAAGTTGGAGATGTGAAAAATTAGAGTGGAAGCTAGAGTGGAGCAGAATTAGGTCAAAATCCAAATTCTTCATTAAACTTAAACAAAAAAAAAAAAAAATCTGTAAAAGATATGAAAAAGCTGAAAACATATTTTAAAAGCTGAAAATGTGTTGAATTGTTTAAAATTTGAATGATTGCTCTAGCTGAAAGTATGCTGAAGATATGAAGGTTGAAAAAAAGCTGAAGATTGAAAGAGATTTGAAGTGTTTCCCATTCATTTCAATGGGAAAAATATTTTAAATAAAGTTAAATTTTATAAAAAGTATAAAACATTTTAATAAGAAAAATACGAGCAGTCTAGTCCAAAAGAAGCTGAACATTTTGATGTTTGAATGGTGTTTCTAGCTTAAAGTATGGGGAAGTAGTTAGCCGTCGAAAAGTGGGAGAACAATAAAAATAATAATAATAATAATAATAAATACGTAGGATAACAATAGTGTGAATGCCTCTGCATTCACACTAATAAGTTTAAGAGCAATATCAATATGTTGGCTTTGCAAGCCAACATAATTACAGTTGAACAGTCCAACAGCAGAGGGGGAGCTGTTCTTGTCGCATGAGGTTCTGGTAACCTCCTGCCAGAATGAGTATATTGATCAGAAAATGTGAATGTTTCAATCTGCACTGCATTTCGAAGTTAGAAAAACCAAAATTCTTAAAAGATAATGTTTAATTAGACATTGATCAAGAATGTGAAGTCCTTCAAAAGTGTTAGGATAGGAGAAAGACCATGAGTACCTCGAACAAAGCAAAGCCTCGCCCAATGGCGCATCAACACTTGTCCAGACAAGTTGCTACGGGACTGTTAAATAAGACTGGGTGAACTAGGCACTGTGTTATGTGCATCGCTTTAACTGTTTCAAATTAATGTCTCTCTCTTTTTTTTTTTTTTTACACAGGTGTTCAAAGAAGCTACAAAATGTGTTTTAATGTTTCTGTTATTTCTATTAAATATCTAAAAACCTTTGACTACATGCTTCTTCTTTTTTTATTTTGCATGTATCGATAACGTTTGATTCAATTCTTGTGTATTTACTGTTAAAAGTAGGTTTGTTGTGCTGGGAATGCTGTCATGCAGGTAATCACTAAGGCGTGTGTACTGGTTTGTGTGCATTATAGCAATTCTAAGCCTAGGTGTAGTCTGATTTGGTGAGAGAGTGAAAAAGGGGGAGGGATGAAGGATGTCTCATACTGCATAGCAGAGGGGAGAGAGAAATCCAGACCTTCAGTTCTGTTCTGTTGTTAGCTGCAGTCCTGCATTGCTATCTTCAGGGGTGTGCCATGCTGCCAAGGCTTACTGCGTTGCTCTTCTACAGTGCTGTATTCCAGCAAAGTTCACAAAAAGATCTTGATCCAGGGTTCCTCCAGTGCCAAGATTGTTTCTTCAAAGAGACACCTCCACATTCACTTTCTGAGCAGGGTTTGGAGCCGCTGTGTCACAGACATCTGACCGGTCGACCATTCGCTTCCCTTTTCAATAGCAACTGCCAGAGCACTGTGTTTACTGCACTTCAGCTCAGCTTGAATAATGGATGGGGCAGAGGAGAGCAGAGCACGGTGAGCCTCAGTGTTTTTCTGATGATTAGTATGGGGAGCTCTGGTGAAATTTATCATTTTTCTACCAGCACTCTACATTTCCACAAAAACTTCTGGTATCTGCTGAGATGCAAAAGAACAAAGACAAATGTGCTTGAATAAACCTTTCATTTGGAAACTAGATTATGGCTACGATTAGCCAGTGCTGGAACTTTGAAAAGGATATACTCATTTGGTATGAACTAGTAACAAAGATTCTTTGCTCGGTCAGCCTGACCTTGGGCGCCTGTTCCAGCCTGACCCTGTAGACTCTAAAATGAAGAGAATATGGGTTTTCTGTATCTGAATGTCTGTATTTTAACAATTTGCGGGTACCAGAATCATGACAGAGTTCTTGTGAAAAAAAAAAAAAAAAGGTGGCGTGGCTGTTTCAAGGAGCACAATAAGGAGACACTTGAGTTGGTAGAAGAAATCCATTACTATGCAAATGCAACAAAGCAGCTAAACAGCTCAAAGACTTCTGGAACAAAGTTGTTTGATGCGACGATATGAAATTTTTGGCCACAGCCATAAACACTACATTTGTTGAGAAGTCAACAAGGCCTATGATGAACCCACAAGGTGGATCACAGATGTTTTGGGGATTTGATTTGGTTCAACTTTATTGTCATTGCACATAGTTACAAGGCAACGAAATGCAGTTAGCATCAAACCAGAAGTGCAAGTTAGAAGTGCAATATAGACATATATACAAATTTATACAAAAAAAAAAAAAAAATATATATATATATATATATATATACAGACTAAATAAAAACAGACTATAAAAAGATGGTTGGTTTATCAGTGATGGGGGGGTGGTTACCAACCAGGTAAGAGGGTAAGTGAACAGGTGTTCAACAAGGTAACCACTGTGGGGTAAAAACTGTTCCTCAGCCTACTGCTCTTAGCTTTAAGGCATCTGAGCCTTCTTCCAGAGGGCAGGAGAGAAAACAGTCCATGTGCAGGGTGGGAGGTGTCTTTCACGATGCTGCGACCCTTACGCTGACACCTCTTCCTGTAAACTTCCTCTATGACAGGAAGTTGAGTGCCCATGATGTGCTGGGCGGTTTTCACCACCCTTTGGATGGATTTACGGTCCGAAACGTCTAGTCCCTGAATAGGGAACGGAGACGTTTAGTCGATGACCGACTGAATAGGAGGTGCACGAGGAGCTCACTATGGCGGGCTCCCCTGTCTGCCAGGGCTTCCAGCTCCTCCCCCTTCACCACCTTGGATGATGCAGCAGCTAGGGGGTATTCTGCGATTCCCCGGGTGGAGCAGGCTGTCGCGGTGCACTTGTGCCCCGGCAGTGCTGCCGCTTGGCGGTCTCGTCCGACTGTTCCCTTCAAAGCTGGTAAGTTTTCGTCAGCCCTGATGACGAAGGCTTACTCAGCTGCGGGTCAAGCTGCTGCATCGCTGCATGCTATGGCGACCTTACAGGTCTTTCAGGCCAAGGTCCTCCGTGACATGCACCAAGGGGGTGGTGACCAGCAGTCTCTCAGAGACTTGCGCTTGGCCACTGATTTAGCGCTTCGTGCTACTAAATCAGCTGCGCAGAATATTGGTCGCACGATGTCCACTCTCGTGGTCCAGGAACGCCATCTCTGGTTGGAGCAGGCGACTATGCTTCCCGAAGACCGTAACAGGTTTCTGGATGCCCCTGTCTCCCCAGATGGCCTCTTTGGCGTCGCCGTGGACGATTTTGCGTCAAAGGTCTCCACGATCAGAAAACAGGCGGAGGGTCTGGGTAAGCTCATGGTCCCGCGTCGGAAGCGGCGGCGTTCCGCTGCTTCTGCGCCGGACCCCTCTCCGCCTGTTTGCCGCCAAAGAGAGCGTCCTCCGCCACGGTCTGCGCCTTCGACCTCTGGTCCAAGGAGCACCTCTACAAGGCGGAAGACGCAGTCAACCTCGGAGGGTTCTCGAAGGCAGACGAGGGCTTCTAGTAAGAAGCGCCCCTGAGGTTGGCGACTCGTGAATACATGAGCTGCTCTTCGGGTCAAGTCACCGACCCAACTCCCCTTGGAGGGGGGGAGTCCACCACACACTCCTCGCTGCCGTCCTTCGGGACGGCGGCACCTATTGTGTCAAAGACAGATCTCATGTACTTCCCGAGAATAGTGGAACCGCATGCCCTGCGGTCTGGGGTTCATCTTCCTCGGTCTCCGACGAAGACCCAGACTTGGGCGCGTATTCCACTGGCCATGGCAGAGAGCGCGGGGGCTCAGTTCCCCTTCCCTCATCTGACCATTTCCCAGGGTTCGTCCCTGGTGATTCCGCCTTCAAGTCCGCCTCACGGCGGCCCCGCCTTGGCGACCATCGGCACGTCCCGACCAGTACCCCTGTCAGCTTACCTGGGAGCCTGGCGGAAGCTTCCCGGGGTCTCACAGTGGGCTCGCAGTTGCTGTACCAAACTGTAATACAGCTGGTCAGGATGCTCTCTACTGCACAACGGTAGAAATTGTTCATTATGTCCTCAGAAAGATGATTCTTCCTCAATAATCTAAGGAAGAAGAGACGCTGGGAAGCCTTCTTGAGGAGACTGGAGGTGTTAGTGGACCAAGTTAAGTCCTCAGAAAAGTGTATTCCCAGGAACTTGAAGTTCGCAACACGTTCAACGATAGCCCCGTTGATGTAGATGGGTGAGTGTGTGTTACCTCTATTCCTTCTAAAGTCCACAATGAGCTTCTTGGTCTTTCCCGTGTTCAGGAGCAGGTGATTATCAGCACACCACTCAGCCAAGTGCTTTACTTCTGCTCTGTATTTGGACTCATTGTTGTTATTGATGAGGCCAATCACTGTAGTGTCATCCGCAAACTTAATAATGGTATTGGAACCATACATAGGATTGCAGTCATGTGTGTACAGTGAAAACAGGAAGGGGCTCAGTACACAGCCTTGTGGAATGCCAGTGTTCAGAGTGATGGTTGAGGAGAGAATGTTATTTGATTTAACATTCTGTGGCCTGTCGGTCAGGAAATCCAGAATCCAGCCACATAGAGAGGCATCGATTCCAAGATCAATGAGTTTACTGATCAGCCTGGAGGGGACGTCCACGAGCAGCATTCTTGTGTAGGTGTTCCTATTGTCCAGATGAGTCAAAACAGTGTGGAGAGTCAGAGAGACAGCATCTTCAATGCTTCTATTCTCCCGGTAGGCGAACTGATGAGGGTCCAGTGTGGATGGAAGGCTTTTCTTAAGTAAGGATGTGTGAGGTTTAAAGGTACAGGAATTTTGGTTAGATTTAATGGGAATGACAACTACCCCAAGAGACGTTAGGCTGTCATTGGTGTTTTGGAACATTTCTTATGTCATTTAAAAAGTGTACAGAGAGTTCTTTGACAATAATGACTTCACCCAATAACTTACTATGAGTGGGAAAAAAGTTTTTGTCGTATCATTTGTATTTTCTGAAAATTAAAACAAACAAAAAGGGCAGGTTATGTAAACTTATGAGCACAACTGTAACAATCCACCTGTATGAGATAAATCATAACATCTACAGAAAATCAGAAGAAACTGGCAATATTAACACAAGCGAACACGTCCAGAGAGCAAAACGCCACTGACTAAGAGTTACTTTGTTCAAGCTACAAACAGATTTGAGATAAGTCCAATTTATACTTTTGCAGAGGTACAGTGAAGCTGAAATGTTATGAACTTCATTGTACCTCAATGCAGAGGTAAAATATGGCCATAATTCAGTCTGCTTAAAATGCACATCAAATTGGAGCCAATCGATACTTCCTATTGTTCAAAATAGTAAAACAAAATGACATATCGTCCATAATTTGAACAGCTGATGGTTGGCTGATACACAGGCAGTTTGGCCCAATCTAATTCCAGGAATAAAAGACAGTTGTGTAGGCTTTGAATGCTTAACAAATGGTGTTCGTTTAGATTATGCTAATGTGGATGATTGTGTCTGTCTTAATCAGGTGGGTGTCCAGGAAGGGATCAATGGCAATCCCCTGGTGGCCGTTCCAGCTCTTTACAGAGAAACCCCTGATGAGACCCAGTCACCCACTCCCTTCCAAAGATGGGATTCTCTGACCGCTGACCTGATACAGAACTCCATTATACCTCAGTGTTCAGAGGTGAACGGGAAAATTTACGTGCAAACTGGTGTGAGTGGCTTCAATGAATGTGGTGGCAAACTGTTGTGGTCAGCAGTTTGCTGTGCTGCTTCAGAGGGAGATACAAGTTTCAGCTTCGGGCTTGTGAAAGCATGGGATATTGAAGTGCTTAGCATTAATGAACTGGAGGAGCTGATTGGAGTCACAGGACTGTTTGCAGGAGGTTGCGGGGAAATGAGACTCCACAGAGGAGATGAACTTAAATCGCTTTTGGAAACTCATTTGAACGGAATTAAAAAACACTTTTCTGAGGCACTCACTGAAAACAACAAAAGCAAACCCAGCACTCAAGAAACTGGAAGTTCTGAACTATTGCAAGATAATGTCTTTTTGGAGCAAGTGAATGCTGAAACTTCAAACCTGAGCGCAGACATGGATGTTGGGGAAAGCACCAAAGAAACTGAGAGCTCTGAGTCCTTTGTAGTTTCCTTTTTGTCGTCTGTCATCTACTTCTTTTATGTACCATTCTCTCCTCTTGTAAACCGGGTAATTAACTTTCCCTTCCAGGTTGTTTATGTTCTTCAGGAGGACCTGTCTGTTCTGGTCTCAGTGCCCTGTGACTGCTACATATTGGTCGAGAACTTGATCTCTGGAGTGTCTTCTGGAATTTGCTGCATCTTCAACAACTTGGTCAAGGCAGTAGAAACTACTGTTGGCATGGTTTACACTTGCCTCAGTCCACTAGCTAGCAGTTTGGCTCTGACTTTCCAGGAGGGAGTCTTTGGGATAGGAACTTTGATTTCAGAAGCACTAGAATTTTTGATCGAAACTGTAGAAAAGTGTTTTAGTCTCTTCGGGATGCTTTTTGGGTCAGTTTTGGAGGTTTCAGTTGATTACATGTCTACCGTTTCTTCAGAAATGGGCCATCAAACATCAGTAGTAGGCAGCGGGATTGGCACAATGACCTGGAGAAGCGGGAGAGCGGTTGGTCACATTTTCAACTTTGTAACGTTTATCGTTGGTGGAATTCTGGGTAATACAATGATCAATATACAGGAAGCATTTGGAATATGCTTAGAGGAAGAATCTGTGATGCTAACACCTACAAATGTTTGTGAGTAGATCTAATATATCTGTCTGCTTAGAGTGATACCCCTTGCCCCTACCATACAAGCAGAATACAGTTGGTACCCAAAGGTTTCTGAATACTTTATTTCCAGGTTGGATAATTTTTTTTAATGCCTTTAACAAAAAAGGGGGGCGTAATGGTGGTACAGTGGGTAGCACTTTCGGTGAAGGTTGCCAGTTCAAAAAGACTTTCCTGTGATATTGTGAGGAGTTTTTATACTCTCATTGTGCTTCTGTGGGTTTTCTCTGGGTACTCTGGTTTCCCGCACAAACCCAAAATGAAAACAACCTACTGCAGCAGTGAACATCATTGTGAGCTTCGACAGCTTTTTTTTTTTTTTATCACCGTGAAACAAAAAGGCAAAGATAAAACAGTATTGAGCTTTCATCCAACTACATTTAGTAGAGCTACTGCTGCTTTTCTGCTGCTCACATTGGGTTAAAGGTGGGGTTAACCACGGACTGTTTACCAGTTAATGGTACAATCATTTCTTATGAGAAATGTCACCAACCTACTTGCCATGACTGCTTTTAAATGTGGCAGAATACAGGGTGCAGAGGAACCAATGTAAGAAACTACATAGAACAAGTCTTAGACGATGAGGATGGCTAGAAGGAATTTGTTGCCACATGGAGAGGAAAAGGCTTACCCTGCTAACTTGACTTCTTCAGTGGGGCAACTGGAAACTGGACTCACCCACAAGCCCTCTCTCCTACAATTACCATGAACAGTAAAACAATTAGATTGGAAATGGTTTGTTTCTTTCTGGTGTCTATATTACAAACTAAGCAATTAATTTTTTTTTTTAACTTTGGATCATACGGTCAACCTTCTGGGTAAGGCAAATAACCGCAATATTTAACGTGTGCAATAGAAATAGTTTTGGTGGAGGTTTTATCTTTAGTAGTGATGGGAAGATATATATATATATATTGTTGGACTTTCGAGGGTCCAATGCGTGTTCAAAATGATTTTAGGAAACAGATGCTGTTGGATTTTTTTATATTATTGGGGTCAAAACCCGTAATCCATTGCGTGTTCAAAAACCGAAGAGGAGAACGTGTATTAATAAAAAGGTAGATTTAATAAGTATTATTGCAAGAGAAAAACAACAATCAACACAGTGCACCGGAGAATCTTTCAAGTCCGTTCATAGGATGATTCTGATTCCTGTCCGTCCGTTCTCAGCTTAAGTATCACAGTTCCAGTTCAGGTTCACTTTCTGCCCCCTGACGCATTTTCTTTGAAACAAAACTAGAATATTCTGGAAGAATATCCTTATCTCTTTCTGCCTGGGAAGAAAAGGGAGTCAGTCTTCTATCTCTTCTCCAAAGCCATGTATAATAAAACCATTCATTCTCGTTGGGTCTCGTTAAATTTCCCACAATATATATATATATATATATATATATATATATGTAAAGTCAGGTCTCACTATCATAGCCCATGACTATTTTATTTATTTATCTGTTTTAAAAGTGAATCAAAGAGTCAAACGTCAATGATGAGAAGCTAGAGACGGTCTTCAAATAGTTTTATTGCGAACAGGTGTGTTTTGTGCTCCCTTGTTTGGGCTGAAACATTTCCCATTCAAGCAGGGGACCTTAAGATGGTGGGACCTGGAAATTGGAACAAAAAGGAGTTTAATTGAATGATTTAATATGTCCTTGAGTTCAGAGTTTCATTGAATATTTTGTAATGATTTGTATACAGTTAATTTCAGCATTTATATGTTTTGTTTGAGTTGTTTGTTTGATTTATATTTACCTGCTGTTGGATTATTCCTACCTGAGCTCTGCTTTAAAAGAGAGCTCATTCAATCATTCAGGAGGCAGCCAGGCAAGCTGGAGGACATTGGAGAGCTCCTGTAGAAATTTGGAGTGAACCCCATGCAGATAATGCTGCCTTGAAGGACACCAGCTCTGTTAAGAGCTAGGACTGAGTTTTCCTGCTGAACTCATCTACTGCTGCAACCTAGTGAGATTTAGCTGTCCCCAGTTTAGCGGTAAGGTTTTTTTTTGCCCAAGTGCATTAGGCTTTTTGTTTGTAGCTACAGTGTTTATTTTGTATATATGTTTATTTGTTTGGTTTGTTTTTGCATCCCTTGGTGGCACAATAAACACGTTTTGCAACCTACTCTCCTCGTCCTTGGCCTCAATCCGGTCCTACGACCCTTGGTTCCCACATTACGACACATGGTGGCAGCGGTGGGATTTGCTACTCTACCAAAACCAAGGAGAATGATGATATATGTATTTAGTCCAGTCAAAGAGGTCGACAGAGGACGAGCCAACAGCACCGAGATGCCACTGAGATGAACAGACAAACCAGCTATCCTTGAAGAAGCAACTTCATCCGGGTCTGCAGCAACGGGTACTACTACGTCTTCGGAGAAGGAAGAACTGCAGGATCTTCTCTAAGCATTCCTGAATCAACAGCAACAGAGAGAATACCCCTGTGCTGATCTGAATTTAGAGATTGCTGGCCAGACGTATTGTCTAAATGTTTGTGTGGCTGAGAGCGCTCCGTATCCAGTCATTTTGGGTAAAGATGTCCCTGTACTGGTCGATCTATTGCAAACTTACCCCCAAAAGGCTTTCGTAGTAACTCGCTCCCAGCAGAAAGTACTCCCGGAACTGACCTTCGAGAATTTTGACTTTCCTGTCCCTCGAGCAGACAAGCCTAGGAAATCGTGCCAAGATAAGAGCCGCAGTAAAGTGCGAAGCACCAAGCTGATGGATGCATTAACTCCCCCGGTGCTCGATGAGACCCTTTAAAAGGGCTGCAACAATCAGATCTTTCGTTGAAGGTACAATTTGATAAAACACTTCACAGGATGCATTAGAAGCTGCAGTTTTACGTGACCGTTTTGTGTTGAAGGAAGGCATGTTATATGTACAAGGTCCTGTAGGTTCACGTTTAGTTCTCCCTGAGTCTTGTCAAACCAAGGTCCTGAACGTTGCTCACTCTGATCCCTGGTCTGGACATCTGGGTCAACACAAAACCTATGTCAGACTTGCTGATAGATTCTTCTGGCCAGGCATGTACGCTGATGTATTCAGGTTTTGCAAGTCGTGTCCCGAATGTCAATTAGTACGACCGGCCAAGAAATCTGACTGTGCTCCCCTTACGAGCCTCCCTATTATAGACATTCCATTCACGAGGATTGCTATGGATATCATCGGACCATCAGAGCGGTCTAAAGCCGGAAATCGTTACATCCTTGTAATTTCTGATTACTCAACCCGCTATCCAAGAAGCATTTCCCCTTAAGTCTATAAAAACCAGGTCCATAGTTAACGCTCTCCTGCAGTTATTCTCCCGTGTAGGCATCCCGCGTGAGATAATCACTGACCAAGACAAGAGTTTTACATCAAAAATCATGAAGCAGGTTTATAAGTTGCTCGGTATCTCTCCCATACGGACATCTCCCATCTCCCTATCACCCTCAAACTGACGGTTTAGTCGAACGGTTTAATCAAACGCTAAAATCTATGCTCCGGAAGTTTGTCTCTGCTAACGGAGGTGACTGGGATTCGTGGCTGCCCTATCTACTGTTTGCATACAGAGAAGTGCCTCAGTCTTCAACAGGATATTCCCCCTTCGAACTGTTGTATGGTCGCAAAGTTCGTGGACCGCTCGATCTGATGAAGGAGTATTGGGAAGGAGAGCCAGAGCCAGAGGGCCATGATGTCCTGAGTTATGTGATGTTGATGAGAGAGAAACTGGGCTCCCTGACAGCAGAGGTGCACCGGAACATGAGTGCTGCTCAAGAGAAGCAGAAGCAGCACTACGACAAATCAAGCCGCCAAAGATCCCTTAAAGTAGGTGAGAAAGCCTTACTTCTTCCATCCACCGAGAGCAGTCTCCTAATGAAGTGGCAAGGTCCGTATGAAGTCACAAGACAAGTGAGCCCCACGAATTACGAACTCTTAATGCCTGATCGAAGAAGGAAACACCAAATTTATCACGTCAACCTATTACGCCCCTGGGTGGAGAGAGACAACTCCTCAGCGGATGGGTTGTGTGCCAGATCGGTAGAAACTGACAAAGAGGATGAAGAAATGTATTTTCCAGTACCCAAACCTCCAAGTTATCCTGACGTGAGTCATCTGTCTCAACAGCAGCAAGCCGATATACAAAACCTGCTGATACCGGGTTTATTTAGCGAGACCCCAGGAAAGACCAATTTATTATAACATTCCATCCAATTGCTGAAGCCAGACCCCATCAGACAGAACTTTTGCCGAACACCAGCCAAATTAATTCCAGCTTTGAAAGCCGAAGTCCAATCAATGTTGGAAATGGGGATCATTGAACCTTCTTACAGTCCCTGGTGCAGCCCTGTGGTTCTCGTTCCGAAGAAAGATGGTACTCTGCGATTCTGCGTGGATTTCTCCAAGCTTAATGCTGTCTCCCATTTCGACCCCTATCCAATGCCTAGAGTGGATGTTCTGATCAAACGACTGGGTAAAGCCAAATTCCTCACTACATTGGATTTGTGTAAGGGCTACTGGCAGGTACCTTTGGCGGAGGACTCTAAAGAGTTGACTGCATTCAGAGTTCCGAGTGGGCTATATCACTTTAAATATCTACCTTTCGGCCTGCAGGGGGCAGCTGCCACTTTCCAGCGGCTAGTAGACCAAGTTTTGAGAGGGCTCGAAGAATACTCAGCAGCTTACATCGACGACATTATCATCATTAGTGAGAGTTGGGAGGATCACCTGAACCATGTCCGTGCTGTATTTCAACGCCTATCGGAAGCTGGATTAGTTATCAACGCAATCAAATGTCAAATAGCGCAAACTTCTGTTACTTACTTGGGTTACACTGTTGGAGGAGGAATCATAAGGCCACAAATGGACAAAATTCAAGCAATAAAAACAGCTTGCCACCAACCACTAAGAGAAAGGTACGATCTTTCTTAGGGCTTTTGGGTTGGTATCGTCAATTTGTACCGGATTTCGCCAGGAAAGCAGCACCGTTAACGGAACTCACAAAGAAAGGCGCATCCAACAAGGTTAAGTGGACTGATGAGTGTGAGCATGCATTTAATGAACTTAAAACTTCCCTGTCTTCTGATCCTGTGCTCCAGAGTCCAAACTTTGACTTACCTTTCACCCTACAGACAGATGCTTCTAATCTAGGCCTAGGTGCTGTCCTCTTGCAGGGGAACGAGGAAGACGGACACCCAATTCTGTACCTGAGCAGAAAGTTGTTTCCTCGAGAGCAGAACTATTCGGTTATTGAGAAGGAAGCACTGGCAATCAAATGGGCATTAGATTCTTTAAAGTACTATCTGCTGGGGAAAGAATTTGTGCTCGAGACCGATCACAAAGCGTTAAACTGGATTCACCGTATGAGAGACTCAAATGCTGGAATAACTCAATGGCATTTATCTTTGCAACCTTTGAGGTTTAAAGTATGTTGTCGTAAAGGTAATGTGAATAATGTTGCTGATTACCATTCTCGCTATTCCGGGCACTTTGAGAATAAGTGTGGCGGTGTGTGATGGAGCTAAGCCTAGCCCATGACTATTTTATGTATTTATCTGTTTTAAAAGTGAATCAAAGAGTCAAACGTCAATGATGAGAAGCTAGAGACGGTCTTCAAATAGTTTTATTGCGAACAGGTGTGTTTTGTGCTCCCTTGATTGGGCTGAACCATTTGCCATTTCAGCAGGGGACCTTAAGATGATGGGACCAGGAAATTGGAACAAAAAGGAGTTTAATTGAATGATTTAATTTGTCCTTGAGTTCAGAGTTTCATTGAATATTTTGTAATGATTTGTATACAGTTAATTTCAGTATTTATATGTTTGAGTTGTTTGTTTGATTTATATTTACCTGCTATTGGATTATTCCTACATGAGCTCTCCTTTAAAAGAGAGCTCATTTATTAATTCAGGAGGCAGCCAGGCAAGCTGGAGGACATTGGAGAGCTCATGTAGAACTTTGGAGTGAACCCCATGCAGATAATGCTGCCTTGAAGGACACCAGCTCTTGTTAAAAGCTAGGACTGAGTTAACTCGAGCTGGTTCCTCTGAGGCTTCAGCGGAGTGCGTCCCATTCGGTGTTGCTCCAGCTTCACTGATCTCTCCGTACGACCCTGAGGATGATCTGCTCTCCATCGCAGCATTAGAAGGGGTGCCCTCCTCCATGGATTCCGGTTCAGATCTGCCACCATCCGGGGTCGCGGCTGAACCGGCATCTGAGGTGATGGCGATGCTCTCCAAAGCCGCTGCGACCATTAGTTTAGAGGTGCCTTTGCCCTCTGAATCAGCCCCATCGCGGCTGGATTTAACTGGTTGTACGGCAAGCGCCGGGACGCTGCTCCCCACCCGCCGCTGGTTCCTTTCTTCCTGGAGGTGCATGAGTAGCTCAAAAAATTCTGGCAGGCTCCCCTGTCTGCGAGGGTGCGTAGCTCCTCCCCCTTCTCAACTCTTGCGAACGCTGCAGCTAAGGGGTACTTAGCAATTCCACTCGTGAAGCAGGCTGTCGCCGTACATTTGTGCCCCGACAATGCTGCTGCGTGGAAGTCTCGCCCCGGTGTCGGATGCTGAACGAGGACCGCACGCAGTTCCTCGGCGTGCTTATTTCACCGGATGGCCTCTTTGGCATCGCCGTGGGTGACTTCACGTTGATGGTCTCCACGATCAGGAAGCAGGCAGAGGGTCTGGGCGAGCTGATGGTCCCGTGCTGTAACAATTGCGGGGCTAGTACGCTCGGTGTGGAACCCCCTCCGCCTGCTAGACGCCAGAGAGAGCACCCCCCGCCACGATCTAAACCTCCGGCCAAGAGCCTGAGAAGGACCACTACATGGCGGAGGGCCCCGTCTTCCTCATAGAGCTTCTTCCCGTAAGAAGCGCCCCTGAGGTTGACAACTCGGGAAGATGCGAGATCTCTTTGGGTCCTTCCATCGACCCACTGCGTGTGGGGGGGCACCACACGCACCTCGCTGTTGACCAACATGTCAAAGATAGATCTCACATACTCCCCCAGAATAACGGACTCGTCCGCCCACCAGTCCGGGGTACCTCTTCCTCATGTATTGACAAAAGACCCCGACACAGGCACGAGCTCTGTTGGCCCGGTCGGCAGACATGGCACCAACAGAATCTTCAGCAAAAGCTCCTTCAGAGGCTCCTGGGGCATATGGCAGTTGTAGCCTCAGTGATTCCACTCGGGCTCCTGCATATGTGAC
The DNA here is from genome assembly GCA_007224835.1 of Danionella cerebrum. Taxonomy (NCBI): domain Eukaryota; kingdom Metazoa; phylum Chordata; class Actinopteri; order Cypriniformes; family Danionidae; genus Danionella; species Danionella cerebrum. The sequence goes on along the minus strand of SRMA01027120.1, from coordinate 57,405 downwards.
CGATCCAGCTATGGCTTCGTTCTCTGGTTCAGAGTTGGGCATGGCGCAGAGGCCAGGAGGGCAAAATTGTATGTCTCCCCACTACTAAATGGAACGAAGAGTTATCTGTAAATGGAAAACAACCATTCTGGAACCGGACATGCTTAAACACGTTTAAAGCATCTACAAACCCAAATTTACAACAAATACAGTATAAAATACTTCACCGAACTCACTACACAGGTCAAAGATTGTTCCAGATGGGTCTCTCGGACACTAACATTTGCCAACACTGCACTAACAATACAGTTGACCACTATCTACACGCTCTTTGGTCTTGTACACCAGTGCAAAAATTCTGGCAAGAAGTCTGCTGTCAGCTAACATCATGGGTTAACCACCTCATTTCACCAACTCCAGCACTGTGCTTATTGGGTGACCTAGACAGTACACGGTTAGAACTCGAGGCTGACACATCACTATTAATTCTCACTGTTATGCTTGTAGCAAAGAAAACCATTCTTATGAACTGGAAAATGAAAAAGAAACTAAGCATCACTCAATATAACAACATGTTATTAAACTATCTCACCCCGGAAATGTTGTCTGCCTTCACATAAATAGTTGTTATTTGTCACTTCTTATTAATGCCCCTATTCCTCTGAATTTTAGTTAGAGGATCTCAACAGATAACCGGTTCCTGCTCTTGGATGGGTGTGCTTCAGGTGGGACTGCCCTCTCCTCTGGGACGGCATGTAGTTTGTGGTCCCGTCTCCGGGGGTGCTACTGCTCTTGCCTTGCCGGGTGCCGGCTGCTTCTGCAGGGATGGGGGGCTCTGTAGTCCGGGGGTGGGGGGGTAGGAGGTGTGTCCGGGCGGCAGGGGGGTGGTGTGCTCAGTGTGGCCGGATTGGCCTCTTGGGCGGTGTGGGGGAGGCCTCTGGGGTCCGTGCTCGCAATTGCCGCTGCCTTTGCGGCTGCCTGGTGGTGGGCCTGTCCGCGCCCGTGCTGCGGCCGGGGCCCGCCGGGTGGGGGTTGAGGGCGTGGTGGTGGGTGGTGGCTCGGGGACCGGTTGGGGGCTGTGAGGGTTGTCCGCGCTGGGTGGGGCGGGGTCTCCTACTCAGGTACTGCTGACTCCGTGCACACGCGACCAGCAGTTCTTGGACGTGCATGGGTGTGTGTGTGCGTGTGCGTGTGTGTGTGTGAGTGTGCATGTATAGGGGGGTGTGTTTGGGTGAATGCGTGTGTATGTGTGGGCATAGGGGTGGGTGGATGAGTGTGAACGAATAAGTATGGATGGGATCCGAAGGGGGGCAGCTGCCGCCTGGTTTCCCGCGTCCCCCCCTTTGTGACTCTACCGTGTCCCCCGGGGCGGGGGGGCGGTGCCACCCCTGGGTGGGGGGGCGATCGGCTCATCGGCGTGGTGCCCGCATCGGCTCCTGGTACATTTCCTCCACCCCCACACATAGGACCCCGGGGGTCTCAGTCTCTGTGGTAATACCCTCTACTCCAGGCCAGGAGACCACTGGACGGTGACTGACCGCCCTTCGAGTATGAATGGGTGTATGGATGGAATGATTGATGAATAGATGGATGACTGGGGGAGGGGTCTGAGGCTGCTGGTCGTGCTGGGTGTGGGGCCGGGTTGTGGCTGGGGGAGTGACTCCGCTGCGCCTGGTCCGGTCTCCCTCTCTGCCCTCTTCTGGTCTCCTGGTCGCCTCCCCCTCCTCTGCATAAATGCCTGTATGCATTTCCCCCACTGAGCCTACTAGCACAGGTTCTGTGCAAGGTCAGGGAGGACGAGCACAAGATGCTTCTTGTTGCGCACATGTGGCCCAGCACAGCATGGTTCCGAGAACTCTCGTCGCTTGTGACAGTCCCTCCTTGGCCAATACCCCTGAGACCAGATCTCTTAAACACTTGGAAATGAGAAACTGATTCTTCGCAGAAAGACAAGTGTTAAAATAGAACACTAAAGGCTAGAGCATCAAGTTTACTGTTCTTAGCGGCACGTTTTTCATCTTAGAAATTGTATAAATGCATTAGAATTCGTTTTTTTTTTCAGTAATAAAGCACAATCTAAATCGGTTGTTTCTTTGCACTCTGGGGACTTTTTAAGCACGTGTTACATCGCAACTTGACAAGTCTAACGACAGAACAGTGAAAGCAAGCGCATCATGTTCTTTAGTCTTAATGTGATGGTTGGTATCTTAGAAGGACTAAAATCTTCCTAGGTCATGCGCTGCAGTATGGAAGGTCAGTGTCATCTGTTGTCTTTAAAAGCTTCGAAATGAGAAACAGATTCCACGCAGAAAGACAAGTGTTAAAACAGAACAGTTAAAGCTAGAGCATCAAGTTTACCTTTCTTAAAGGCACATTTGTAATCTTAGAAAGCGTATGAATGCATTAGATTTCGTTTGTTTCAGTAATAAAGTACAATCTTTATCTGTTTTTGTTTGCACTCTAAGGACTTTTTAAGCAAATGTTACATTGCAACTTAAAAAGTCTAACGACAGAAAAGTAAAAGCAAGCGCATCATGTTCTTTAGTCTTAATGTGAAGTTTGGCATCTTAGAAGGACTATTTACTTCCTAGAGCTCATACGCTGCCGTATGGAAGTTCAGTGTCATCTGTTTTCTTTAAACGCTTCGAATTGAGAATCTAATTCCTCGCAGAAAGACAAGTGTTAAAGCAGAACAGTAAAAGCTAGATTATCAAGTTTACTGTCTTAACGGCACGTTTTTCATCTTAGAAAGCGTATGAATGCATTAGATTTTGTTTGTTTCAGTAATAAAGTACAATCCTATTCTGTTTATTCTTTGCAGAAATACAAGTGTTAAAACAGAACAGTTAAAACTAGAGCATCCAAGTTTACTGCTCTTAACGGCACGTTTGTCATCTAACAAGGCTTATAAATGCATTAGAATTAGTTTGTTACAGTAATAAAGTACAAACTTAATCTTTTTTTTCTTTGCACTCTGGGGACTTTTTAAGACATGTTACATCAGAACTGGAAAAGTCTAACGAGCAAGCACATCATGTTCTTTAGTCTTAATGTGATGTTTGGCAACTTAGAAGGACTATAAACTTCCTAGAACTCATACGATGCAGTATGGAAGTTCAGTGACATATATTGTCTTAAAACGCTTCGAAACGAGAAACTGATTCTGCACAGAAAGACATTTGTTAAAACAGAACAGTAAAAGCTGGAACATCAAGTTTACTGTTCTTATTGGCACGTTAGTCGTCTTAGAGAGTGTATAACTGCATTAGATTTTGTTTGTTTCAGTAATGAAGTACAATCTTAATCTTTTTTTTTCACTCTGGGGACTTTTTTAGCACATGTTATATCTTAACTTGAAAAGTCTATCGACAGAACAGTAAAAGCATGCACATCATGTTCTTTAAGTCTTGATGTGATGTTTGGCAATCTTAGAAGGACTATAATCTTCCTAGAACTCATGCACTGCAGTATGGAAGTTCAGTGTCATCTGTTGTCTTTAAACGCTTGGAAATGAGAAACTGATTCCGCACAGAAGACAAGTGTTCAAACAAGACAGTAAAAGCTAGAGCATCAAGATTACTGTTCTTATTGGCAAGTTAGTCACCTTAGAGAGTGTATAACTGCATAAGATTTCGTTTCTTTTGAAGCGAAATATATAGCTATAAAAGGTTTATGCGCGCATTCTCCACCAATAAATGTAAGGGAATATATGGCGCAATAGCTATAAGGGAATTGATTATACCTGAGGGTATAATCGGTGATTCAAATGAGTCGACTCAGTGTCTCAGACAGTGCATCGGAATCATTTCAACACACGTGACTGTTGTCCAAAATACGTAACGTAATCACTGTATATTAAGGAAAACTTATCAGTTTAACTCAAATGGAATTATCTAAAGGTTTTAGATAATTTGGAAGGTTTGAATGTTTATAATCTCCACCAACTGTACTATAAATACAGTAAAATCAATCCTAAGAGCACGGTAGCAAAAGATCTACAGAATAATGCAACAACTTGCAAACATTACGAGATACTTCTCTTTTATTATAAAAGTAAATATTTATTGAAAATATCTAAGACAGACAAATACTATTCTAACAAGTAGCTAGCACACACACACGCATTCACACAGAAAGAAGGAATGATTGTATAGATGTAAGAGAGAAATAGTGTATTCTGGGTTTCAGACATTTAGCAAGGAGCTGACTTAGAAAACCATTAATCAGGCATTAATTTCAACTTTGCATTGAGTTATTAGACAAAGCTAATTAGACTAGAACAATGCACCAGTAAAGTAACCGATTCTGGAAGAATGTTACTTGCGCTGAAAGTGATTCGATGTCCCGTGTCTTGCTTCAGATGTCCTTTGTGAAGAGATCGTTCGATGAAGAAAGTCGGTCGCTTACAACATTGAACTATAACGGAAAGGAATGAAAACGAGTAAAAGTGTCGCTCTGGTTGAAAGTCTTTCGAACTTTGAGAAACTACGCAAAACTTCTTCTGCGCCTACGAAAAGCTTGGGCGGAGGTGACTCGTGTGTCCTCCATTGTCTTTGTTGTTGGAAGCGTTGTTAGGAAGGCTTTGTTCTTCTTCTGTTTCTGGAGTTCCTTGCGTTTCTGTTTCTTTCTGCTTCTTTTCTAACTTTCTTTTCTAACTCTTTTCTAACTGGGGTTTGAATTCTGGTACACGTTTTAAAGGGCGGTTCAGACCAATCGCGTGTCTTTCTGAAAGTTCCTCCTTGAGGCGGTCCTATCCAATCAGATGGCAGTTCCTGAAAGTTCCTCCCTGAGGGAGGTTCTGTCCAATCAACAACAGTCTAAGGCACACTGAAAATCCCGCAAAAATGAACAAAGGAAAACTTGGATAGATACATTATTCTATAGTTCTATCGCATTAAGTAACTAATCAAAAGCAAAACTTCATCAGAATAAAGTGGGAAAACCATCATTCACACACACATCCATACATGACTATGAATATTCCTGTTACTTGATGTGAAGAGGTTATATTTAAATGGTTCCTACATGATTCAGCTCATACAACTCTTAAGAAATTATAACAAAGTCCAATGTATATCTGTATACATGAAGCCACGTGGTTGTGAGTCATTTTGTGTTGTTTGATTCACTGTTCATTAGTTGTTCATTTAAATGATCCTGAGTTTGTGTGGCTGATCTGGTGGGCTTGTTGTAGAGTTTAATGGGTTCGTTTGAGATTCATGAAGGCATATCTTTAGGAGGGATGCCATAAATAGTTGTCCTTTGACCTCCTGTGCCTAGCACAGCTAGGGTTTCGGGGTTGAATCTAGTTTGATGGTCCATGTGGACCATAAAGCATTGTAATCTGGACTAGCGATCAGTCACAAGGTCCTTGAAGGTAGTGTGTATACTTCACAGGAATTCTTGACGTTTAGTCACACTTTGGGGTTTCTGGATCTCAAGTCTGTTCTGGGGTTGTCTGCATTATCTGGCCTTAGGAATCCACTACACTTTCATTAATAAAGTACAAACCTTAATCTGTTTTTTCTTTGCACTCTGGGGACGTTTTTAGCACATGTTACATCTTAACTTGAAAAGTTTAATGACAGAACAGTAAAAGTATGCACATCATGTTCTTTAAGTCTTGATGTGATGTTTGGCAATCTTAGAAGGACTATAATCTTCCTAGAACTCATGCACTGCTCTATGGAAGTTCAGTGTCATCTGTTGTCTTTAAACGCTTGGAAATGAGACACTGATTCCACACAGAAGACAACTGTTCAAACAAGACAGTAAAAGCTAGAGCATCAAGTTTACTGTTCTTATTGGCAAGTTAGTCATCTTAGAGAGTGTATAGCTGCATTAGATCTTGTTTGTTTTAGTAATAAAGTACAATTTTAATCAGTTCTTTCTTTTTGACTCTGGGGACTTTTTTAGCACATGTTACATCTTAACGTGAAAAGTTTAACGACAGAACAGTAAAAGCATGCAAATCATGTTCTTTAAGTCTTGATGTGATGTTTGGCAATCTTAGAAGGACTATAATCTTCCTAGAACTCATGCACTGCAGTATGGAAGTTCAGTGTCATCTGTTGTCTTTAAACGCTTGGAAATGAGAAACTGATTCCACACAGAAGAAAAGTGTTCAAACAAGACAGTAAAAGCTAGAACATCAAGTTTACTGTTCTTATTGGCAAGTTAGTCATCTTAGAGATTGTTTGGCAATCTTAGAAGGACTATAATCTTCCTAGAACTCATGCACTGCAGTATGGAAGTTCAGTGTCCTCTGTTGGCTTTAAAGGCTTAGAAATGAGAAACTGATTCCGCACAGAAGACAAGTGTTCAAACAGGACAGTAAAAGCTAGAGCATCAAGATTACTCTTCTTATTGGCAAGTTAGTCACCTTAGTGAGTGTATAACTGCATCAGATTTCGTTTCTTTCATTAATAAAGTACAATCTTAATCTTTTTTTTCTTTGCACTCTGAGGACTTTTTTAGCACATGTTACATGTTAACTTGAAAAGTCTAACGAGAGAACAGTAAAAGCATGCACATATGTTCTTTAAGTCTTTATGTGATGTTTGGCAATCTTAGAAGGACTATAATCTTCCTAGAACTCATGCACTGCAACATGGAAGTTCAGTGTCATCTGTTGTCTTTAAACGCTTATAAATGAGAAACTGATTCCGCACAGAAGACAAGTGTTCAAATTATGCCCAAAATGATGCGCTGGCATTGTCTCTCAAGCGCCAGAAACAGAGCAACCATTCCGTCGCATAGTGCCATGTCCAAATACAGACCATGCGATGCCAGCGCATCATTTTGGACATATTTAGATTGTCAAAAGGCATCTTAGAAAGAGTAAAAAAACATCAGAAATAATGCGCTACACTAACGATTTTAGTTTGATCCATTGTCTCTCAAGCGCCAGAAACAGAGCAACCATTCCGTCGCATAGTGCCATGTCAAAATACAGATCATATGATGCCAGCGCATCTTTTTGGGCAGTTTTGTATTGTCAAAAGGCATCTCAGAAAGAGTAAAAAAACATCAGAACTCATGCGCTACACTAACAATTTTAGTTTGATCCATTGTCTCTCAAGCGCCAGAAACAGAGCAACCATTCCGTCGCATAGTGCCATGTCCAAATACAGATCATGCGATGCCAGCGCATGATTTTGGGCAGTTTTCATTTGTCAAAAGGCATCTCAGAAAGAGTAAAAAAACATCAGAAATCATGGGCTACACCAACGATTTTTAGATTGATCCATTGTGTCTCAAGCGCCGGAAACAGAGCAACCATTCCGTCGCATAGTGCCATGTCCAAATACAGATCATGTGATGCCAGCGCATCATTTTGGGAATATTTAATTTGTCAAAAAGCATCTCAGAAAGAGTGAAAAAACATCAGAAATCATGCGCTACACCAACGATTTTTAGTTTGATCCGTTGTCTCTCAAGCGCCAGAAACAGAGCAACCATTCCGTCGCATAGTGCCATGTCCAAATACAGATCATGTGATGCCAGCGCATCATTTTGGGAATAATTAATTTGTCAAAAAGCACCTCAAAAAGAGTAAAAAACATCAGAAATCTTGCGCTACACTAACGAATTTAGTTTGATCCATTGTCTCTCAAGCGCCAGAAACAGAGCAACCATTCCGTCGCATAGTGCCATGTCCAAATACAGATCATGTGATGCCAGCGCATCATTTTGGGAATATTTAATTTGTCAAAAAGCATCTCAGAAAGAGTGAAAAAACTTCAGAAATCATGCGCTACTCTAACAAAGTTTAGTTTGATCCGTTGTCTCTCAAGCGCCAGAAACAGAGCAACCATTCCGTCACATAATGCCATGTCAAAATACAGATCATGCGATGCCAGCGCGTCATTTTGGGCAGTTTTAATTTGTCAAAAGGCATCTCAGAAAGAGTAAAAAACATCAGAAATCATACGCTACACCAACGATTTTTAGTTTTATCCATGGTCTCTCAAGCGCCAGAAACAGAGCAACCATTCCGTCGCATAGTGCCATGTCAAAATACAGATCATGTGATGCCAGGGCATCATTTTGGGCAGTTTTAATTTGTCAAAAGGCATCTCAGAAAGAGTGAAAAAACATCAGAAATCATGCGCTACTCTAAAGAAGCTTAGTTTGATCCATTTTCTCTCAAGCGCCAGAAACAGAGCAACCATTCCGTCGCATAGTGCCATGTCAAAATACAGATCATGCGATGCCTGCGCATCATTTTGGGCAGTTTAGATTTGTCAAAAGGCATCATAGAAAGAGTAAAAAAACATCAGAAATCATGCGCTACTCTAACGAAGTTTAGTTTGATCCATTGTCTCTCAAGCGCCAGAAACAGAGCAACCATTCCGTCAGATAGTGCCATGTCAAAATACAGATCATGCGATGCCAGCGCATCATTTTGGGCAGTTTTAATTTGTCAAAAGGCATCTCAGAAAGAGTAAAAAAAACATCAGAAATCATGCGCTACACCAACGATTTTTAGTTTGATCCATTGTCTCTCAAGCGCCAGAAACAGAGCAACCATTCCGTCGCATAGTGCCATGTCTAAATACAGATCATGTGATGCCAGCGCATCATTTTGGGCATGTTTAGTTGGTCAAAAGGCATCTCAGAAAGAGTAAAAAAACATCAGGATTCATGCGCTACACTCACGAAGTTTAGTTCGATCCATTGTCTCTCAAGCGCCAGAAACAGAGCAACCATTCCGTCGCGTAGTGCCATGTCAAAATACAGATCATGTGATGCCAGCGCATCATTTTGGGAATAATTAATTTGTCAAAAAGCATCTCAAAAAGAGTAAAAAACATCAGAAATCTTGCTACACTAACGAATTTAGTTTGATCCATTGTCTCTCAAGCGCCAGAAACAGAGCAACCATTCCGTCGCATAGTGCCATGTCAAAATACAGACCATGCGATGCCAGCGCATCAATTTGGGAATATTTAATTTGTCAAAAGGCATCTCAGAAAGAGTAAAAAACATCAGAAACCATGCGCTACACCAACGATTTTTAGTTTGATCCATTGTCTCTCAAGTGCCAGAAACAGAGCAACCATTCCGTCGCATAGTGCCATGTCAAAATACAGATCATGCGATGCCAGCGCATCATTTTGAGCAGTTTTAATTTGTGAAAAGGCATCATATAAAGAGTTTAAAAACATCAGATATCATGCGCTACACCAACGATTTTTAGTTTGATCCATGGTCTCTCAAGCGCCAGAAACAGAGCAACCATTCCGTCGCATAGTGCCATGTCCAAATACAGATCATGTGATGCCAGCGCATCATTTTGGGAATATTTAATTTGTCAAAAAGCATCTCAGAAAGAGTAAAAAAAACATCAGAACTCATGCGCTACACTAACAATTTTAGTTCGATCCATTGTCTCTCAAGTGCCAGAAACAGAGCAACCATTCCGTCGCATAGTGCCATGTCAAAATACAGATCATGTGATGCCAGCGCATCATTTTGGGAATATTTAATTTGTCAAAAGCATCCCAGAAAGAGTACAAAAACATCAGAAATCATGCGCTACTCCAACGATTTTAGTTTGATCCATTGTCTCTCAAGCGCCAGAAACAGAGCAACCATTCCGTCGCATAGTGCCATGTCAAAATACAGATCATGTGATGCCAGCGCATCATTTTGGGAATAATTAATTTGTCAAAAAGCACCTCAAAAAGAGTAAAAAACATCAGAAATCTTGCGCTACACTAACGAATTTAGTTTGATCCATTGTCTCTCAAGCGCCAGAAACAGAGCAACCATTCCGTCGCATAGTGCCATGTCCAAATACAGATCATGTGATGCCAGCGCGTCATTTTGGGCGTATTTAATTTGTCAAAAGGCATCTCATAAAGAGTGAAAAAACATCAGAAATCATGCGCTACTCCAACGAAGTTTAGTTTGATCCATTGTCTCTCAAGCGCCAGAAACAGAGCAACCATTCCGTCGCATAGTGCCATGTCAAAATACAGATCATGCGATGCCAGCGCATCATTTCGGGCAGTTTTAATTTGTCAAAAGGCTTCTCAGAAAGAGTAAAAAAACATCAGAAATCATGCGCTACTCTAAAGAAGTTTAGTTTGATCCATTTTCTCTCAAGCGCCAGAAACAGAGCAACCATTCCGTCGCATAGTGCCATGTCAAAATACAGATCATGTGATGCCAGTGCATCATTTTGGGCAGTTTTAATTTGTCAAAAGGCATCTCAGAACGAGTAAAAAAACATCAGAAATCATGCGCTACACTTAAAAGTTTAGTTTGATCCATTGTCTCTCAAGCGCCAGAAACAGAGCAACCATTCCGTCGCATAGTGCCATGTCAAAATACAGATCATGTGATGCCAGGGCATCATTTTGGGCAGTTTTAATTTGTCAAAAGGCATCTCAGAAAGAGTGAAAAAACATCCGAAATCATGCGCTACACCAACGATTTTTAGTTTGATCCATTGTCTCTCAAGCGCCAGAAACAGAGCAACCATTCCGTCGCATAGTGCCATGTCAAAATACAGATCATGTGATGCCAGCGCATCATTTTGGGAATATTTAATTTGTCAAAAGGCATCTCAGAAAGAGTAAAAAACATCAGAAATCATGCGCTACACCAACGATTTTTAGTTTGATCCATTGCCTCTCAAGCGCCAGAAACAGAGCAACCATTCCGTCGCATAGTGCCATGTCAAAATACAGATCATGCGATGCCAGCGCATCATTTTGGGCAGTTTTAATTTGTCGAAAGGCATCATATAAAGAGTTTAAAAACATCAGGAATCATGCGCTACTCTAACGAAGTATAGTTTGATCCATTGTCTCTCAAGCGCCAGAAACAGAGCAACCATTCCGTCGCCTAGTGCCATGTCCAAATACAGTTCATGTGATGCCAGCGCGTCATTTTGGGCAGTTTTAATTTGTCAAAAGGCATCTCAGAAAGAGTGAAAAAACATCAGAAATCTTGCACTACACCAACGAAGTTTAGTTTGATCCATTGTCTCTCAAGCGCCAGAAACAGAGCAACCATTCCGTCGCATAGTGCCATGTCAAAATACAGATCATGTGATGCCAGCGCATCATTTTGGGCAGTTTTAATTTGTCAAAAGGCATCATATAAAGAGTAAAAAAACATCAGAAACCATGCGCTACTCTAAAGAAATTTAGTTTGATCCATTTTCTCTCAAGCGCCAGAAACAGAGCAACCATTCCGTCGCATAGTGCCATGTCCAAATACAGATCATGTGATGCCAGCGCATCATTTTGGGCATATTTAGTTTGTCAAAAGGCATCTCAGAAAGAGTAAAAAAACAACAGAAATCATGCGCTACACTCACGAAGTTTAGTTCGATCCATTGATTCTCAAGCGCCAGAAACAGAGCAACCATTCCGTCGCATAGTGCCATGTCAAAATACAGATCATGCGATGCCAGCTCATCATTTTGGGCAGTTTTAATTTGTCAAAAGGCATCATATAAAGAGTTAAAAAACATCAGGAAACATGCGCTACTCCAACGAAGTTTAGTTTGATCCATTGTCTCTCAAGCGCCAGAAACAGAGCAACCATTCCGTCGCATAGTGCCATATCCAAATACAGACCATGCGATGCCAGCGCATCATTTTGAGCAGTTTTAATTTGTCAAGAGGCATCATATAAAGAGTTAAAAAACATCAGAAATTATGCGCTACTCTAACGAAGTTTAGTTTGATCCATTGTCTCTCAAGCGCCAGAAACAGAGCAACCATTCCATCGCATAGTGCCATGTCCAATTACAGATCATGTGATGCCAGCGCATCATTTTGGGCAGTTTTAAAGTGTCAAAAGGCATCTCAGAAAGAGTAAAAAAACATCAGAAATCATGCGCTACTCTAACGAAGTTTAGTTTGATCCATTGTCTCTCAAGCGCCAGAAACAGAGCAACCATTCCGTCGCATAGTGCCATGTCAAAATACAGATCATGTGATGTCAGCGCATCATTTTGGGAATATTTAATTTGTCAAAAGGCATCTCAGAAAGAGTAACAAAACATCAGAAATGTTTCTTAAATGAGTCTTTAAACACTTGGAAATGAGAAACTGATTCCACACAGAAGACAACTGTTCAAACAAGACAGTAAAAGCTAGAGCATCAAGTTTACTGTTCTTATTGGCAAGTTAGTCATCTTAGAGAGTGTATAACTGCATAAGATTTCGTTTCTTTCATTAATAAAGTACAATCTTAATCTTTTTTTTCTTTGCACTCTGAGGACTTTTTTAGCACATGTTACATGTTAACTTGAAAGGTTTAACGACAGAACAGTAAAAGCATGCACATCATGTTCTTTAAGTCTTGATATCATGTTTGGCAATCTTAGAAGGACTATAATCTTCCTAGAACTCATGCACTGCAGTATGGAAGTTCAGTGTCATCGGTTGTCTTTAAACGCTTGGAAATGAGAAATTGATTCCTCACAGAATGAAAAGTGTTAAAACAGTACAGTAAAAGCTAGAGCATCAATTTTACTGTTCTCAATGTCATGTTTGTCATCTTAGAAAGCGTATATATGCATTAGAATTTGTTTGATTCAGTAATAAAGCACAATCTTAATCTGTTGTTTTTTATGCACTCTGGGTACTTTTTAAGCACATGTTAGAATTGCAACTTGACAAGTCTAATGACAGAACAGTAAAAGCAAGTGCATCATGTTCTTTAGTCTTAATGTGAAGTTTGGCATCTTAGAAGGAATATAAACTTCCTAGAACTCATGCACTGCAGTATGGAAGTTCAGTGTCATCTGTTGTCTTTAAACGCTTGGAAATGAGAAACTGATTCCTCGCAGACAGACAAGTGTTAAAACAGAACAGTAAAAGCTAGAGCATCAAGTTTACTGTTCTTATCAACACGTTTTTCATCTTAGAAAGCGTATATATGCATTAATATTGGTTTATTTCAGTAATAAAGTACAATCTTAATCTGTTGTTTCTTTGCACTCTGGGGACTTTTAAGCACATGTTACATTAGAAACTTGAAAAGTCTAACGACAGAACAGTAAAACCAAGCACATCATGTTCTTTAGTCTTAATGTGATGCTTGGCATCTTAGAAGGACTATAAACTTCCTAGAACTCATGCGCTGCAGTAAAAAGGAGATCTCAGAGTCATTTATTTTTGCACATACATGCATACAGGCCATCCTCTTTCTGATGAACTGCCGCAAGCAGGCATCGCAGGGAGGGGTGTACTAGTTTCCCTGCTGCTCCACAGCTTTCAGAAGAATTTTTTTCCGATCTTCAGGAAGCTTTCGAAATCTCTCATCCAAGTTACTGTCATCCTTGTTTTCATTTCTCAGTCTCAATTTGCAGTCACGAACCCAGTGGCCTTCTTTGTGGCAATAATTACAGTTTCCTTGTCGATGTGGTTTTGTACGTTGAAACGTCCAGGTTACTTGCGTAACCCCACGTTCCCTGAATAGGGAACGGAGACGTTAGTCGGGATTAGACCGACTGAATGGGAGCTGATCTCCATGGGAGAACGGACCGAATCATCTAACGGGCAAATTGATTTGCAGGCGTGAGTGATTGATTAGCAATCAGCCGGGCATAAGACCAGGCGTAACGCACGCTTCAGTATGGGATTTTCCGAGGAGCCGACCTACTTACCTCCGGCGCCTCAGACTCCCGACTTCCAAGGCATGGCAGAAGGGTAACGTCTCCGTTCCCTATTCAGAGAACGTGGGGTTACGCAAGTAACCTGGACATTCCCTTTCAGTCGGTCCTGGAGACGTTAGTCGGGATTAGACCGACTGAATCGGAGCCTCTGAAAAGCGGATGTCCATCCAAACAAGCCAGCACTAAACTTGGAGAAGGTTAGTAAAATTAAGCTGGGTACCTGCATGGGAACTCCTTCTGCCCCTGCCCGGAATTATCATTGACGGGGAAGTCGTCCAACACTGAGAGCGTAGCTGTACTCGGTTGTTGCGAAGACGACCAGAAGGAGGGCACCCCTCATCGTGGGGAGGGGTGCGCGGAGATCGCGCCGAGGCCCGCATGGCTACCAGCGAAAAACGTTCTGCAGACAAAAGAGTGGCAGAGACGTAAGTCATCGTTACTCACCAAGGCAGGGGGGTAACGGGACGGATTCCTACTAGCCGCCTGGAAGGGGAGCTTTAGAGAAGAACACAGAAAGGGAGCGCCAGAAGGGGGACTCCCAGATCTGGACCCTAGTTCTGCTGGAGCCAGGCCGAAGCAAAGCTCCAGAAAAACACAACCTGGCAGAGCTGACTGCTCTGCGCAGTCAGAGACCGAAGGGGGATGGAGAGAAGAGCAACCCCGAGGGGGGGGGCACGACGATGTTGTACTGCTCACTTAAGAGAGTACTGCAAGCTTACTACACCTGCTCCATTCCCTGAGGGAGCCTGCCACCACTCAGGGCCGCGGAGGGAACAGAGCTCGTGAAGGTTGAAAAACCTGAGAATGTGTCTGGTGTAGACCAACCCGCAGCACAACATATGTCAGCGACTGAGACCCCCCCAGCCAACGTCCATGAAGCAGCGACGCCGCGAGCGGAGTGGGCCCTCAGATGGAGAGGGCAGGGGACATATCACACGCCTCATTAGCAAGGCGAATGGCCTCCACGATCCAGTATGCCAGCCGTTGCTTGATGACAGTGGAACCCTTACGCCGGCCTCTGAAACAAATGAAGAGCTGCTTGGAGCTGCGTAGCTCAAGGGTTCTGTCCAGGTAGACCCGAAGGGCTCTGTGGTCACAACAAACCCTGGGTTGGATCTGCCTCCTCCCGGGGCAGAGCTTGCAGGTGACCACTTGGTCCCGGAGGGGGACGGATGGGACCTTGGGGATGAATCCGGGCCTGGGCCTGCTGGAGACCAGGGAACCGCCAGGGCCGAATTCCAGGCAGGATTCGTCGGCGGACAGTGCCTGGAGATCTCCCAACCTCTTATTTGAGGCCAAAGCAAGCAGGAGTGCGGTCTTCCGTGAGAGGACACGCGGCTCCGCCTAATGACAGGGCTCAAAAGGTGACTTCCGCAGCCCGAAGGGCGACGGAGAGGTGCCAAGAGGAATGGAGGGTGGTCTAGGAGGCCGGAGGCGCCTAACCCCCCTGAGAAATCTCACCGTCAGTGCGTGGCTGCTCACTGATTTCCCTTCAACCCGGAGGTGGAAGGCAGAAATAGCGGCGGCGTAGACCTTGAGGGACGATGGGGACAGCCCCCGATCAAACCTCTCCTAGAAGAAGTTCAACACTTCTCAGATGGGGCATGTCCCGGTGTCTTCCTGGCGCGAAGAGCAGCATTCGACGAACCGACCCCACTTGCCAGCGTAGCACACTCAGTAGAGGGGGCTAACGCATGGTATAGGTAGTCACCGCGAGGAGTGGTAGAGGCTCGGGGTGCCTGTATCCCCCCCCCGTGAGTCAGATCTTGGGGAAAGGGTCTGTGTCTCAAAACCATTTCTACCTCAAGTACGCGTCCTTCAGGTCGATTATCGCGAACAAATCTCCAGGACAGATGCACGGTAGAATGCAGCGGACCGTCAACATCCGAAACCGAAAATTGGCCAGGTTTCGGTTCAGACGCCTCAGGTCCAAGATTGGTCGCAGTCCGCCTGATTTTGGAGACCAGGAAGTAGGGGCTGTAAAACCCACGTTCCATGGTGGCTGGAGGGACCGGCTCGACTGCTCCTTTTGTCAAAAAAGGGTGTCGATCTCCTCTCGCAGGAATGAGGCTCATGACCTCCAGAGTCACCAACCTCAGGGGCGCTTCTTACTAGAAGCTCTCGTCTGCCTTCGAGAACCCTCCGAGGTTGACTGCGTCTTCCGTCGTGCAGGGGTCTTCCTCGGACTAGAGGTCGAAGGAGCAGACTGTGACGGAGGACGCTCTCTTTGGCGGCGAACAGTCGGAGAGGGCTCCAGCGCAGAAGCAACGGAACGCCGTCGCTTCCGGCGCGGGACAATGACCCAGTCACCCAGACCCTCCGCCTGTTTCCTGATCGTGGAGACCTTTGACGCAAAATCGTCCACGGCGACGCCAAAGAGGCCATCTGGTGAGACAGGTGCATCCAGAAACCTGTTACGGTCTTCTGGAAGCATAGTCGCCTGCTCCAACCAGAGATGGCGTTCCTGGACCATGAGTGTGGACATCGTGTGACCAATATTCAGCGCAGCTGATTTAGTAGCACGGAGCGCTAAATCAGTGGCCGAGCGCAAGTCCCTTAAGGACTGCTGGTCACCACCCCCTTGGTGCATGTCACGGAGGACCTTGGCCTGAAAGACCTGTAAGGTCGCCATAGCATGCAACGATGCAGCAGCTTGACAGGGGAGCCCGCCAGAATTTAGTGAGCTCCTCGTGCACCTCCGGGAAGAAAGGAACTTCAGGAGCATGGGGGACCGTGCCCCGGCGCTTGCCTAAGAACCAATCATCCAACCGCGACGGCCCTGAGCTAGAAGGCGCTTGCACCTCCAGCCCAATAGTGGCCGCGGCCTTGGAGAGTACCGCGCATGCATCAGGCTCCGGCTCTGCCGCGACCGCGGAGAGTGGCAGCGGTGAGCTGGAGGAAACCGAAGATCGCGCCCTTTCCGATGCTGCGAGGGAGAGCAGATTGTCAGCAAGATTGCGCGAGGGCCCAGGCAACGCCGAAGCACTATCCGAGTCCCCCGCGGACCAGACGGGGAGCACACTCGGGCTTTGGGGACGGTGCGAGGGATCACCTGACACCGGTCGACCCAAAGCCGCAGGTGAGGTTTTTTGGGGACAGACCCCTCGGAGTCG
>SRMA01027120.1:17870-34485 GCA_007224835.1 Danionella cerebrum | reverse complement strand
TAATGTAGTGACAATGTTACTGGCTATTATTAGTAATGTAGGGACAATGTTACTAGCTATTATTAGTAATGTAGTGACAATGTTACTAGCTATTATTAGTAAGTTAGTGACAATGTTACTGGCTATTATTAGTAATGTAGTGACAATGTTACTAGCTATTATTAGTAATGTAGTGACAATGTTACTAGCTATTATTAGTAATGTAGTGACAATGTTACTGGCTATTTTTAGTAATGTAGTGACAATGTTACTGGCTATTATTAGTAATGTAGTGACAATGTTACTGGCTGTTATTAGTAATGTAGTGACAATGTTACTGGCTGTTATTAGTAATGTAGTGACAATGTTACTGGCTATTATTAGTAATGTAATGACAATGTTACTGGCTATTGTTAGTAATGTAGTGACAATGTTACTGGCTATTGTTAGTAATCTAGTGACAATGTTACTGGCTATTGTTAGTAATGTAGTGACAATGTTACAAGCTATTATTAGTAATGTAGTGACAATGTTACTGGCTATTATTAGTAATGTAGTGACAATGTTACTGGCTATTATTAGTAATGTAGTGACAATGTTACTGGCTATTATTAGTAATGTAGTGACAATGTTGCTGGCTATTATTAGTAATGTAGTGACAATGTTACTGGCTATATTAGTAATGTAGTGAGAATGTTACTGGCTATTATTAGTAATGTAGTGACAATGTTACTGGCTATTATTAGTAATGTAGTGACAATGTTACTGGCTATTAGTATTAGTAATGTAGTGCAATGTTGCACTGGAACAGTGATGGTGATAACGAATGGTGGACTTTAGAGTGATGAGTGGGGGCAAAGAAAAACATTACAGCCTTTTTTTTTGTTACTTTTACTGTTTACTGTCTGTTCATGTTACATGTTTGGCTGTTAACTTCTACACAGTTGATATAAAATATTTTACAAAAGTATTTGGTTCAGAATCTTTTTTTTCTAGATCTTCCTCTTTTAAAATTGGGTGCGTCTTATGTGCCGGTGCGTCTTATGAGCCGAAAAATACGGTACTTAGTTCATAAAGCTGTTCTTAGATTAACTTTAGAAATCTACTTTTTTCCAGTGTTGGAAGGCACTCAAACTTAAAGTTATGATTCTCTAACTCTGTTGGAGAATATGGTTTCCTATATAGAGTGGCTACTAAATTAGCACCCAGTCAAGCATTCCTAATTCTTGCAGCAACATAAGTCCCAAACATTCATGTGGCTCCCACAGTCTTTGGACAAATGGCGTTTCTTCAAATTCCAAAGAAACACTAAGTCTGAAATTTCCTCTGCTCCTACAATCACATGGATATAAGGACTAAATTGTTTTTCAACAATTCCTACAAATACCAAGAGAAAGGACTAAGCAATTAGTTTACACTGCTCCTACAATCTCATGATATAAGGACTAAATTGTGTTCAACAATTCTACAAATACAAAGAGAAAGGACTAAGCATTACTTCACTGTATATCTGGCTACTCTACACTTGATCATTAAGCTGCTTACTTTTGTCTTTCTAGAGTCTTTAAGAGAGCTGACAGATTTCACTCACCAAGCTAAGACCTTTCAAAGTTTTACTCCGTTGCACTTCAATTATAGATTCTCAGAGTCCAAGATGCTTCCACAAAAAGATGCAGGTTATAGTTCCACAGATCCAGTCGGTTGTTCCTATTTTCAGTTCAGTTGATGAGATATCCTGTTTCAGTCTCTCCTGGCTGGCAAGTTAAATTGTTAGATTTTGTTGTATTTGGCGCAGCATTCTTTTGGTGGCTCGCCAATATATTAGATTACTCTAATACATAAAATAAGTAAGCTTGACCAGAGATCTTTTGAGGAGAAGATTTATTGAAGGTTTCAGTGTAGCAGATCATCATACAGTGAAGGTTTTGGTCTTTCCTGGTCAACCTTCGAATCTTAACCTACTGTGCCTTGGAGATTGAGTGTCTTTTAAATGCAGAAGGGTTGTTAAAGGAACCCCCACAATTATAATATCAAAGAAGGTGACTGACCTCCTAGAGCCCATCAACACAAGGTGGTTGATTGCCTATAAACACAAGATTGATGAATGTGTCCGAAGCATTCTATTGACACTATCAGATCTATTGACACTATCAGCATCAGATTTGATGCTCTTTATTTCTATTTTTCTATTAAACCACACCACATTTGGCACATCTCTTTGCAGTCGGCGGTGATAGACGCTTATCATCAGCTGGGCTCCTTGTCCTTTGTCCGTCTGCAGAGACTCTCACTATCCTGCTCTCCAAATAAAAGGAACTATGAATCTGATCAACTGGTCTCTAAATGCAATTGACACCATTTTCTCGACGAGGAGCGTGGGTTCGGGGGAACCTACCTGTCCTGCTGGAACTTATGCTGCTGGCTACACGATGGACTCCTGGGCGAAGTGGAGGATCGTGTGCCTGGCTGCTCTGTCCCTGGAGGATGTCGAAGACATCTGCATAAGTGGAACTGTGATAACTGGGATTCTGCTGATTGGAATATGTGGAGCTCTCGGCTATTAGCGATTATCAAAAGCGGTCAGTGCTCAAAGCCCCGCTAAGCTGACCGACAGGAATGGAATGTTGACTGGACTCATGTAACGGTCTGTGACCGCAAACTAGATTTCTTTATGGAAAGGCTGTCAGAATTGAAACGTAAGTTGGATAATCTGGAGACCGGGGATGGACACTAAAAATCTGTAAATTTACAGCTTTTGACCTAAATTAACTTCTGTACCATCTGGCTTCCCTTATCTCCTCTGACCTTGGAGGCCACGAAGAGGAGTCTAAACATTCCCCCTTAAGGGCCCCAATAAGAAAGAGTTTCTCAGAACCCTCCCCCGCATCCACTTATCTCCGCCAGCTTTTTCCCCACCGCAGTAATCTGATGGGTCATTAGTACAGCGCCATCTGGCTGCAGGAAAATGCAGGCTGCGGACTGCAGCTGCTACACCACTTCCCCGACCCCTACCTCATCCTACGATGTTCTTTTCCTGTATTTGTCAATGTGCATGATTGGCTTAAAAAAAACCTGCTCCAGGTGCTCTTTTTTTGAAGGACAATGCGGAAAGGCTCTTTTTTTTAAGCTAATTTACCTAATGTATATCCATTTTCTCTGTTTCTCTCTAAATATGCTACCTCTCAACACTGGCCTGACCCCACCCTGTCTATGTCTGTGGCCAGAGGGGTCCCATTTCGCTACATGTAACAGTGTATGTGACAAATAAAGGCTACCTACCTACCTACCTACCTACCTACCCACCCACCCACCCACCCACCCACCCACCTACCTACCTATCTATCTATCTAGTGTGACGGAGGTCCATTCCAATCAGCGCGGTCCTGGCATAAATCCGGAACACCTGGCGCCCGCCATCAAGGGCGAATCGGGAACAGCCGCGCCTCATCAGCGCGGCAGCATAAAAGAGAGAGAGAGCTTCCACAGTGAGTCGGATCTCCGAAGAGTGCAGCAGCTAACTCCTCTCTCTCTCTCTCTACCTCCAGACAGCCCGTGACGACCAGAAGACGGCACCGTCCCCCACAGCCCAGATTCTCCTGGACACCGAGCATGTGAGCACTGTTGGGATTAGGAAGAGCACAACGAAGAAAGAGGACACGAGCACCGAGCACTAGAAGACTGCACTGCACACGAGCACCACGTATCACTTGTCAATAAATCCACCCTTTCTGTTTACAACCTTGTTGTGTGATCCCTCTCCTGCGACAACTGGTGGAGAATGCGGGTATAACACCCAGGGGGGATCACATACAAGCGTTTCTACACCCCGGATATGTTACACTGCAGTTTTTTTTTCTCTTTCTGTTTTTTTCTGGATTCAACATTGAGTACGGTGCGCGGCGCTCTCCAACATGGAAGACATCATCAAACACCTGGCAGAAATGAGTATTCGACAGCAGCAGATCGTCGAGTTCCTTATGAAGCAGCAGAGCGAAACGGAGCGGAAGGTCAGCGATCTACAGGGTGCCAGCGCCCAGCAGATCCCACTGTCCGATGTGAGAGCTCAGGCTATGCGGCTTCTCCAAAAACTGACTCCCCACGATGACGTCGAATCCTACCTCCAACTCTTTGAATCCACTGCAGAATCGGAAGGGTGGCCATGAGACGAGTGGGCACGGGCGCTGGCACCGCTGTTAACCGGCGAGGCGCAACGAGCTTTCTTTTCTCTGGACTCCAGCATACGTGATGATTACGAAGAGCTCAAGAAGGAGATACTCGCTCGACTGGGCCTATCACCCATCTCCGCGGCACAGCAATTCCACGGCTGGGAGTATCGCCCTCGCCAGCCAGCGCGCGCCCAAGCCGCTGACCTATCCCGCCTCGCCCGACTCTGGCTGCTCGAAGGAAGCCCCTCCGCTAGCCAGGTCGTTGAACGTGTGGTGCTGGACAAGCTGTTGAGAGCGCTTCCTCGCGCACAGAAGCAGGCGGTGCGGATGAGAAACCCAACCACATTATGGGAGGCCGTAGAGGCCATTGAGCTGGCGGAGGTGGCCCACCGCGACGAACCAGGAGAGCCTGCGCCACCGTACCCCCGGAGGGTGGTCCAGGACCCGCGTCC
Source organism: Danionella cerebrum (assembly GCA_007224835.1). NCBI lineage: Eukaryota > Metazoa > Chordata > Actinopteri > Cypriniformes > Danionidae > Danionella > Danionella cerebrum. The sequence continues at coordinate 29,888 of SRMA01027120.1, read as the reverse complement.
GCCAGAGGGCACCCCGCGACCAGAGAGCAGACCGGCGGCTCCCTTCCCCCACGACGAACCGATGCCTACGGATCCACCATCACCCCCCAAGAAGAAATGGCTGGCGGGTTGTGGATTCCACCATCGGTTGCCTGAAGGAGCCCCGGGAGTGACGGTGAGGGTCAATGGACGCCACTATCACGCGTTGTTGGACTCGGGGAGTTCCGTGAGCCTGCTGAGGAGCCAGCTCCTCCCACCTCGACCTGAAACCCATGCCATACTGCCTCTAACGTGCGTCCACGGAGAAACCCGAGAGGTGAAGGCCCGCGATGTTCAGCTCCAGGCCAGAGGGAAGACCTGGATGGTCGAGGTGGGTTTAGTTAAAAACCTACCTGTGCCAGTACTCCTCGGCAGGAATTTCCCCGGGTTCGCAGGCCTGCTCACCGCCGCCACCCACCGACACGTCAGCCCTGGAGGGAGCCGCCCAACCCCGTCGCAGGAGGAGGCTTCATCCAACCCGGCTGTCACCCTAGCGTCGGATAGCGGGAGAGATGGTGAGTCCGCCCCCCCCTCTGCTAACCTCGTCTATGATGTGTTCCAGCGGGTTACACGAGGGGGGTCCTTCAGCCGCGAGCAGCACGAAGATGACCGGCTGAAGCGCTGTTGGGCTCAGGTGCGCGTGGCTGAGGGACAGGAACTCCAACCCGGGCCCCATCCTCTCCCGCACTTCATCGTGAAGGATGGTCTGCTCTACTGCGTCGCCGAACGACGGGGGGAGATTAAGGAGCTACTCGTCGTCCCCCGGTCGAAGACGGAGACGGTGTTGGAGCTCGCGCACTCCCACCCAATGGCCGGGCACCTGGGAGCAGGAAACACGACCCAGCGGATCCGAGACCGCTTCCATTGGCCGGGAATTGACGGCGAGGTAAAAGCGTTCTGCAAGGCATGCCCTACGTGCCAGAAGACATCCCCGCAAACGCCTCCCCCCAGTCCACTGATTCCACTCCCCATCATAGGGGTGCCCTTTGAGAGGATTGGGATGGACTTAGTGGGGCCGTTGCCGAAGTCTGCCCGTGGCCATGAGCACATCCTGGTCATCATGGACTACGCCACCCGGTACCCGGAAGCCGTGCCCCTACGCAAAGCCACCGCAAAGAACATCGCACATGAGCTGTTCCTGCTGTTTAGCCGGGTGGGCATCCCCAGCCAGATCCTGACTGACCAGGGAACCCCCTTCATGTCCCGACTGATGGCTGACCTCTGCCGGCTGCTAAAGGTCGAACAGCTCCGCATATCTGTCTACCACCCCCAGACGGATGGCCTGGTCGAGAGGTTTAACCAAACCTTGAAGAGGATGTTGAAGAAGGTGGCCGCTGAAGACAGGCGCGACTGGGATCGGATGATCCCCTATGTCCTCTTCGGCATCCGGGAGGTCCCCCAAGCCTCCACAGGGTTCACGCCATTTGAATTGCTGTTCGGCCGTCAACCAAGGGGACTCCTGGATGTCGCCCGAGATGCGTGGGAGCAGCAGCCGGTAGCGCTCCGCTCTGTGGTCGAACACGTGACCCAGATGCGTCAGAACATCGAGCGGGTCATGCCGTTAGTCCGGGAACACCTGGTCCAGGCGCAGCAAGCCCAACAACGGCACTTCAACCGGGCAGCCCAGCCCCGGGAGTTCCAGCCGGGAGATCGAGTGATGGTCCTGGTCCCCACCTCAGCCTGCAAGTTTCTGGCCAAGTGGCAGGGGCCATACACCATCACAGCAAAGGTCGGCGACGTCAACTATAAAGTGCGACAGCCAGGGAGAAGACAGCCAGAGAAACTGTACCACATAAACCTCCTGAAAAAGTGGGTGGGGACCAGAGACCAACTGGCCGCACTCGCCTCCTGTTCCCCGGTGGTGGTGGACTCCAATGAAGACCTCTCGGCTGCCCAGAAGAAGGAGCTGCAGCACCTGGTCAGTCAGTTCCAGGATGTGTTCTCCGATCAGCCAGGGCAGACCAACGTTGTCGAACACCACATCAGGACCCAACCAGGAGTTATCGTCCGGCAGCGGCCCTACAGAGTGCCGGAAGCCCGTCAGCAGGCTATAGAGGAGGAAATCCAACAAATGCTTAAGTTGGGGATAATAGAGCCATCCCGGAGCCCGTGGTCCAGCCCCATCGTGATGGTTCCCAAACCCGACGGCACCCTCCGCTTCTGCAATGACTTCCGCCGGCTGAATGAGATCTCGGAATTCGACGGCTACCCCATGCCCCGAGTGGATGAGCTCCTAGATCGCCTAGGGCGGGCCCGATATATCTCGACCCTCGACCTCACGAAAGGCTACTGGCAGGTGCCAGTGGCCGCAGAAGACCGGCCCAAGACCGCCTTCTCCACACCATCTGGCCACTGGCAGTACCGTCGTCTCCCATTCGGCCTTCACGAAGCCCCGCCCACATTCCAGAGGATGATGGACATCCTGCTCTGCCCACACCAGCCCTACGCCGCAGCCTATCTGGATGATGTGGTCATCCACTCGGAGGTATGGGACGACCATCTGGACCGTCTGCGAAGGGTGCTCACGGAGCTCCGGAGAGCCGGGCTAACCGTCAACCCCCCGCAAATGTCACCTTGCCAAAGCCGATGCGTCGTACCTGGGATTCCGTGTGGGGCGTGGCATGATCCGCCCCCAGGATAAGAAGGTCCAGGCCATCCAAGAGGCACCTCGCCCCACCACAAAGACCCAGGTACGAGCCTTCCTGGGGTTGGCGGGGTATTATAGATGCTTCATCCCCAACTTCTCCTCTTTAGCCGCCCCCCTGACAAACCTGACCAGGAAGGGGCAGCCGGAGAAGATTGAGTGGACTCCGGAACTGGAGGGGACGTTCCGGAGCATAAAGCAGGCGCTCACGACGGAACCGGTACTCCGAGCGCCTGACTTTAACTGCCCCTTCCTGCTACAGACCGACGCCTCCGACACAGGGTTGGGAGCCTACAATGGATGGCCAGAGTGAAGGAGACCAACGCTCGGGTGACCCGCTGGTTCCTTGCGCTCCAGGACTTCCACTTTGAAGTCTGTCATCGGGCCGGGGCCGACAACGCCAACGCAGACGGCCTATCCCGGATCTGGGCCGGATATGCAGGTTTGTCGGGGGTCACTCCCCACCCACCCTTAATCCCTAATCCATCTGTGATGCGTTTCAGGACCCGCCAGAACAACGCTTGGGGGGGGGAGTGTGACGGAGGTCCATTCCGATCAGCGCGGTCCTGGCATAAATCCGGAACACCTGGCGCCCGCCATCAAGGGCGAATCGGGAACAGCCGCACCTCATCAGCGCGGCAGCATAAAAGAGAGAGAGAGAGCTTCCACAGTGAGTCGGATCTCCGAAGAGTGCAGCAGCTAACTCCTCTCTCTCTCTCTCTACCTCCAGACAGCCCGTGACGACCAGAAGACGGCACCGTCCCCCACAGCCCAGATTCTCCTGGACACCGAGCATGTGAGCACTGTTGGGATTAGGAAGAGCACAACGAAGAAAGAGGACACGAGCACCGAGCACTAGAAGACTGCGCTGCACACGAGCACCACGTATCACTTGTCAATAAATCCACCCTCTGGGGAACTTTCTGTTTACAACCTTGTTGTGTGATCCCTCTCCTGCGACACTATCTATCTATTTTGCTTATCTTAATCATACATAGCTTTGTTTCTTGCAATTTATGAGAATCCACAAATTCAGTATAAGTTTAATTACTTGTTTTCTGATCAGTTAAACAACTGTGGAACTCACTGGGTCCGCAACAATGTTTGGCAATATAGCATGTGCTGTGATTATATGAGTTTGATTTACAGTAATTCAGTGGGGCAGTCGGAGGGATTATGGATTGGCCTGAGACAGCAAGATTCAGGAAGGTTTAAAGAACTCTCCAAAGCAGCCTGTAGGTGACCAATACCAAATGTACCTATTCAGGTTTGCCTGTTTGTTTACACTTTCTGTTGTGATGGCTTTCACAAGCTGAAGGGCTTGGTTGTCCGATTCTTCCTTTACAAGATTTTGAAATGAGCTACTATCAGAATATGCAGAACATAAAGCCTGACAAAAAGCGTCAAAAGCACATGTGTTCAACACAGACACTCTTGATTTTATGTTGAATGTTTTACGGGCTGTTCACGTTTTTTTTAAAAGGCCAACTGTAACTCTCTTCCCCCTCACAGATGTGTCTACATGCAGCCATTCAGGAAAAGGAGACCCGTAGGATGCCCTATTCCTCTTCTTTGGTGGAACACCCATTCCTCCTCCTTTTCCACAGGGTCAGTTGGATAGACAGTGGATGCATCATCCAACTCCTCACATCGTCCAGCACTCTGTTTATAGGCTTCCATAGTGTTGGAAGTTGGTTTTGGGGCAGCAGCTGTGTAATCCACATTTCTGACTGTGGAATTCTCTTGTTCTTTTGTAGAAAAAATCTGCATGTTTCCCTCGATGAAGCTAAGATGGTGTGGGAAATTTAATTAACTTTCTATGATATCTTGTAAAGTCAGGTCTCACTATAACGAGAATGAATGGTTTTATTATACATGGATTTGGAGAAGAGATAGAGTACTGCTCTGAATCCCTTTTCTTCCCAGGCAGAAAGAGATAAGGATATTCTTCCAGAATATTCTAGCTTTGTTTCAAAGAAAATGTGTCAGGGGGCGGAAAGTGAAACTGAACTGTGATACTTAAGCTGAGAACGGACGGACAAGAATCAGAATCATCCTATGAACGGACTTGAAAGATTCTCTGGTGCACCGTGTTGATTGTTGTTTTCCTCTTGCAATAATACTTATTAAATCTACCTTTTTATTAATACACGTTCTCCTCTTCGGTTTTTGAACACGCAATGGATTTCGGGTTTTGACCCCAATAATACAAAAAATCCAACAGCATCTGTCTCCTAAAATCATTTTGAACACGCATTAAACCCTCGAAAGTCCAACAATGGTGAGCAAGGAAACGGTCTACCCGAATGGGTAGCTTATCGTGCTTGAAAAGGCCATGCTTAATATTCTTGAAGTTCGCTTCAACAGAGGCAGAACTTGCTGTGAGATGGGTGCTTTGGAAGACAGGGACCATTATTCCAGTCCAGAGTGGTACATCGCCTCACAATGCGAGGAATAATTTCTGGGAGAGAATGCATACTGTCCCGGTCCCCTTCTGCCATGGCTTGTGACCTGCTCTCCCCACAAATTTCTGTTCCCCACTGTCTGACATTTGTCTGTATATAAACAAAGTTTGCCTCTCCATCCAGTTCCTCTTCATCTGGAAACATCACTCCTCTGCAATTTGTGCTTTTAGGTATTGTTTGCACTTTTCAGATGCGAGAGGGGCTCCAGAATGGTCACTGCCCTCTGCCACGCTGAGTGCCACAACAGCAATGGCATGTATGTTCTTTTTAGCATGTTTTAGGGATTGTGCCTTCATCAACTGTGCTATGGACCTCACAAAGAAATCTTTAATTCTATGTGCTTTGTTTTTGAGGCAGTCCCACCGGCAGATCATTTTAATGCAGTGTGCAACATCAACCCTGACAAAACAGGGGTGGGGGGTGGGGGTGTTTGACAGATTGCTTCCGAAGTAAGACGGCAAAGCATTCATTGATGTAAGACTTTAGGTCTGGATAAGGTGTGAATGCTTTAACCTGTGCTACGAGAAGGGCCAGTGAGAAATCACTCACCACCTCTGTTGGTACTTGTGCACCTGCACGAATCCACTCAGCCATCCAGTGTGATATTACAAGTACATCATGTCTCTCTGACAACATTTGTATCACAGGGACAGAGAAGCTGTTGCACCCTTTCAGAACACCCTGGTAAAGGAAGATGACCTGACCACTGAACCAGTTGCATCGAAAGACACATACTGTTGAGGCTTTTTTGTCAAAGTTTAAAATTACAATAAAAAGTTTTTAATTTTATATTGGTTTGTTGAATTTTATTGTCTGTTATAAACATAGTATGCAATTTTTTTATTGTACATAAAACAGTATTCAATAAAAGACACCCAAGTTTTTTGTAGATAACAAGTAAAGAAATGTAATCAGAGTCGGCACAAACCAGCCCAGGTTTCCATTGCGTTTGAGTATGATGGTAAGTTACCTCAGCTCCTGAGGGAAAAAAAAATAAAGCAGCACAAACAAAATGTTCACAAATTTCAATAGCCATTAGAAGCACAATTGTCCAGAATAGTTTTCACTGCCTTTGTGTGTGATATTGAGTGATATGTGACCGCCCACCTTAAATTATTCATATGGGGAAGAGCAATATGCTGCCCAAACAAAACTTTTTACGGCACAAATAAGCACAATCTTAGCACTAAGCAGCACAATCGTCTAAAATAGTTTTCTGCCAGTTTTAAGTTTGTTTGGGGCTAAAAGACCCAGGTAGACTTTAGTAATATATTTATATTTATTTTAAATTTAGCATTATAGTTTTGTTTTATTTGTAGTGTGATTCGCGTTTGTGTATAAAACGCTAGTAGATGTGGAAGTAACACACAACATTTATTGATATTTTAGTAAAATGACTCGAAAAAAGATCCGTTCATTTTACTGAACGAGACTCAAAGAACCGAATCCGTAAAATGATCCGAACTTCACATCACTACTACTGCGTGCTCGTGCTCTCGCGCTTACTGTGTGAGTGTGAGGCAGTGCACGCACGCGCGTGCGCGCTCGCTCGCTCATCTGATCTAAGTTAATAATCATCACACGCTCACATTCACGCAGACACACATATCATCGAGACTTAATTTAATACCATCAAGATGGTAACTGAAGAGACAGAATAACGGAAGAGCTTTCATCTCAGCTAGTGAGTTCTCCTCATTTCTACTTTTGAATAGTTTTTCTTGTTCTATTTCTCGTTTTTCCGTTGTTACTCATGTACAGTTATTTTTTTATTTTACGTGAGGATTTTATAGACTTTTGGTCCTTTATGCTGCATTTAGGCTAATAAAATGTGGCATTATTTATGTGTTTTTTTTCGCTTGGGCCGGTTTGCTAACTGAGCGGAACTAACGACAACGTTAGCAGTTAAATACCTGTAAACAAGGACACGCGTTGTTCTACACTATCTAAATGACTTGTTTTTTGGAGATTTGTTGACTATATTGGGGTTTCGTTGCATATACACAGTTTGAGATTCGTGGGTCCTCGTTTAAAGAGCAAATGTTAGCGTTAGCCTAAGTGCTAATGAGGGCAGAGGAGACCGCAGGGAGATGATTTGTACTGCGTGATGGTTTTCACACTGCTGATTGATCTATTTTTATAGTTCGTTGTCACCGTTGATTGGAATGGTGTATTTTAAGTGCTCGGTGCTTGGGCATCGACTCTTGTTGCGGTGGCCTTTAATGTTAGTCAGCGCTTACCTTACTATCACTTTAAGTTTTGTTTGGTTTATCAGTATGGAACCTTGTCATACTTTTGGAAAGTCTTCAATTCCTCTATAGTACTGAGTTTACCTATTCTACATGAGTTCTCTACTATTTGCCGTCACCACCTTGGCCTTTCGTTAATCAAAATATCCACTTTATTAGCTTGCTGTCTTTTAACCCCAAACAGGCTCATCATAACGCGCTTGTGCATTTGTTGACCTTAGAAAACATGGCTATTGGAGGTGAAGGAGACACTAAAGCAATAAATAGTATATAATGTTTAACTTAATTGAGACTTCTGAACTTTGACCCCGTGGAAGGTGTTGGCGCTAGTCGCTTGGTTTTATTGTTTGGTTGCAAAAATCGCCTGTTATGGGCAAGACATGGTTACCGCGGCTCTCACGTGACCTCCCTAGCAACGCCAATTTGGAAGGCAAGTATTTCATGGAACAAACAATACTGTATTTTAATTTGACAACTTTTTGGTCACATTATGGCAGAGGTATACTTGACATCAAATCATTATTCAGGTTTACACGGCAATTATTTAGTTTTGTGGCTTAATGTGAATTGCTTGGGTTTCCTCCGTGTACTCAGAGTTCCCAGACAATTCCCCAAACCTATGTCAGGTTAGTTGAATAATCAAAATTCCGTTTAGGTGTGAATATGTGCTGTCCCTTGAGCTGGACTGGCGATCTGTCCAGGATGTACTCTCGCCCGAAGTGAGCTGAAGATCAGCAGAGTCCTGTGACCCTGAAAGGGAACAAGCAGGTATAGAAGATGAATGAATGGTGATTGTGGGTCAACATTTCAGTTTAATCAATTGGTTGTCACAGGGGTGTAATTTAGTTCTATCAAAAAGATAAGCATTTGCAAACAATTTGTTATTGGTTAACACTCCTCTACTCTTTGAAGTGAATGGTCCACCAAATTTTTCCCTTAATATACACTCTCTGTAGAATCGAAAGTATTCACCACTTAAATGTCTAAAATACATTCATGTTTGATTAATAATGCTTTAACCCTTTAAGACCTGCCATAGAACAATTCCGCCAGAGTGTATCTTTGTATTTTCACATGCTGTGCCATCATTCTTTTGAGTATTTTCATATGCCATACATCAATGCAATCCTAACACTCCCAATTTGAAGGCTATGGTTGCAGGAAATCCATTATAACTAAGTAAATAGGTCAAAAGGGCAAAAAATTGTTTTTTTTTTTACAACATATTTTATTAAATATAGAAATGTGGAAAATGTAAACCTCAAACCTGTCAATGTAAAAAAACGTGGATAAAACACTTTAAAACCACACAAAATTGATTTGGACTGTGTACATCTATTCATTTGTGAGATACACTCATTTTTATATACAGTGCGTTGTGACGTCAAACTGGCAATATATTGCATTTGAGAACAATATTGATTGAACAGCTAAAAAAGACCATGTAACATATTAAAATACACTACTCTAAAGTCTGCACTTCATCAGAACTGAAAATGCAGAAAGGCTGTGTTAAGACTTGTAACAGTTCATGTCCATAATGCAGAGTAGCAGTTGGCAGCCCTCATACGCGAGTGGAGTGCATTTGTATTTGTGGGGTCAAACAAGTAATATTTTGCTTTTGAGAGCAATTCTTTTGAGATGGAGCAATTCATTGGTTAAAAAAAATGAATGGATAATTAATTGGCACAGATGACTCTTAGGTGCAGGGTGGTTCTGAGGGCTCTGCTGGCCCTCTAACATCTTCAGCACTACGAAAAGAAAATAAGTAAATGGTAAATAAGTTAGATGTTTTGGCACAAAAGCAATATAGACATGACAAGAGAAATTGGTGCAACATGTTCTCAGGCTCATTCTGTGTTTGTTTTATTTATTCTATTAATCAAAAACAAAGCATATTTAATGAATATTTAGGTTAGATGTTTTTGGCACAAAACCAATATAGAACAGATAACAGTAACTTTACATGACGCGTTACGCACTCATGTTTATTTTATGTTTATTTCATTTATTCTCTAACTCAAAAGCAAAGAATATTTGATGAATATGTACTTACATGTCCTGGATCGGATCTATTTCTTCAAGAAAGTCAGCTTCGTCCTCACTAGAAACTGAATCCGGAGCAGACGAGCAGTCGGACAGTTCTTCTTCATCAGACGCGAATAGTAGCTTCAAAACCTCAGCATCCGTGAACTTTTTTTTCTCTTTGCACATTGTGTAGACGTAACGTTACACCCGCGGGTGTGTGTTTGGGGATGCATTTATAAATGTGCATTATGTGTATGAATGAAAGAGAAATGACGAAGCAATAGGTTGCAATGATAAAACATGACAAAGAGGAGTAGAACGCACCTGAGTAGTATGTACATCATTCATTTCAAATGTCACGCCTTGTGACGTCACCACACGCGACATACCTTGGGGGTCATAGTGCACAGAACGTGATTACGTCTATGAGTCGTAAATAGCAACTGCCAGCCCCCGCAAATCTAAAAAGACGTGAAAAGCATTTTTGTATTTTTTTGTTGTAAACGAATATTATGCGATTTGTGCAGACACATTAAAGGGTAAAAACAATGCAACAGTAGCATATTTTAGGCTTGATCTGAATGTGTAACGTCTCTGATTTTGTATGCAAAAAGAATTATTATTTGGTTTCAGGTTTTCTATTGGCTTTTAAACAGAGACGTGCAAATGGGAGCGTCGGCGCTCCCGTCGGTTTTAAAGGGTTAAAACCATTTACAGTGCATCTGGATCCGTATGGGTTGTATCATTTCATCTACACAGGTCACACACACATTTATCTGATGTTAAATAGACTGATTGCATGATTCAATTTTTTCCAGCGATGTATAGTTCGGTTGACACATAAGATAGCTTGACTGCGCAAGAGAGCAACAGCTTAGTTATCCAGTTTTTATGCACGCTGGTGAGCAGAGAGCGCACAGCAAAAACCTTTTTTCTGGAGAAAAAGGCATGTTTTTCTGTTACTGTTAGTAACACAATGGCATCTAAGAAGACATTTGATCGTTTTGAAGACATTTTAGAGGAGATTCAGATTGTTTTATTGAGTGAAAAAATAAATAAAAAATATGTAAAACATATGATTTGTGCATGCCATTGTTTGCATTTTCTTAAAAAATGTTTTTATTGAGTAGCTTATGTAGTGGCATTGATTTTGAATAAAAAAAAATGCAACCTTTACATCAATTTGTTCATTTGGTTACCGAGTGCCAATGGTGCCCGCTTGGACATTGTCTTATAAAAATCACTCCAGAAAACACATGTTTAGCCCCATTTTGACAGATTTTGGTCATGTATTGGTCCACAGTTGTGGCTTCTATTCAGTGTTGTCAAAAAGTCCACCAGGGACTCGGGCGTTCACCAATTTAAAAAATAATAGAAAACATTTTTTAGGCAAGGATAATTTCTAAAAATTTTGTGAATCCAGTTCCCTACTTTTTCCTCATAAACTAGAAAGGGTTACATTTTCAATGATTCCAAGGCCAATAATTTAACCCATAAAATGTGAGAGTTACAGCCATTTTATTTTGGGTATGCCTTTTTCGGACCTATGTTCAAAAAGAGGGGTGGGTGTTAAGGGGTTAAGCGAACAACTAGGGCTGGGCGATATGAAGCAAAAAATATATCTCGATATATTTTGCTATATCTCGATATACGATATATATCTCGATATCTTTACAGGATTTATAACTGCAAAAAAAAAAAATAATACAAATGTCAAAGTCGTTTTTTTTATTGAAGCTCAGAGGTGCTTCTGCAAATTTTCTTTCAGAAATCCTTGTATACATATTATAAAACAATAAAGAAATACATATTGCCTTTTCATTCAAAAATAAAACAACTAAAAAAACAGGCAGTGCATAGGAACAAAGTGCTCCTGTAACATTTAGGATATAAACAAAATCCCTGATAACATACATAATAATTTAACTGTAAAATAATATACATTGCCTTCTTTTCATTCAAAAATAAAACAACTCAACTCAAGCTCATCTTTGCAGGACCTCTGTTGTAAGTAACCTTTTCCAATTCAGCAGCAAGCCGCGCTCTCTCTGTAGTGTACAGTCGCGGGAGTTCCTGTCTCGAAAAGTAATGCCGACTGGGTAAACTGTATCTGACTGGGATCAAGTGTTTTTAGCATACGTTTAAAGCCACGTTGTTCAACGACGGATATGGGTGCCATGTCCACCGCCATGTGAAATGCCACGGACTCTGTGATGCACCTTACGCTCTGTCTTTCATATTCTACACTCCGCGTTATAGAATTGTGGAGATTAGTTGAGCTTTGGTTGGCAGCAACTTTCACGGCATTCACGGCAGTAGACATCTGTCTGTTGTTCGTCTGACGACTTAAAACCAAAGTATTTCCATATAATGGAGCCAGCAATTCTTTTTTTGCAACAAGTTCTGTAACCTCCGGGCTGGTTGCGGGCGCCGCCATGTTGAATGAGACGACAGGAGGGGAGGGGGGAACAAAAGCAAGGAGGCGCGGACGAGCGCAGCACAGAGAAGGCACACAAGCAAATTGGCGAAAATTAAATATAGACATTATATCGATATGCCAGAATTCATATCGAGTTTAAAAAATATCTCAATATATTTTAAATATCGAGATATC
>SRMA01027120.1:0-13595 GCA_007224835.1 Danionella cerebrum | reverse complement strand
ATAAACAAATTTGGTTTATTTAGGCCTATATATTAATTTTGTTTATAAATATTACCGTATTTTTGTATTATTTGTGCATTACATTTTCGCTCATAGCTCACTAACCCTGAGAATAACCCACACATATTAAATACTGTTGTGTTCAGTGGAAACTCCTCTAAAAACGTATCTAATTCAATTTCATATCCGTTAACCACAGCTCGAACGCCATGCAAATAAACAACAACATGTCCGGAGTATAATTCATGACCAAGTTTTTGTTTATGTGCGATATGTATCCACAATATAAACGGAAACACCAAAACCATGGCATCAAATGAAAGCTAACAACCAGCTGAATCCAGCGATATGCAACTCATTTACATTGCATGAAGTCTTTTAGAGCAGGGAGCGAAAGTTCCCCGAATGGTGGTGATCATTGGCTTCCTCAGATTCCAAGCTTTTTAACGATATATAGTGCTCCCGGATTGGACAGATGGTCGGGGGGTAGGGACACACGGAATTTAGAACCTAGGAAGAACTGTGAATGAAATGTTACCCAAAAGCTCAGGAAGATGGCGTAAATGAGCTTCCACCCCCCTTTTACAGCGTTTCTTTAGGAGTTTTTTTTGCTGAAATCATGTCCCGTAAGCAAGAAAAGAAGACTATGAACGTAGCTGAAGCTTTGGACAAGATTTTTTCCATATTTCAATTATTGTGCCAAACTGTGTCAACATGGATTACGCCTCAAAACCTGTACAGAATATTAGTTTCTTGTAGTATGGACGCCAAACTTGCTACAGATGTCCTTGACATGTATTGGTTACAACTGATTGTGGTATTTGCTTCGTTACAAGTAAAATAAGGAGATATTAGAGGAAACGTGTGTTTTGTTTTTTTTTTGTTTTTTTTTTGTTTTTTAGGCAGAGTTCATTTTTTGGCCATTCCAACATCACTCTTACCCAGTGTTCTTGACTGTCAAATTATCTCATCCACACCACTCCCCAAGAACCTATCTTCATTTTGATACCAAGATTTGCAGTTTAGACCTTGTAAAAGCTGAGAAATGCCTTAAAAAGTAAAAGTATAGGATTTTCTGAAAATAGGCCTCAGGGCTTAACCTCTTAAGCCCGAGAGTCCCCGGTACCGGGGACTTGCCCCCTTGTGCGTTACATTTTCAGTCATAGCTCACTAACCCTGAGAATAACCCACACATATTAAATACTGTTGTGTTCAGCGGAAACTCCTCTAAAAACTTATCTAATTCAATTTCATATTCCTGAACCACAGCTCGAACGCCATGCAAATAAACAACAACATGTCCGGAGTATAATTCATGACCACGTTTTTGTTTATGTGCGATATGTATCCACAATATAAACGGAAACACCCAAACCATTACATTTAATGAAAGCTAACAACCAGCTGAATCCAGTGATATGCAACTCATTAACATTGCATGAAGTATTTCAGAGCAGGGAGCGAAAGTTCCACGAAAAAACGCCAGCGAAAACCAAGCAAGCATGTAAATCTTGTCTTACCTTTGCCGCTTTTTCAACAAAAAGTTATTTCCATAGCGATAAAAGTCTGTTTGTTGTTATGTCCGGTCGATAGCTTCGCGAAAAGTCCATTTTGTGTTTTTTCTGTTGCTCCAGTGCTCCTCTTACGCCACCAAATATGGAATGACTCCCCGTGCGTAAGAGCACGTCTCTCCACGCTGCGCGTCGTGTGATTCGTCGGCGATCCCGTCAGTCTCAAAATGGTTGAGCTGATTGGTTTCCATAGAATCAGAGCTTTCCAGCGATATATAGAGCTCCCGGATTGGACAGATGGTCGGGGGGTAGGGACACGCAGAAGCTCGACGTCGAAAGCGTTTGTGAATGAAAGGTTCCCAAAAGCGCAGCAAGATGGCGTAAATGAGCTTCTACCCCCCTTTTACAGCGTTTCTTTAGGAGGTTTTTTTGCTGAAATCATGTCCCATAAGCAAGAAAACAAGACTATGAACGTAGCTGAAGCTTTGGACAAGATTTTTTCCATATTTCAATTATTGTGCCAAATTGTGCCAAACTGTGCCAACATGGATTACGCCTGAACTTTGTTCAATCAAAACCTTTACAGAATATTAGTTTCTTGTAGTATGAACACCAAACTTGCTACAGATGTTCTTGACATGTAGTGGTTACAATTGATTGTGTTTATTTGCTTCGTTATAAGTAAAATAAGGAGATATTGGAGGAAACATGTGTTTTTTTTTTAGGTGGAGTTCATTTTTTGGCCATTCCAACATCAATTACTCTTACCCAGTGTTCTTGACTGTCAAATTAACTCATCCACACCACTCCCCAAGAACCTATCTTCATTTTGATACCAAGATTTGCAGTTTAGACCTTGTAAAAGCTGAGAAATGCCTTAAAAAGTAAAAGTATAGGATTTTCGGAAAATAGGCCTCAGGGCTTAAGAGGTTAAACTGCTGTTAACTTTTACACAGTTGATATAAAATATTTTACTACAGTATTTGGTTCAGAATCTTTTTTTTTCTAGATCTTTCTCATTTAAAATTTGGTGTGCCTTATATGCCGGTGCGTCTTATATGGTGAAATATACAGTAACTTAATTCATCTGTTGGGCAGGATTGCGCAAACTGTTGGGGCTCTGTCATTTTTATATTTATTTTTTTAAATATACACTATATCGAGGTAAAATCGAGAGGGCATTTCATAGTATCAAAATTTGGATACCTCCCAAGCCTAATGCCTAGATAATCTGTAACGCTTTGTGTAAGACCCAAACAGATGCGGGTTGGCGTGCACACATAATCTAGCCACAGGGGTTTTAAGCCAGTGATTTTTGTGCTGGTCCCAAGCCTGGATAAATAGAGAGGGTTGCGTCAGGAAGGGCATCCGGCGTAAAACATGGCAAAAACCAAACATGCGAATAATCAATTCGATTTTCATACCGGATCGGTGGAGGCCTGGGTTAATAACGACTGTCTCCGGTGCTGTTGACCTACAGGGTGCCGGTGGAAATTAGACTAATGTTGGTTGAAGAAGGAGAGGAGGAAGAAGTATTCGTAGGCAGAGAGAGAAGAGGAAAGGCAGTAGTATAGATCTGAGAATAGGAACTCTTAACGTTGGTACAATGACTGAAAGGTAGAGATCTGGTGGACATGATGGAGAGAAGGAAGGTAGATATTCCAATTTGTCAACAAATACTTCACCAACTAAAGTGAAGATGCTGATTCGGAAAATGAAAGGAAAAAATACCAGCCCACAAATACAACACATTAGGTAAAAGGATGATATCTTGTGAGACCAGGTGGAAGGGTAGCAAAGCGTGTAGTATTGGAGGGGGTTACAAACTGTTTTACAATGGTGTGGATAGGAAGAGAAAGTAGGAGTGATCCTGAACGAGTTTGTGAGGAATGTTTTAGAGGTGAAAAGGGTGTTGGACAGGGTGATCAGTTTGAAGTTAGAAATTGAAGGGCTGCAAGTTGGAAGAGAAGGAGAGATTCCGGAGTAAGTTGGATGAGGTGATAGAGAGTATTCCCCACTCTGGGAATACTCTCTATCAATTTCCAGAATACTCTCTGCAATTTCCCCATTGTGGGACAAATAAAGGTTTCTTGACTTGAGAGTAGTGGTGGGAGCAGATTTCAACGGGCATGTTTGCGAGGGCAACAGAGGTGATGAGGAGGTGATGGGCATGTTCAGTGTTAAGGAAAGGAACCTAGGACAGATGGTGATGGACTTTGCAAATAGGATGGAAATGGCTGTAGTTAACACTTATTTCCAGAAGAGGGAGGAACATAGAGTTACCTACAAGAGTGGAGGTAGGAGTACGCAGGTAGACAAGTACGCAAGTAGACGCGGAGTACGCAAGTAGACAAGCCAATCTGAGAGAGATCAGAGACTGTAAAGTAGTGGTAGGAGAGAGTGTAGCCAAACAGCATCAGATGGTGATGTGTAGGATGTTTCTGGGGGACAGGAAGAAGTGGGGGAGGAAAGATTGAAAGGAAGACCAAATGGTGGAAATTGGAAAAGGAAGAAGTTCGTGAGGAATTCAGACAGAAGCTGAGACAGGCTTTGGGAGGTCTGGAAGAGCTTCCAGATGACTGGGAAACTACAGCAGAAATAATCAGGGAGACGGTTAGGAAGGTGCTAGGTGTGTCAGCTGGAAGGAGGAAAGAAGATGAGGAAACATGTTGGTGGAATGAGGAAGTACAGGACATCATCCAGAAGAAGAGGCTAGCTAAAAAGAAGTGGGACATCAAAAGGACAGAAGAAAGTAGATAAGACTACTAGGAATCGCTGTGCAGAGTGAAGAGTAAGGTGGCAAAGGCCAAACAGAAAGCATATGATGAGTTGTATGACAGGTTAGACACGAGGGAAGGCGAGAAGGAGTTGTACTGTTTAGCGAGACAGAGAGACCGAGATGGGAAGGATGTGCAACAGATGAGGGTGATTAAAAATAGAGATGGAAAGGTGCTAACAAGTGAGGAAAGTGTGCAAAGAAGATGAAAGGAGTGTTTTGAGGATTTGATGAATGGGGAGAATGAGGGGGGGAAGAGGTGAATAATGTAGAGCAAGAAGTTGAAAAGATTAGAAAGGATGAGGTGTGGAAGGCTCTGAGGTGAATGAAGAGTGGAAAGGCTGTTTGTCCAGATGACATACCTGTGGAAGTGTCTAGGAGAGTCAATTTGACAGTCAAGAACACTGGGTAAGAGTAATTGATGTTGATTTGGCCAAAACATGAACTCTGCTTAAAAAAAACTTCCTCTAATATCCCCTTATTTTACTTGTAAACAAGCAAATAAACACAATCAATTGTAACCACTACATGTGAAGGACATTTGTAGCAAGTTTGGTGTCCATACTGCAAGAAACTAATATTCTGTACAGGTTTTGATTGAACAAAGTTCAGGCGTGAATTCACGTTGGCACAATAATTGAAATATGGAAAAAATCTTGTCCTAAGCTTCCGCTACATTCATGGTCCTCTTTTCTTGCTTACGGGACATGATTTCAGCAAAAAAAACTCCTAAAGAATTGCTGTTAAAGGGGGGTTGATGCCCCTTTACGCTGTCTCTGTGCGCCATGCACAGGGCTCGAAATTAACTTTTTTACTGGGTAGCACTGGTGCTCCCAACTTCCAAAAAATTTAGGAGCATCTACCGAAAATAAATGAGAACCACAACTACAAATTGTATATTAACAGGTTTCTTTAAAAAAAAAAAAAAAAACACCAAGCAGCAAACAGCAACAACAATCACTGAAGCTTTACACATCCTGTGGCCAGGATTTGAAATTTGGTCTTCTGGCTCTCTGTCCCTCCTCCATCCATCTCTTCACTGAGGCTGAGGCATCAAATGCATCCAAAGGAGGACCCTCAATGCTTATTCGAATCAGATCTTCAACAGTGTTGGGGTGTAATGAGCATCTAATGTCAGACTTAATGCGCTTTTGGACAGAGAACCCCCTTTCACACTGCGCTGATGACACAGGAAGGACTAACATGATCCTTACTAGATGAAGTACTACTGTGGCTTTAATTGACTAAAGATTACCTGTAAATGTAATCTTTGCTCAGAAGGACTTTCCATAACCCGTGGCAACTCTTGTCTTTGAAGGACATGAACACTAAGGTTTTCAAGGTCTGGAACTCCTCCACAGCAAGGGCACGGTCACAGCCGTGAAAAATGAAATACAAACCGACTGTAACTGGTTGTTTTTTTTTTTTTTATATTAAAGCTTTTAACACAAACAGTCGGAAGTCTGTATTTTGACCATATTAACAATGAATTACCTTTCCAGTACACATTGAAAATGATCCAACAGGAAGGTGACCTCCTCTATACCATAATCCACCAACTTCTCTGCGGTCTCCGGCCAAACATCATGGTTGAACACCTGAAAACATTAGACTGCTTTGGTTGCTGGAGTGTCTGTTCCATGTTCCTCCTGACTTAAAAAAGCCATAAAAAGATGTTGCTATTACAATATTTTTAAATAATCAGTTTTATGATGAATAATTTAATTATTTTGGTTTTTAAAAGTATGTCATCTACATATGTTTGCCATTCTAATTACTAACACACAAAGTAAGCTGCTGAATCGAAGACGAAGCTTTTTAACTATTGCAGCAACAGTGGTCTCTATCTGCTTCTGAAGTCTGGAAGCCATTTAATTGATTGGTCCATCCTTAGCCATATTTCCTGCCTCTCCTTTTCTCAAAGGAACTCCCTTGACAAATTAGGATGAAGAGTATAAATTGCAAATTAATGAAATCATTCTAAATGCGGTTAGATTTCATATATAATTTCACTACACTACACTACAAACATTAGAGTTCATGTTACATCCTGTCTGCACAAGACCCCTACATTCATGACACAAATTAAAATGATCAGTAACTTTCATGTATGACCATCAATTGAACACTTGAACAAAGTTTTACCCGAAACATAAATTGAGACTGCATTTCCTGCTCTTTAGCATCTCTCTGCCTTTTCATGGCTGCATGGAAGGAAGCCAGCTGGCCACTTGGACATGGCCTCACAGCCATTGCCTCAATGTTGAGGATAAGGTTCCTCAAGCTGCTGACTGCCTGTTAATGTGATTCCATCTAGACATAACTTTGTTCTACTTATAACATAGTAAGGAACTAAGATCTCAAATAATGGTGTAATTGATTATTTCATCAGGTTAAGCTTACCTGGGGAAGGATCACATCATTTCTTTGAAGTAACAAGCTGTATTTACTGATGGCAGAAAATAAATCTGCCAAGAAATGGCAGAAAGCCCGAAATGAGCCATCCTCCATGGTCTCTTTGATCTACAAATAAGAACCATCAAATTATACCTTCCCTTTTCTCACTTTACAGGAGCAATACCCATACATGTAAGACCTAGCTCTATGCAGGTAATTATTTATACAGATATCACAGAGCAGGTAAAGTTCTACACAGTTTCAAAGGCCATGAGCATTTCTACCCAACCCATACGTTACACTGACATGCTTTGCTCTGCCAGCTACATCAGCATTTGTTGATGATTCAGCTAGGTGGTCCATATGAGCATTTACAGCTGTGTACTGCCCAGAATCTTCTAAGGTTACCTCCTTCTTCTCTTGCTTCAGGAGCACATCCAATGCCCTGGATACATGTGGCAACCATCTTGTCCCCTTGACACCACTTGGATTGTTTACCGATACACCCATTTTGACTCCAAGGCATTTTAACTCTCTTCTGGATTTAGAGCTGAAGTGATAGGTTTTCCAAATTATGTGGAGCAGGTTGTACACATTGCCTACCCAAGGTGAATCCTTCTGAGCAGAGAGTAGGGCAAGCTCCAATCTAAAATAATGTACAAATGGAGTACAAATCTGACAATTTAGTTTCTGTCAAGACAGAGAGCCTTAGCTTTTTGTTAATCTGTTAGTTAATTACCATTATCAGCTCACCTATGAGGCATGCAGTGAAATGGGATGATGTGCTTTCCTGCCTCCTCTTGGAGTTTCACTGAAACACCTCCCCTCTTCCCAAGATTCACAGCTGCTCCATCAGCTCCCATAGCCACTGTCTTCTGCATCCAGCTCTGGCATGACTTCCCAAGACCAGCAAATGCTGACTTGGTTGCTGCATAGATTCCTAAAATATTTCCCAATAGTTACATACAGGTTTAAATAGGTCTAACAACATTAACACTTTAACAATTTATATAACAATAACTTATAATACTAAATAGGTTATAATGCATTAAATAGAATAGAGAAAAGACAAAAAAAATACAGCTCACCATCAGCATTAGCATGTTCCACCTCAACATGGTCGGGTTGCAGTGTTCTCACGGGTGGTATCTGCTATTACGCCGATGATATTGGCACATGAGTTGTCGTTTGCATATGTCATGTTTAATGCAATACCGTTCTTTTTCATGAGCTGCAACATAGGTTTAAATTTCGTGAAGGCAAGCTCGTCTTTGGCGATGGTGTATGCAGTGTTAAATTTTATGTTCAGCTCTGCCAATTGCGCAGAACGGCTGTCAGCATCCTGGCGATTAAAAGCCTCAACGATCTGACCTGATGATACCGAACTTTTTGCAACACACTTGTCCCTGCATTTTTTGTGTTTGGCACTCTCACCATGTTTGATCAAGCTCTCACGCCTAAAATGTGTAGATTCAGTGGCGAACACTGTGTTACCTGCTAACTGCTCCCACAGGTTTTACAGTGAATGCAATGCATAGAGCCATTTTCATAGCGCAGCCACTCGAAGTCTTTCAACCACTCTCTCAGAAAACTGTACGCCTTTTTTTCGGCTGGTGGATCAACGTTCACCACATTATCACCATCGCCAGCGCGATTATTTGTTAATTTAGGTGGCTTGCAAAAGAAGTCTGTCAGTGTTCTTTCCATTTTCCCTCTTCTTCTACCCTTTACATTTGCCCGCGCTAGTTAGCGCCGTCACCTGACTGAGTGATTGACAGCTAATACTAACCTATCAAAATCTGCATGGCAGAGCGGTCACCGTATCAGCATTCAGTACACAGAAGGTACATATACTGTTAACGTTTTATTGGGAAATGAAAATGGGTCGCACTACAACAATTATATGCAGTCGCACAAATGCTTCCAAATATATTTTAAAGTCACATAGGTGAAATTTTGGGAGCATGTGCGACCAAAATGGTCGCAATTTCAAGCCCTGCTGAGCCTGAAATACAAGTATAAAACCACAGAAAATGGTCTATTACATGTTGCTACTAGGTGGCGCTATAACTGACACTGCATATCGCTATTTTGATTTGTTAAGATATGGACTCTTAACATACATAGCGAATTTGAACTGGATCGGACATTGCTTGGCCGAGTTATAACAACTTCCTGTTTACGACAAAATTTCGACTTTGGATGACCGCTGTGCGCACATAGTTTATTGAAGTCAAAAAAGTATTTCAATTTAACATCTCATATGCCTTAAGATAGTGCTGCACGAGTTGTGAGACGAATAGATGAAATCTCTAGGAGGAGTTCGTTAAAGTACGACATGAGCAAAATTGTCCATTTTTAGAGGTTTTTGGGAAATAACTGACTTCCTGTCGATTTTGGAAATTAGATCCCATTTACTTATATTTAAGTTTTAGTCTAGGTAATAATTTGAGGATAAAAAAGTCAGCTAATGACTAAACTGCATTCATCAATGCTTTATTAGAGCATTATTTACATGTTTACTATTTACTAGAATTTGTGCACAATTTATCGGTTTATGTGTTTATCTTCCAATTTATCACTATTCCATTAATACAAATCAATAGGTTGTAGTACACAAACACACACACATTTGTACATTTTTTGTCTTTTTCTTTGCTTCAATTTTTGCAGTTTTGGGAACACATTACAACATAGAGTAAACACTCACTTCCAATTCTCTTAAAAATCAAGTCACTTTACCATCACATGGTTGATTTAAATGTTCAAATCACCACATGAACACACAGGCCACAGGAAAGCCAGAAAAAAACAGTTCGGCTCCTGATGCCATTCGCCACATTGAGAAGCTACAAAAAAACTAAGAGAACAGCTTACAGTTTTTCTAACACTCACAAAACATTAAAAGCATGCAACATAAGCAAATATTTCCATCAAACACCACAACTTGTGGTCAAATTAATTTATTATTTCAGTCAATCATTACACGATGGAAAGCAAAATACAGCAACCAATATGCAATATAATGCTGTACAACTCAAATGGATACTGAAAAAAAAAACACAAACAAAGGTAACTTATGGGTGGAAATGCCTTATAAAAAAAGAAAAAAATATTTTATCCTTCACATTCGTTCTTGCCGATTATGCCACAGGTTCTCATCAACATCGCATTGAATGTTTTCCCTTGCAATGCACCGAGGGAAATACCTCCTTGCATGGCGTATCCATCCCTGGCAGTCCTCTGCACCTATTGCATAGCAACCAGCATTCATTGCCTCCAGGAGGGGCATCTGCTCATATGGCCGGTGATCATACACCTTCCACCTCCAAGCAGAGAAGAACTCCTCGATTGGGTTCAGAAAAGGAGAGTATGCAGGGAGGAATTGCATCATAATACGAGGCTGTGCTGCAAACCATTCATTCACAAGGCGAGAGTGGTGGAAAGCCACATTGTCCCAAATTATGACATACAGAGTCATGCCTGGCCTCAACAGACCTCTCTCTTCGGGTGGAATCAGTATTTCTTTCAATGCATCCAGAAATGTGATGAGGCGTTCTGTATTGTATGGGCCAATAGTTGGTATGTGGCAAAGGACCCCATCATTGGAGATGGCAGCACACATGGTGATATTGGCACCCCTCTGACCTGGCACTGTGACAGTGGCCCTCTGCCCAATGATGTTCCTCCCGCGTCTCCTGACTTTACAGAGGTTGAAGCCAGCTTCATCCACAAAAATGAATTTGTGATGTGCCCCTTCAGCTTCAAACCCCATTATTCTCTAAGAAAAAGAACAAATTAATAAAGCAAATTATTCAAGTCGCATGTAACTAGGTATTAAATAAAAATATAACTGCAAGCAGTAATGCGGGGCCAAGCATCCAGTAGGCAAAACGTGAGCAGAAGCACCATCAAAATGTAAACCAAAGACATATGAAATCACCTCAAGGCATGGTAGCATAAAAAACAAGTTGAATTGAGCACTATTTAAAATTTTATGAATTTTGACCATTAGGTGGCGCTCTTAGAACTTTTGTTTTGGGGACAGCCTTTGGTACTGATGACTCACAACAAATTTGGTGTCAATATGGAAAACAGTTGCAGAGATACAGCTTAGGAAACCACTTGACCCGACGGCATCACATTCGTCATGGTTCTTATCGAAATCCAAAACTGCAATCAACACAATACGAATACCTTTTTGCCAGCAAGGTCTAAGGATGTTCCAATTCAAATTTGGTGAGAATCAGTCAAACGGCCTGGGTGGAGTTAGAAAAAGTAAGGTTTTCAGCCAATTCAACATGACAGACAGGAAGTTCAATCAATTATGGTAAATTTTATATCTATGTTTTCAGCTCGACCTAAGGAACAAAACTGGATGAGATTTTTGACAATAGGCTAAACTAGCAAAAGTTATTAGCATTTTTCTAAAATCGTTTATATCTTTTGACCAAAAGGTGGCGCTGGCGTAAAATTTGTTGAGTCTCTTCAGGGCAGGGTGTCAAACATGCACAACAACTTTCAGAATTTCAAAGTAAAGTATGTTTGAAATACAGCATTTTTTGGCATAAATCAAAATGGCCGACGCCCAAAATGGCCGACACAGTAAAAATGGACATGGTCCGACTCGGCTTGATGCTCCAAACGCGCTGATACCAATTTTATGAATTTTGGACAAACGGTTTGGGAAATACAGGCCGAATTGCCAATTTTTTATATCTCCGGACCACTAGGGGGCAGAGCAACGAAACACTGCATGCAGCCTCAGGTCATAGGTGTTACAACAAAGACAAAGTTTGGTGTACATAGGCTAAAGCGTTGCGAAGTTATTGCCTTACAATCATTTTTGCGAGTTTTGCGTAAGGATCATTTGCGAATAATTCAATAACGGTTTGACGATTCAAAAATTCAAGCAATAACTTTTGTTCGGCATAGTCAGTAGATGATGTGGAGCGAATTTCGTGAAGTTTGGACAAACGGCCACGGAGGAGTTAGCAAAAGTAGGTTTTTCATAAAATTCAAAATGGCGGAAAAATTTGCATGACGGAAAATGACGTCATAGGGTCAGGTCGATTCGTCTTGAGCAAAGGAATCAGTGGGAAGTGGAATTTTGTTTATTCAACTTACGGTTCAAAAGTTATTAGCATAAACGTAGGTGTAACTTTGGCCTATTGGTGGCGCTAGATGGTTTGGTTTGGAGACTTCAAATTTGGTCAGATTGTAGGACAGAGGCTTGGCAGTCAGTGGGCCAAATTTCACAACTTTCCCGCAAACGGTTCATACGGCTCCCATTGACTTCGCGGCGGAAGAGGAAGAAGAAGAAGAATAAATATAACTGCAAGCAGTAATGCGGGGCCAAGCATCCAGTAGGCAAAACATGAGCAGAAGCACCATCAAAATGTAAACCAAAGACATGAAATTGACTCAAAAAAATTGAAATCAAGCACTATTTAAAATTTTATGAATTTTGACCATTAGGTGGCGCTCTTAGTAACTTTTGTTTTGGGGTCAGCTTTTGGTACTGACGACTTACAACAAATTTGGTGTCAATATGGCAAACGGTTGCAGAGATACAGCTTTGGAAACCACTTGACCCGACGGCATCACAATCGTCATGGCTCTTATCGAAAACAGTGAAAGCAATCAACACGCTACGAATAACTTTTTGCCAGCAAGGTCTAAGGATGCTCCAATTTAAATTTGGTGAGAATCGGACAAACGGTCTGGGTGAAGTTAGAAAAAGTATGGTTTTCAGCCAATTCAACATGGCAGACAGGAAGTTCAATCAATTATGGTAAATTTTATATCTATGTTTTCAGCTCAACCTAAGGAACAAAACTGGATGAGATTTTTGACAATAGGCTAAAGCTAGCAAAAGTTATTAGCATTTTTTCTAAAATCGTTTATATCTTTTGACCACAAGGTGGCGCTGGCGTAAAATTTGTTGAGTCCCTTCAGGGCATGGTGTCAAACATGCACAACAACTTTAAAAATTTTAAAGTAAAGCATGTTTGAAATACAGCATTTTTTGGCATAATTCAAAATGGCCGACGCCTAAAATGGCCGACACAGTAAAAATGGACATGGTTCGACTCGGCTTGATGCTCCAAACGAGCTGATACCAATTTTATGAATTTTGGACAAACGGTTTGGGAAATACAGGCCAAATTGCCATTTTTTTATATCTCCGGACCACTAGGGGGCAGAGCGACGAAACACTGCATGCAGCCTCAAATTATAGGTGTTACAACATAGACAAAGTTTGGTGAACATAGGCTAAAGCGTTGCGAAGTTATAGCCTTACAATCATTTTTGCGAGTTTTGCGTAAGGATCATTCGCGAATAATTCGATAACGGTTTGACAATTCAAAAATCCAAGAAATAACTTTTGTTTGGCATAGTCAGTAGATGATATGGAGCGAATTTCGTGAAATTTGGAAAAACGGCCATGGAGGAGTTAGCAAAAGTAGGTTTTTCATAAAATTCAAAATGGCGGAAAAATTTGCATGGCGGAAGATGACTTCATAGGGTCGATTCGTCGTGAGCCAAGGAATTAGTGGGAAGTGGAATTTCGTTTATTCGACTTACGGTTCAAAAGTTATTAGCATAAATGTAGGTGTAACTTTGGCCTATTGGTGGCGCTAGATGGTTTGGTTTGGAGACTTCAAATTTGGTCAGATTGTAGGTCAGAGGCTTGGCAGTGAGTGGGCCAAATTTCATAACTTTCCCGCAAACGGTTCATAGGGCTGCCATTGACTTTGCGGCGGAAGAAGAAGAAGAAGAAGGCAGAATAATAATAATAGGAAGAAACGGAACAAACACAATAGGTGCCTTCGCAGCTTTGCTGCTTGGCCCCTAATAATAATAGGAAGAAGCGGAACAAACACAATAGGTGCCTTCGCAGCTTTGCT
>SRMA01027119.1:348610-555516 GCA_007224835.1 Danionella cerebrum | reverse complement strand
GCATAAAGTTGATGAGCCACACAATGAAACTTTGGGAAAGAGTAGTGGAAGCTAAGTTAAGAAGGGAAGTGGATATTTGTGAGCAGCAGTATGGCTTCATGCCCAGGAAGAGCACTACTGATGCAATTTTTGCTCTGAGATTGTGAATGGAGAAGTACAGAGATGGTCAGAAGGAGCTGCACTGCGTCTTTGTGGATTTAGAAAAAGCGTATGACAGGGTGCCGAGAGAGGAGCTATGGTCCTGTATGAGGAGGTCAGAAGTGGCAGAGAAGTACGTCAGAATAGTTCAGGATATGTATGAGAGAAGTAAGACAGCAGTGAGATGTGCTGTAGGTCGGACAAAGGAGTTCAAAGTGGAGGTGGGGCTACATCAAGGATCAGCTTTGAGTCCCTTCTTATTTGCTATGGTGATGGACAGGTTGACAGATGAGGTCAGGCAGGAATCGCCGTGGACAATGATGTTTGCAGATGACATTGTAATTTGTAGTGAGAGCAGAAAGCAGGTGGAAGAAAACCTGGAAAGTTGGAGGTCAGCTCTAGAAAGAAGAGGAATGAAAGTCAGTCGCAGCAAGACAGAATACATGTGTTTGAGCGAGAGGGAGGGAAATAGAACAGTGAGGTTACAGGGGGCTGAGGTCAAGAAGGTGCAGGAGTTTAGGTATTTGGGGTCAACAGTCCAGTGTGACGGGGGGGGTGGAAAAGAGGTGAAGAGACGAGTGCAGGCAGGTTGGAGTGGGTGGAGAAAAGTGTCAGGGGTGTTGTGTGACAGAAGAGGGTCAGCAAGAGTCAAAGGAAAGGTGTACAGAACAGTAGTGAGACCAGCTATGATGTATGGGTTGGAGACTGTGGCAATGAGGAAGAGACAAGAGGCAGAGCTGGAAGTAGCAGAGATGAGGATGTTGAGGTTCAGTTTAGGAGTGACGAGGATGGACAAGATTAGGAACGAGCACATCAGAGGGACAGCTCAGGTTGGTTGTTTTGGAGACAAAGTCAGAGAGGCCAGGTTGAGATGGTTTGGACATGTGCAGAGGAGGGATAGTGGTTATATTGGTAGAAGGATGTTGGAGATGGAGATGCCAGGCAAGAGGTCAAGAGGAAGACCAAAGACGAGATATATGGATGTGCTGAAAGAGGACATGAAGGTAGTTGGTGCAAGAGTAGAGGATACTGAGGACAGAGTTAGGTGGAAAAGGATGATTCGCTGTGGCGACCCCTAAACTGGGAACAGCCGAAAGTAAAAGAAGAAGACTTTAAGCAGCTTGACTTGTCTCTGTCTTCATCCAGACCTAATAACCAAATAACAAGCTAAATTTACTGACAACTGTGTTCACAGAGAAGTTTTTTTCCTTAGCCCAGCACAAACTTGTGAATCTTTCCCGCTCACCTACATCTCTCATCCACCCCCCACCCTTCCTTTTAACACCCTCCTGTCCTGATGTAATTAATGCAAACGGGTCGAAGGGAAAAATAAATAATAAATAACTACCGGTACATAAATTCACTACTTCAATTCCAAGTGTAATTCAAGCCTTGACTAAAATGAATAGAAATAAATGAGTGATACATTCCTGTGTTATTTTTTTTTTTTTGTTTTTTTGTTTTTTTGTTTCTGGTTTAGAAGGATAAATATTGAGGGAAGATGTTTGCCTTAGCAATTCCGGACATAGCTTTATTACATTTTGTAAATATCCCCTTTAGACTTCACTCAATAGATGACACTTAAGAGTTTTTTTGTTCTTCATTTCTCAGCTATTTCCACTATTGTTTGACTCGGCTTTACT
This sequence comes from Danionella cerebrum, assembly GCA_007224835.1. NCBI lineage: Eukaryota > Metazoa > Chordata > Actinopteri > Cypriniformes > Danionidae > Danionella > Danionella cerebrum. The sequence continues at coordinate 553,735 of SRMA01027119.1, read as the reverse complement.
TCACAGTTATATAAAGAAATGCTTCAGTCTCTGTTTCTAGTATCTATTTATTCCACAGTGATTTTTTTTTTCATTTTTTACAGAGATTTTACATGTCTCCAGCAGTCACAAGATTTCAAAGATCTTTGGATTGGGATTATTGATGATTTGAAGAAGGTTATAAGCATAAAGATTATCCCTGTTGGATAGGTTTTAGAGTTCTATTCTTGTATAGAATGTTTGTTGTTCACTTTTATCTGTTCTCTTTTTTACATAAAGAAGCACAATACAATTAAATAACTGATATTTTCATTATTATTTGCTTTAGATGTTTTCATTTTGGGATTTTTGGGATTAGTTGTGATCTAAATATATTTAAAAGTTATGAATCGTGGTCAAAGCATACAACTCGAAGAGAAGGTCTATGAATTCCTCCTTGGGTAGGTAGACTTTGCATGGAACCCCCTCTTTGATCATTACACTACGTACAGAAGGTACGATCTTATATGAAACTAGAGAATATCTAATTTGTAGTGTATTTTTTACTAATGAAGCTGAATTATAAGGTCCCCTGTTGGTAGGTGTACTGAGAATGGGTTGGTATGTGCGTGTGGCAGAGGAGTAAAAGGTGCTTTGCCAGTGCATGCTTTTAACAGAGATACATGTGCAGGGTTGAGTTGAGGTAAGCAACATAAGAAAAGCCTGTTTTTTAATGTGCTCTGTTTCCTTGTTTAGAGTCTGAATCTCTTGCGGGAAGAAGCTGTTGCTTATTTTCTCCATGTTTGCCTTCAAGGAGCAGAAGTGTTTTTCTGAACGCAGCAGCAAAAAGAGTCTGTTGTTAGAATGCCTGTGGTCCTTCACAATCTTCTTGGCACTGGTCTGGCGCCGTTTGTTAGAGATGTCAGGTAGATTGGTGTGGATCCAGAAGGCTCACCACTCCTGTATAGTGTTCAGAGAAGTTAAGCTACCAGACAGGATGCTCTCAGTTAATAGATTAATTTCTTACTGTAAATTTCACTTAAATCTGTGTGTGAATGTGGCCCTGCAATAGACCAGGGTGAACCTCGCCCTTTACTCAATATGCACTGGAGAACCCCATGAGCCATGGAAATAGCTGCTGCAGCTATCCACACACATCGTATATGAATGTGCACCTGTTATCAGTAAGAAGAGGAAATGAAGATCATCAAGGCATTTTAATTTTAGCAAATTAACTTACTTAAGATTTTCATTAAATTTACATGGTTTGAATTTAGTTTGAATAACCAACTCAACTATATTTCTATTAAGAAACCTAGCCCTTGTACTAATGTTTGTAAATATTACTGAATTTGAATGTATGTGCTCGATAAATTTATTTATTTTACATCCACAAATGGTGAAGGAAACTTGCTGCAGAATTCACTGATTGAAGAGCTTTCTGTTTTGGTTTTAGGTTTTGAATGTTTAGAAGGTCCTGGAGCACTTTGGGGGTGACATGGCCTGAGTCTGGATTGTTTTCACCACTTTGCATGTCTTAGTCTCAATCATTGTTTGGAATATGAATCCTGAGAAAGTTTCAGAACTTTTAGGGTTTAAAGCTTTCATTTTGTGCATTTTAAGAGTTAAAAACCTAAAGTCAGTGAAAATAAACCTAAAGTTTGGTGAAAATATTTTTGTTTGAAGGGCAAGCTCGGTGGAAAGCACTGTGGCCTTCCAGTTGGCTGTCGGTTCAAGGCTCGCCGGTGACCTTCCGGGAAGGAGTTTGCATGTTCTCCCTGTACTTGATTGGGTTTTCTCCGGGTACTCAGGTTTCGCCCACAATCCCCAAAAACTGTGGTTAGTTTAATTGAATAGTCTAAGTTCCCCTTAGGTGTGAATGTGTGAGTGAATTGTTCCCTGCGATGGACTGGCGACCTGTCCAGGGTGTACCCCTGCCTCTCGCCCAATGTGACCACAAGAAATGAAATAAATGAGTTTGAAAATGAATGAATTATTATTTCTGTTTGCCAAAAATGCTGTTATAACACGTTTTAGGAACAGTACAAACAGTACAAGTTTTTGAACTAAAGCTGGACTTACTATTGTCTGTGTTACTGCACCCTAAATTATCAAAGATGTTTTTAATAATCACAAATCTCTGATGTTAAAAATACTAAATGTAATGAATTCTGAAATTTCTCTCTGCGAGTAGTAGTGTGTGCCTTTATTTTGGTAATACTACAGCATTTTAGAGTAAAGTTATTAACCAATTTCTGGTCAAAACATTGCACTTTGTAAGATGGTTCCCTAAGCAATCCTTTATCAAGACAAATTTAGACAAAAAATTGTTGTAGCTTGTCTGCTACGCAACACAGAGTTAACAGAGGTGTTGTTTGTATTTTACGAGCATTTATGTTTTATATTATTGAGCAGAGAAAACCTGCGCATTTCATTCATGCTGGCGCTGCAGCTGTGTTGCATCATCTCATGACGGCTGTATCACTTTCATTCCCTCTTTCATTTTCATTGTTTCTGATTTAAGTCCACCGGAAATTGACAATCAAGCATCGCTTCAAATAGAAATAAGACAATTACAAAGCACTGTTAAAATTACACGGGGTTTCTTTAAAGATTTAGATTGACAGGGAAGGTCTTGGAGCCAAACAGGTCCCAGTCCCGACATACAAGGCACAAATTAATCACTGGTTTTAGGACCTCCAACCAAAATGTCTTGGTGTGTCTCAAGTGAAATGCTGATTGCAGATGTCAGAGACATTGAAATTGTAAAAAAAAGGCGTAAATAAAAGCATCTCTGGTCAGTTTTGTGCAGCCTTTCAACGTTTCTTCTTTAAAAGGTTTTTGCTTCTAAAGCGTGAAATGCACCTCTCTCTAGATTTCCATGCTCTACCCATTGTGTTTATGTACAGTATTGAGAATTTCTGTAACTGTGACTGTGGCAGCAAAAATCATGGTCCATAACATCTTGAACTATTCAAATATTTATTTTTGAGTATATGTCTGAAAGTATTTTGTCATCTGGAACCACTCTGTAATGCCGCAAATCACAACAAGCTTGACATGACAGATTTTTGTGGCACAGTTTGGTTACAGACTCAAACTGATTTCAACCGTAAAATGAAGGGTGACTGAGCTTGAGGGTGCCTCAAAAAAAAACAAACAAAAAAAAAAACAGAATTAACATCTGGGCAGACTTCTGGTTTAACACGTTTAATTATTTTCTATACAAAATTTCCGCTGAACCAATGAACGCAATACCAATGAAGCATTCGATTAGTCAGTGTACAAAGTGCTGTTTTGAACAGATTAATCTATGCTCAAAATCATCTCATCCCAGCATTCATAGCAAAGTCCTGATGCTTATTATATTAAACAGTAAGTAAAAGATTCATTTTGCTGCTTCAGTGAGTATAACATTAGGGTTGCAATAGATTAGTATCATGAACCATCAAGTCCAGTTTGTTTAAACAGAGTGCGACTGGCAATTTTTCCCAAAAGAAACCAAGCAGAAAAAGCAAAGCATGTTGTGAATAACACATTCTGAATGATATTCAACTGAGCTCGCAGTTCTTTTTCTTATTTATTTGGTTCTTTAAAGAAAAACTGAAAGTTATGCTCCAGGTGACCAACCCCTAGCTATCTAGCATTGAAGAGTTTCCAACTCAACCAGACAACCCTTCATTGTTTTTCAGTGAGAGCCTTTTTGTAAGGGCTTAAATTTGCAAAATCCAGGACTAAAACATTCATACAATTCTGTTTAGTGTACAGTCAAGGGTGAGAGGTCGTGTCACACCTGCCCTTGAATATATAATAAATCCTTATCTTTGTTCAGGTATGTGTACTTTATAATTATTTTCCATTCAAAGTCACCATTTTGGATGTTTTAGTTTTTTCAAAAGTGCTGAATTTTACATTTACCTGTATTTAGATATTAAGAATGGATTTGCATACTATTCATGCACTGTGCAGTGCACACCATTACTGTCTCAAGGCCTTTACACACCTATGGGTTTGCCTCATGAGACTTTTCAACAGTGTCAGAACCCACACACAGGTATTGGACTCACTGCTCCAAATCGTGGAGTTATCTGCTGCCTGCTCACGTGACTGCGCATCCCCCAGTCTCCTTTCACCTCTTGGTGCCTTTTGGACATCTCTATTGGACTTTATTTATAAAACGATTCAAAACTTTTGACAGCAGCCATTTTTCCACCTCCCGAGCCCCTCATCTTCTTTGCGCTGATATTGTGTTGTTTGGAAAATAGATTATCAAAAGTGGGCTTTTCAAAAGTGAACACAATCCACTTCAGAGTTGGCGCTTCAGATTTTTTTATGTCGTTTTTTGCGTTTTGGAACCAAACTCCTCAAATCTAATTAAAGTTCTCTAAAAACGTCTGAAAGTGCCCAGATATAGGTTTCAGCAGTTTTTGTGTTTGTCGGCTCCCAGTCGTTCCTTCTATTTATATACATCAAAAAACGGTTCATACTCCTTCAACTGAGCTGCTTAGGACACTGTGGACATGTTTTATTCTTGAAGCATCCCCCCCACCCCCCACACACACACTTTCACTACAGACTACTTTATGGAAAGATTTAAAGTATGATTTGCAGAGGTTGATTCAGATTGCTCATTTTTTTTAACAATACCATAAGAAATATTGTTGGATTTTTCGTAAAATAACATCTCAACTTGTAAAAAAAAAAAAAAAAAGGGTGGCATCTGACGTCCCCTTTATTGCTTGCGGCTCTTTTGTGCAGTTCTGTTCAGTGAGCAATTTCAGAAGTTGTGAAAGTAAACAATGGCATAGATATTTGCTATATGAACACATTTTAAATCAAATGAATGAAGTGTGCAGAACAAATGGCTGAAAAGTGGAGAGCCGAGTGGAATTTCTTTAGACTCCTGAAAACGAGAAATGCTCTATATGTTGATATTGGTTTAAACAGTAACCAATCCGCTTGCTTTCAGAACCACCACAACATTCACTGTCAGAAATAGCAGGGCCTCGATGGAGGCATATTTCTCGTTATCTCCTAATTTATTTCTCTGATGAAGGCAGGAAGCAGAGATGTTTGAAACAGCAGCCACATCTGAACAAATAAACAAGAACAACATTACAGAAAATATCTCTTGCTGCGAATCATTTTTCTCAATTCATTCTGGATAACCTGAGAGCTGAAATGAGAAATCTGTGAGCTGGCCTTTCCACGCAGCCAGCGATGCAGCATTTCTCTCTCTCTTGCTCTCTCGCTCCTCATTTTCCCACTTGCCTTCTGTTTGGAGGCCCTGAACTGCTTTAAAGGTTGAAGAACACTGTGTTCTGGTGCATCGTGCCAGGCAATCATACCGTGACTCTTTCTCAAACGTGCACATTTCCGCAGTTACGATGAGTCGATTCCATCCAGCAAGCTCCCCATTCACAAAATAATGAATCCTCCCATTCATAAATCACCCCCTAATAACTCCCATTCAGCAAAAACAACCCCATACCCACTCAATTAGCATAAGAAGTAAAGCATAAGATTCATTCAGTTCAATGTATCCACGCTACAAAAACACTTTCGCTTTCGTGAAGGAAGTAAACCTCACAATTCTTTCAAACATAAAAAAGAGAGAAAAAAAACCTCTGAGAAGTGATGCTAAAAATGTTCTTTTTTTGATTATGAGATTTTTTTCTATAAGGATTAGTTTGAGGATAACAGTGAAAACCCATGTCCAAGGTGTATCAAAGGTTTTCATATAGAAAAAAAAAACTATCTAGGAAATAATAAGCACTAAGCAAACACGTTCAAGTGCCTTTGGTTTCTGGTTTCTAACAGAACACGCTTTTATACATTTTTGACCTTTTTTATGCAGATTTTGGAATATCACATAAAAAAAACATCGAAATGCGCATGAATTGCATAAAATGTTATCGATTAAGAAAAATGCACATTAACTTTAATGGAAATGCACTGACCGAATAAATCCCCATGCAATGCAATGGCAATGCTTTTTTCTGGGGTGCAATGGTGTAGCATTAATGGACTAACCAACCGACATGAAATGTTGTTTTGGTCATTCTGAAATTCCTTGACCAAAGTCTCTTATCAAAGTGGTTTGGGATTATCACCTCCCAGAATTGTCTTGACCGGCAGAGACTGGAAGTCTCGTGCCTCCAAAAGCTTGACTACATGACTGTCATATTGCAATTCATCTAGATAGATAGATACCTTCTCCTAATTTGGCAACCTTCAATTAATTGGTATTTGGTGCCAGTTTATCAGGACGTGATGATTTTGTTGTTTTGGGCCTTAAAATGTACCTAGAAATTGGCTATAGATTGAGTGCAACCCTCTGCTGCCATTAAAAAAAACCTTATAGGACTAAAAAGCTAGTTATTTTGTCTCCAAAGCATGTTGTATAATTTCCTTGAAGCAAATTGATCGAAATTTGCGATAAAGAGACATAGGTATGTGAGTCAAACCCTTACACATCTTATTCTTCAATTGAGGATACCTCCTCTTCCTTTTGGATGGGTCCTCCCCTGTACGGTGTGCAGCTCTATTTTACCTGTCTGTGTATAATACATCTTTATTTAGAATTTCACAATCTTTTTGGACCTCCAACTTTAATAATTTCATTAATGTATGAGAAAAAAAAGCACTTCCTTGTTCTGTTAATAGCCGGGGCTTTGTCTATGACCACTTCTTACGATTAACTGCCCAGTTCCTACGAAAACTCACAATCGTTAGATTAAACTGAACTGATAAAAATGTGTTGATAACCGTTTAATAAAGTTTACTCTTGATCTACTCGTCCAATTGTCAGTTATTTGGAAAAAGATTGTGAAGAAAAGAATGGTACATATCTTGGATATCTGACACATTTTAACAAGTAAAATTAAATGCATTTGTTTAAATTCATTATGTAGTAAGGCTTCGGCATGACCTGGGCAAATTGAAAGTGAGAGTGAAACCTTGGACACTGGGAACATCGTTGGGCCTTCTGAACTGATCAGCACAAGGAAAGGGGATGGGGGAAAAGGTAGCACTTAATTGCCCAATGACATGTCTCATCCACGTTAACGCCTACCATCAAGAGCTTCTGACCATCAATGCATCCATTTTCTTTATTGCTTATTCCATCAAGGTCAACGGGTTCTGCTGGTGCAGACACATGGGTGGGGTACACCTTGAAAAGGTCACTAGTCCTATGCAGGGTCACATTGACTCCATTTACAGTATTGAATTAACATGAAGCCTGGGGGAAGGAACCAAGCAGGGGGAGAACATGCAAACTCAACTCCGGCGGCCTCAAAATGGAAACCTACAAACTGAATGTTGACCGCGTCGACTGACTGTGCCACCATGCTGCCCCAGTTTCCAATCAACGAGATTGAAACATCTAGCTTCAACCAGAATTTGCAGATCAGGTGACTCAATATTCCTATTTATTTCAATGAACGTTGATAAGGGGGCGTGCCCACCTACTAACCCCACCAGAATACCTCATTCATACCTCATCGACAAACTTCCTATTATTAACAAGACTGACACATCTCATTCTATTAACTTTAAATCTGACAAAGTGTAAAGGGGGGGACACCTCTGCACCTCTTCGAAAAGCACTCCATAATATTTAAAAAAAAATTTTATTCACACAGAGATAGCTGTTTTGGATTTTTTTTTTTAATTATACATAAGAACCTCAAAAAGCATTCTAGTCATGTCTAGTTTACACGTGTCCAGTAGACCTAAGGCACCTCATCTTGTAAGAAGGTTTAAAATGACTATAAAAGCCAGCTTTCACACGTTGAGACTTATGCAGTTTGACATGTTCTCACGCCAAACGTCCATTTCTCTCAGTCAGTGAATAATAGCAGAGGGAAAGACACTGAGGACACAGACAAAAAACTAAAACACCTGACAATACAGAAGTGAAAGTTTAAAAATGACGATAAATGTGTGAGCATTATTTCATCTGAAATTAAATACTGATTACTATAGCACATTTTAGCTAGAATTAGAGCATAGTAAGCGCCTTGGAAAACTTCAGATCTTGATAACCTGTTGAAAAATTATTTACATAAATGATGTTTTGTATTTGACTGTTAGAGCTGGGTTAGGGCTGGGGTTACACTTCAGTCTGACTGACATTTTGACACAAGATAAAACCGTACAGGCAAGTGTCTAGTGAATTTAAAGACTCCTATTAAATGTGAATGTGTTCTATCAAACCAGGGACCATATATGTGAAGCTCAAGACAATACTGAGACAGAACCAGGAAATAGAATGTTCATGAAAGTAAGCTTATAACGAGATAAAATATCTGAACTGCTTGAGGACAGGGTGATTTACGTATCCAAAGTTGAAACCACTGAGCTAGAATTCCAAAAGCAGCTGTTCCATAATCAAATATCTGGATTATACCACATCAAGAGAATCAGAAATGCAATGGCTAAATGTCTAATAAATAATTTACAGTTGTGCTCAAAAGTTTACAAATGTTCTGATTTCTGATCCCTTGACCGTTTTTCAGAAAATTTGAATGATGAATCAAAAGCAGTTCCATTTATGGTTAGTGGTTGGATGAAGCATACACCTTTAATCAGGGTTATTTGGTCACTTGTCCTAAAAAGATTAAACACAGTTGTTGGACAATACATGATTTCACCCATCCACTAAAAAGAGGGGAAAATACTAGGAGCTGGTGGAGCAGAGTCGGATAAATGGCTGGAGGACCAGGTGCATGCCAGTTGAAGTGGGCAGTCGGGGGTTTGCTAGTCACACCCTGAACAAGGCCTAAGGTGCACTGGGCATAATAGGTACAAACAGAAGAAGAGCCAAAAGTAACAACTTGGAGGCAGCAGAGAAAGCATCAAGATGGCTCTGGTTGAAGAGAGGAGAAAAGTGGGGGCAGTAGCATGCCACTTGGACACAGGCCGGGTTCTGATCAGCCTCGGTCGGGTCGCCTGGAGGAGGGTGTCTGTTGTGAGACCCGAAACCCGGAACAACCCGTGAGTCCAGGAAACAACACTGATGATGTGTCCAAGGATGTGCATCAGAAGATGTATTGGCAAGTGAACATTTACCTTGATTGTAGTACTATTTAGTACTTTATTACAGCCATGTGTCACTTTTCCTCCAGATTTAATAATGGCATGTTATTAAAAGTCCAGTTTCTTGAGAAATACCTTGAAGCAAGGTTTCTAACTGACACGTCACTAAGACAAAACGAAGTAATAACGAAAGCTTTTTTTCACAAGATATATCATACTATCAGAAACCAGAAATGGACTTCGTATGTTCATAAGACAGAAGTCATTCTACGTCCACTTGGTCCGATCCAAATGAATGTGACAGAGATGCTCAACCCCAACATAAATACTAAAAGAGAATCGATTCATCAATCTCTCGCTGGACACTGTCAGCTTCTGGAAATCAAAGAAAAGAAATTCTCTTCGTTTGACTGTTTTCAAGTAATTTTCTTTTGAAAAGCTCTACAAACTAATAGTAGAATTGTTTCCTCAACTTGGCCTGTTTTTAGAACCTCATCCAAATTTGTATGTAACAAAGTACCACTAAAAGATGGTAATTGGTTAAGCACCCAAAAGAATGCCCAGTAGAGCTGAGTCGAGCCTTGCCGTTTGACAACAGGTCTGTGGAAAAGCAACAATAGACTCTCACTGCTTGAAATACACCTAACATCCAAGTTTTCATTAATACATATTGTAAATTCCCAAACAACCCAATGAATGCACCATTAGTAATATTAAAAACCATGAATACTTCCACTTCAACCCAAGTACCTTTCTCCTAATTAAATCCCTGCACAAGTCACCAACATGGGATGTAACCCCCTATTTTTAATGAACATTATTTTCAAACCATTTTTAAAGCCAAGCTTTGCATTGATAAATGAGCTCCATGAAGCTGTGAGTACAGCCAGCAGCTGGCTCCAAGGACCCTTGAGCATGAATTCAGCGCCATGCACCTTTGCGGGCATCTCAACAGAATGCTGTACGTAAGGTTTCCACAACCAACATATGCCTTAAGCTTCCAGGCCCCTGAGATCCTGCGTCGGCCATTCTGTCATGCAATGGATTGTTTTAAGGATTAGATTCATTCTTAGCACACTCTGGGGGAGAAAAACAGGTCATCTTGGATCATAAACCAAGCATAAACCTTTGAGCCCCTGGGCACCACCTGCCTTAAGATCTACCTTCATCCTCTATAACACCAGCAGACCTCAGAAGATCTGGGATTCTGTAGAAGGAAAGATGAATAAGGGCTCAGCCCTGGATGTGGATTTGTCTCACTATTTCATGTATAGGTGGATTAAGCTAAAGAACAACTAGTTATAGCCGCTTTAAGAGATTGCTAGCACTGAACATGAGCGGTTAATGAAGCGTGGATGTCAAGCTTTTAAATCCAACAAGATATAGATCTCTCAAACTGACTCTTTACTCAAATTTAATTATAAGTAACCAGGAATGACCTCGTCCTGTCTCTGTCCACAGGTAATAGACTGCACTCCATGAGCAATAGCTATTCATTAGTTTTCTGATTAATCGCAGTTGCATTTAAAAAAGACATCAACATGTTTGGGGGTTAATAAAAAATGGTGGTCCTGTGTTGTGGTAGTCTACCATTTGAGTATGATTGAGAAAGAGAGTGGGGAAATGATCAAGGCAGGAGATGCAATCCATCAGGGAAAGCAGCCTGTTCCAAAGAAAGAGCTTTTTCTAGCAAAACACACTCATTTAGATGCAGTGATAACACAACCGTTGGGTCAGCAGTGTCAACATCTTTTTTATTCTGATCCATTAAGCAACTAGAATAGTATATACCTACTTCAAAAATGCAATTCATTCATTTCATGACATGAATACATAAATATCAAATGCTGAGCTTGTTTGCCATTTCTGAATTTAGAATAAATCTGCAGCATGGACCCCATTATATGGCACATAGTCACAGAACACTGACACAGCGCTAAAGTGGGTTTACTTAAATGAGGGAAGAGTGCTCATGTTTCCATGGTGTTGTTCTTCAGAGGTCAGCACAAGCAAGCAGACCATTTTGCATTTTGACAAATTGTGAATGTTTTTTTTTTTCATTTGTATTTTTTTAAATGAATGTCAGAATAGCAGAATTCAGTGCCAGTTCAGTGCATGTAGTGGGAGGTGTTGTGGTGAGATGAAAGCAACAGCCCTTCTCACACCTCTCAGTCTCGCTCTGGCTTCTCCCTCATTCTCGATTCAAAATAAAGGCTTGCTTGGAGCAAGTTGCAAATATTTAAATGTTTTCTTTCATTATAGTTATGTTGTGGTGCAAATCCAGTGTTGATCAACCTACTTATGAAATGTAGCGAGCTACACCCCTATATAGCAAGCTAAGCTACTTATCAATAGTAAAAGTAGCTTTCTGATTATTTTCTTAAATAAATTAAGCTAAATTATTCAATATGTAACTAAATAAACACCCTAGAAGCATAGAAGATACTACAATGTTTACATTTGGCTCTATCTGTAAGCCAAAGCTATTTTGTTTGAAGTTTTGGTTTTCTGTTTTTCTTTTTATTAAAGCAACTGCTCCCAAATGACATTGACAAAGTCCTTGTAATTTTTCCTATAGAAACTGGCTTACATCACTAGCTTCTGTTAAAGGCGGGATCAGGCTGCATGATTTTCAGAGCAGTCGTGTCACAGGCCCCTTCAGACTGCAGTACTTTCTGAGGCAACATCCAGTCTTAGCAGAATTCACACTGCATGACTATAGAGAATCGCAGAGAACTTTGTCCGTGTTCTTAAACTCGTCTCACTAAACACTCATGAGAAATGATTTGAAGACAGTGATTTAATGCATTTGTTTAATTTAAATAGACTGAAAAGAAGTCCCTTTTAAACCAAAACCATTTTTAATTTGCCGTCTATGCTTTTGTATCTCCTCCGCAACTTTATCTTGCCTGGATGTGGCTCTCTCATTGGCTGCAGCTAATCACACACAATATTTCCAGTCACACATATTACACTGTCCGATTGTGATTTACCGACCGCTCCTGACTTTTAGCATGCCAAATATCTCATGACCAGCCTTCGACTGCCCTGCAACTCTCACAGAGCGAGTTTTTGGTACTTTACATTGTGCACGAGTCGCATGCGATTTTCTGTGACTCAAAATCGGGGCTAAAATCGTACAGTCGGAAATAGGCATAACAAAAAAGATCCATGACGGTGACCTTTTCCTCTTGTGTTTTCACTAAAGTTGCTACAAGACATGACTCACAAATGTGCTTTTTGTAAAAGCGGCAATACAAAGTAATGTTTGTATACCCAAACAAAGCCCCACCCCTGCTACTGTGGCAACAGGCAGTTGGATACAAAGTTACTGGATACAAGGAAAGTTTTAAGCATTACACCACTCACAATAAGCAATAAGTTGATTAACTCCCAGTACATAAAATTATTATCGTATTAACATTTGTTTTACTGTTCTCTCTCTCTCTCTCTCTTATTCTCACTCAGTGGTGGAACGGGACAAGCATTAACAATGGTAAACAGTTCTGAAACTAAATTTAGAACCATATTTCAGAACCACAATATCTGCAGCTGATTGTGCTCCCACTCTCACCAGAGAACGTGATCAACAAAGTCGAGAAGCAATCCCCTACTTCTACATTGCTCTCTCAAGAACAGACTCCCTCTCTCCAAAATACATCATATCAGCCAAAATTATAATAAATGTACAACAGTGCAGTAAACACTTGATGCCATGATGTTAAACGATATTTTTAAATGTTCCTCTTGTCACATTTTGCCATATTTGTCATATCCTGAGATCATGGTTTTACTTTTAATGTTGTTTTATTCAGAGTTACAAATATCCCCCCTAAAGATATGATTTAAAATAACAATATGTTGGCTGTGCTTGCCAATCTAATTAAATGAATGAAGTTGATTTAAATGGATCATGAATTATTTCATCATGAATGATATTTGGCATTAGCTTTGGAAAAACACGAGTGTAAAAGGTCCATCTTGACAAAGAGTTAGAATTTGCCCTGTCGTCTAACCTCACCTTGATAAGCCTGAACACAAGACTACCCCGCTTGTAGAGATGGCTGCATGGATTATCAGAATATCATGATCAGTGTCGTCTGCTGGACTGAAGTAAGAGTCAGACAGATGAGAAAATGTGTGCAACAAAGTTTATTTACAAACAGCACAGTAAGAAAAATAACCAATGAGGACACAATGGAGCCATAAGATTTGAACTGGATGAGAAAAGAATTGAGCTGGATGAATGACGCAGAGAAAAATGAAGGAGATACACAAGAGAATAAGGAAACATGGTTAAGGAGGGCAGGAGTTCAGGGTTGGTGACACACAATTTGAGAAACGAGATTTAAATACACAATGGAAGTGAATGGTTAAAGAGAGTTGGTAGTTTAACAAAACCAGTTGGGTTGGGTTCAGACAATCAAAGGGTTAACAAGGAGCTGGGGCACACACACTGGTGACCCCCGGGGGTCTCCTGCAGCCATGTAGGGGCTCAAGGTGACTTTTAGGTTTTTTCACTTTCTAAAACTAGACTTGACTAGACTAAAACTGTAGCCATGTTTCGATCCAAATACGCGACTTAAATTTATGCAAATTACTTAAATTTATGCAAATTAAAAACTGGAATATTGCTTAAAATATTTGCGAATAAAGCATTGTTTCATCCAGTGAGTCCAGGAGAACACAGTCATCACTTCCTTCGATTAAACTGGTGCAAAATATCTAAACAGAAATGGTAGTTGCAGCGTTAGGAGAAGGTCTTTTTGCGTATCTGTTAACTTTCTAGAATACTAGAACATGTGGACAGTTTTGGGGGGTACTAATCCCGAACCACTTTGATGATAGACTTTGGCTGAACAAAACAACATTTCAGATGTTGTGCAATGAAATCGGCTCGTTGGTTAGTCCATAAATTTTGTTTCCTTCGTAGTTTATGCTTATATTATCTAATGGGATAAATTTGGATAATGTGAAGTACCAAATCGGATAATTTTGAATGCACATTTTCAACACTTAAGCGAATGTCGCCGCTTACATCCAGGGTTTATTAAGTGATTTTACAAAATGTGCAGAGAAATAGGTGGATGGAAACGCAGCTTATGAGACACTGAATAAATCACATTTTCTGATTTCTAATAATTTAATGTTACTGCATGAAGTATTTGTATTAAAATCTGATCACCTACTAACCAGCAGAAATTCTGGCTCTCAGCAAGCATATAGTTTGTTGTTAATAAACCTCCTGTCCTACATTCATTACCTGGATTAATTCGCCCATTTGAACTCATTACCTTTATAAGAGATTCCTGTCCACACACCGAATCACTCAAATCTCTAGCCTATAAGCAAGACCAAAAAGCTTCAAGGGACACCAGAGAGACACTTGTAGACCTGCACAAGGCTTTGATGAAATTATGCAAAAGAAGAAATGTAATATGACTGGTAATCGTCCGGTTTTCCCTTGTGGAGCATCAATTATCCTGAGAAAGTTACCACTGGTCTCAATAGTTACCACTAGTCACGCACTACATGTTGTGGTTCTCCCTCCATGCAAGTTCTCTCTGCTCAAGCCACCTCACTTGAAGACTGATGGATGATTCACAGGAGGCTTGGATGAAAGTCATGTGACTACATAAAGCATGGGGGTGGAAAGCATACTTTGAGGGTGCCTTTCCACAAAGGGGACATGACGATTAAACCGAAAGAAATGAGGCTGGATGGGGCTATGTATTTTGAGAATGACCTTCAACACACAGTAAAGGAAACCAAAGTGGGGTCCATAGAAAAGCTGAAATTTGAGGGTTACCCACCAGCAGTTATAAATCATGACAAAAATTAAGAACATTTGAACACAGGAGGCCAAAATTCCTGCTGCAGTGTCTCTGTAATTGAAATATCAAATAAAAAAATGGATAATAAATGCAATATAATTGCTATGAAAATGTTTTAAATTAAATTGTTTTGATTTACACTCACAGTTAAGGTGTAGCTGTACAGTGAAAGTGACAGATAATATAAGATGGGAAAAACTTGAAAAAAGTAACATGTAACTCATTTGACTCACTGAACCATTGAAATCTCTTCAAGTAATGTTTAAAATGCTGTCTAAAATGCCAAAAATCTAAGCATTAAATCTCAAAAAGAACCACTTAACACAGAGATTTAAATGTTGATGTAAATGAAACATCTGCTGTTAAAATCTGTGTAGACAACACACAGGATTCAAGTAAAACAAATGTCTAAAATGCAGAAACTTCCTGGTAACCTTGAACGTGAATTTGATTGCTGAAGAAAAAAGTTCAGTCATGTGCAAATGACTTAAATGGAGTGACAGCCAATCACTTCATTGAAAAATACAGAACACTCAACAATCATACACAGTAAATGTAGCAGTGTCAATACAACATCGCTCAGATCATATATGGTCCCAATCTATCGGTGTAAGAAGTCAAAGTGTTGAATTCAGAGTGCTAAATTTGCATCTCAAAGCATAGGGTGCTACACTTCTCCATCACCAGACAAAATGCCATTGTCTATACTTTGGCACAGTGGTTGCTATGTTTTTGCAGAGACTGGAACCTCTTCAAGTGTTTGAAGTATTAATGAGGTTCTCAGTTTAAGTTACAGCTTTACAAAGTTTGAAATCCTTGGTGTTATGCAGGTACAACAAGAGGTTTTCACAAGTTCACCACCAGAGCCTGCCTTGTAGTTATCCCCATTATATTGAGGCAGCACATTTGTACCCAGTAAACCGATTTTTCCTCATCCGTTACATGATTTGGTGCTCAGATCAATCATTCCTGCAGCTAAAAGTGACTTTCCCGAGGGTCGAATGAGGTCGAGGCACTGGTGAGTTCCTGAGGTGTCTTTTTCTGCATCTGCACAGTGACACTTATGATCAAGCCTGAACTTTTACAGCTGTAAAAAAAAACTAATATAAAAAGTTTCCGTCCACTTATCCAAATCAACAACTTGGCCTGGAAATCAGGACACAGATCAAATTACACAGCCTCTCACACAGACACACACGTGCTTTCACAACACATCTGGCCTGTCCTCACACACACCGGGTGCCAGAAAAGAAGCCGGATACACACTGTGCACATCAACACAATCTTCATGGACACTGATGCACTCTCACAGCTGTCAGCTTCCTCCCGCGCCAGCCTCAACACGCACACAGAGACTTCAACTAGAAAGTGGACCCTTGGCTTTACCCACTAATGTGCCATTTCAATCACAGATGCGCAGGTCCAAGCACACACAGTCAGACGGCATCACACTGGTGATGGACAGCATGTGTTCACATGACATGTTATAGCCTCATGTGCTCTGCAGCGCTTAGACAACACACCATGGCTCTAGCAAATTGAAAGCATCTGGCAAGAAAATAAATGTAAATGTAATCGGAAATGCTGGCCTCTTCTGGCCTTCGCTCTACGAGTGCCGTGACTCTTTGTTTGACATGGTCATTATGAAAGGTCAATGGGAATGTTGTTAACATGACAAAAAGCCTGTCGTGGACTTTCAGTCTCTGACACAACTTATACAGTACATGCACAGCTTGGTTTGTTTTACAGGAAACAGCAAAGCCTGCTGTGTGGCTTTATTTGCGTGGTTGCAGAGAGGCTGTTTATGTAGAAGCAACACTGATTATTGTTAGCGGCTCGTACGAGATCACACATGGATTCCTTGCTTGTCTACAGCAGGGGATCTTATCATTAGTTAACGCAGAACACTTTTAGACAGAGAAAATTTCAAATCTCTTGTTATTAAGTGTCTATACACTACCGTTCAAAAGTTTGGGTCACCTACACAATTTTGTGTTTTCTGAGAAAAGTCACACTTTTATTTACCGCATGAGTTGTAAAACGAATTGAAGACATTGACGAGAATAGAAATCATATTTATTTGAAATAATTATAATTTTTGGAGTACTGGTTCCTTCATTTGCTGCAATGGCAGACGTTTGGCATTCTAGCTTTTAATTGAGAATTTTCAACCCGTGCTTCTAGAAGCTCCTTCCACAAATTGGATTGGCACTTCTTGCGAACCATACATTCATGCTGCTCCCTCAACAGCTCAATGGGATATAGATCTGGTGACTGTGCTGGCCACACCATTACAGATAGAAGACCAGCTGCAGCTTCTTCTCTAAATGGTTCTTGCACAATATACAGGTGTGCTTTGGGTCATTGTCCTGTTGTAAAATGATTCCAACCAAGCGCTGTTCACAGGGTATGGCATGCCTTTGTAAAATGGATTGATAGCCTTCCTTATTCAAAATAGCTTTTACCCTGAACAAATTTCCCACCTCAGCAGCACCAAAGCAACCCCAGACCATCATGTTACCACCATATACATTTACATTTCATCAAGCCTAATGTTCTTTTTCATAAAGCCTTAATTCTGCTTGTTGTGTTGCACTTTATTGTACGTTTGTGGTTTGTATTGTGGTTTGTATTGTACTTTGTTGTTTGCACTGACGGCTCCTTTGTACCAAAAGGAATTCCTTGTGTGCACACACACACACGCACATGGCAATAAAGCTGCTTCTGATTCTGATTCTGATATTGCTTGGCGTCAGACAGATGCCGTCAGGCTGCATTTCAGCGTCTTTTCAGTTGTTCTGCATCTTCCTCTGTCCAATATCTGTGTTCTTGTGCCCATATTATTCTTTTTCTTTTATTGGCCAGTCTCAGATTTGCCTTTTTTTTTGCCACTCTACCCTACAGCCAGAGTCTCCCGGAGTCGCCACTTCACTGTAGATGTTGACACGTTTTGCAGGTACTATTTAATGAAGCTGCACATTGAGGACTTGTGAGGTGTATACAGTACCCCGAGATACTAAACTAATCCATTCCAGGGTTACGTTCGTATGTCGAACAATTCGTATCTCAAAGCAAGTTTTACATGTAAAACGACTAATCCGTGCAACTGCTTTCAGAAACAACAGTATAAGTAGATGAAAAAAATGGAAAACCAGAGAAAAATCAAGTAACGTTTCTTCAATCCTTAAATCTACACACTGTTAATGTAATAAATGACAATAAAACACATGCAAAATATGTAATATGCATGTTTGAAAATTTAGAAAAACCTTTCGTATCTCAAACATTTGTAATTCGAAACATTCGTATCTCTGGGTACCACTGTATTTCTCAAGCTAAAGACTTTTCTTCTTGTACTTATCCCTGTACCCACTTCTCTTTCTATTCTAGCTAGAACTGTTTGTGCTGTTCTCTGAAGAGAGTAGTAACCACCGTTGAAGGACATCTTTCTTCGCAATTTCTCTCAAGGAATAGCCTTCATTTCTAAGACAAAGAATCGACTGTCGAGTTTCACATGAAAGTTTTCTTTTTCTGGCCATTTTGAGCGTTTTATCATCCTCCACAAATGTGATGTTCCAGATACTCAACCTGCTCAAAGGAAGGTCAGTTTTATTGCTTCTCTAACCAGTTAAACTCTTTTCAGAGTTTTCTAATCATCCATTGGCCGTCTGCCACACTAATGGTACAAACACGTTGTACCATTAAAACACTGAAGTGATAGTTGCTCTACACAACCAGATTTTGCACCAAAAAGCAGACATTTACCACATTAACACTGTATAGAGTGTACCTAATTCAAAGTTATCTCCATTAGAAAAAAATGAATGGGAAAAGTGCTTCTCAATTATTGACACTTCAAAAGAACCGAATCTTTTCTGGACAAACCTGTTACGGTGACTGCATGTTCTGGATGATATACCCAATCAAAGGAGCTGAGTACTATGCTATTAGCATGAATATTAAACTCAAGGTAATCTCTCTGGGTAGCTTTTGTGCTCTTGATCCTAATTAGCTCAAGCGGTTAGAAGAAAGAAAGAGAGAGAGCGAGATTGTTTGGAAAAGCATCACTATCGGCAACTAAGCGAAAAATCCTCCGTTGTTAGACTTAAACTCATCCATCATTTCATAAACGCAGCACAGCATCGTCCTATTTCTTTAAACGGATGCCAGTTTTTGCACCAATGAGGTTTTCTTAAGCTCAGCACATCACGCCGTGAGTTAACCCGCAAATTATGAGTGTAATAACACAAAAAACAGCCACCTCACTTCAATCATTCGGTGCATCTACAGACATTTACAACTATCTGCATTCCTAAACACACATGAACTGAGAATAAAACAGCAGTCAACCACACACTACAGTTCTGGAGGAAAGAGATGAATCATTTACGAGGTTTGCATTTCTCTGCAGTTATTAGATCAGATGTAGAAGCGAGTATTTTTATGTACAGTACAGAGCCTCTCATGGAACAGCACGGCTCATGCAGGACTCGAGTGACATTAGATTACAAACGTGCACCTGTGCATCACATGCTTGATCGCACTTACAATCTCTCTCTCCCTCTTCCTCACACAGACACACACACACTGAGGACAAACACTTTGAATGTATTCATGTGTTTGTAACATAGGCACATTGAAATCTAGTCAATTTGCCAAGGTAGTGAAATCTCAGGTGAAAGAGAACATCAGCTGCAATCCGCTGTAACTCTGGAATTATTGAAATTAGAGACGGTCACACGATGTTACCTTTCTGGAGACTGCTGTAGCCCTGTTGTACCAGCAAATTTAATGTCTTGTAAACATATCAGAGTATAGTTCCTAACAACGTCAGTGTTGAAAATGTCTTTTTTAAGAAATAACAGTAATAACCAGATTTCTATTCCCTTTCCAGCACAAACTTCCATTTCTTTAGGATGTTTTCTTTAAGATTTTCCCGTTGCCAGTTCCCATTTCATTTCAATGGCTATTATAAGTCAATGATAAATATTTAACCCATTTTAGAGCCTAGGGTTCAAATACTTTCGTGCAGTGATTGGAATGTTCTCGCACAGATTGGTGAGATCTACAAGTGTGGTCAATGTGAAGTATCTATGAGGTTCTCAGTTTGAGTTTTCCAAAGTTTGACTCAATGTTAAGCAGATGGAAAATTTCCCAGCATTCTCTGCAATTTCTACAATTTTCATTAGTGGTATCAGTCTGAAAAAATACAGCCACCCAAGTCAGACCAATCTGAATAACCATATGTTGGGTTTTACAAGCAAACATAATAATTGAATACAGTTAATGTTTATTTTATGTTTGTTCAACACTATGTAACTCTGGTATAAATCTGGAAACTCTTTCATCATTTTGGACTGAAATGCTACTTGTCTTTAATGCTATCGTAAAAATGCTGTTGCCAAATTTGTGATTGTCTGAATGGATAAAACTGGATATAAAGAATATATATTTATATACCTAAAATACTAAATTCATGGCAGATGACTTAAAACTATGATTGAAAAAATGGTTCAAATTGATCTTAGATTCACCAATAGCTAAATTGTACACTGAACACATTATTCTATGCTAATCTTGTTCGGAACCATCAGTTGTAGAATGCCACCAGCTTTATGCACAGGGTAGGGGACAAATCAGAACGATCACAAACACAAAGGTACATAAATTCAGCAAATTTTGTTCTTGATCTCTGTACTTTTTAACTGCATTTTAGTGATTTTTAAGGCCTTTTTGCTATGTGGGTCATGGATATTGCTTGTACTTTAGCATTCTACAAATTTATGTTTGTTTAAAATGTGTATTCATCTTCATTCGTTCATTTTCCTGCCCGCTTATTCACTTTCGGAGTTTAGTGCCTATCTCCAGCACGCATCAGGTGAGAGGCAGGGGTACACCCTGGACAGGTCGCCAGTCCATCACAGGGCATGTGTTCATATTTATATTGTGAAATAAGACTTTATTGATTGCAAGTATGGCAGTACTTTCGTGTACCAGCTCTAGTTACAAAATAAACAAATTTAACTGTAAAATAAACAAATGTATTGACACAGGGTGAGGGAAGAGATGTGAAAGACCCCCCTGTCAGATATCAGAATTTACCATAATTTACCAAGTTTTTTTCCTGTCAAATAACTGATGGTATCAAAGTATGTCATTACATATGTAGCTTGAAAAATATACATAGCTTAGGTATAGCACAGTTTTACAAAGATTTCTGAAGGTTTTCATTGTATGAAATTGAATTTCAATTTCAAGTTTGAATTTGTGTAACTCATTGGCAGCTCATTCCCTTTTGTTTATTTTGACAACATGTATATTTATCTATATCTCATAACATAATTTAATGTAATATTTTCATTTTTTACGACTCTTCATATTTTTATGACCCTGCAAAGAATGAAATCAAAATCCACATCAAAATAGACTATTAAAAAAGTCTAAAACACAGCTAAACACAATCAAACAAAAATTACAATTCAGCTTATAAATGGAAAGCTTCTTTTGAAGAACCCTGGGAGCCACGCATCCCCTGTGTCGTTTCAGTCCTTGAGTGCCATTCTCTCACATTCCTAACAGTAAAAGGGGGGGGTGCCGTGGTTTCATGCTGAAACATCCAAAATGAAAAAGGGATCTCATTTATTCGTCTCACTCAACGGTTAATGCTGAAACATCCAAAATGAAAAGAGCACTTAACTCTCTCTGACTGCAGTAATGATGTAGTGGAGGGGATTCAGAATGGCATTATAAATTACAAAATAATCTTATATAGTAGTGCCTTCAGTGGAGGGTTAAGTGTTTGGAGAATTACTAGTTCTATATTATTGTCTTTTTGGGGATCAAACATTTATTTCCATAGAATTTAGTAAGTGTTTGATTTTTATGTGAAAAGAGAACAAAACTTTCCGTACGATTAGAACTACCTTAACCCTTAGAAGTCCTTTTTGCGCATTATTAACTACTTTACATTTTGCTGTAATAAATCATCTTCAAAACAGTTTTTTTGGGTGAAAATGCTTGATCATTTTTTATATTATTTTATTTCATTTCTTTGTACATCACATTAGACAATAATTCCACAGCAAACCTGTCATCGTACAAAAAGTGCAAGTTCATGAAAAAATTTTTTTTTATGAAAAATCAATTTCATAATTAATTTCATATCAATTTCTATCAAAAATATTTTGTTTTTATTTAAAAGATGCAATTTTATTATCCCAAAATATGTCATCTACGTCAGGATAATACTTTTTATTACTAATTATATGATCAATATATGGTTATTTTTCACCAACATTATTAACTTTGGGGTAATTTATTATTAAGTTGAATTAGAAAGATTGACAGGATGAGATTTTCTAATGACCTGGAAAAAACTAATCAATACAAAAATAAAATAAGAGAATATGATGAGATGATTGACAGCTCGTATAGCGAATCGAAGGACAGTTGACAGGTTGACACTGACATCTCCAAGTTGGTCTTGTGCTCAAAGACCAACAAAGTGCTGAAAGACCAACAAAGACCAACAGCGCATTTGGCATTTGCAGTTTCACCATCGGCTTTCTGGGCTCTTTTGTCTCGGGAATACCATGGGGAATTTTGTTCTTCCCAAAGCATTTTCAACCATGACTGGGTTAACTGGTGGGTCAGTGATGCTCTTGGGAGTCATTTGCTTCGGGAGGCACAAAAGACCACAAGGTACACCAAAAAAAAGACTTGCTCAATGTTTCTTAAACTTTTTTATCCAAGGTTCCATCCTGATGCCATGATCCAGTTCTTGAAAGGCCTCCCTCAGGAGAACATCTGTCTCATCAGGAGCATGCCCAGATGTTGTAGGGAGTGCATACAGACACGAGCTACAGAGACTCAACGAATCCCATAGATCTTGTGCCTGTGATCTGACCTTTCCTCTTATTTTTAAGTACTTTGATTCGCAATCCAGGCCTCCATTGGATATTGATCTGAAAATCTATTGATCATTCCTCTGTTCCAGTATGTAATGAATACGAGTAAGATGTGTTTAAGCATCTGATCACTGTGGTTTTGTTTGCACACCGTTATCCAATCAGAAAAAGCAGCTTTACAGTATAAAACATGAAAAATCCTGAGTGTCACTTTCACTTACAATCGCATCTTTAGGATCTACTTTAAAGCAGCTCTCCAGTGTGCTCATGTTTTAACTTGTGAGCGTCAAATCTCAACATTCTAAAGAGAAGAAACAACTAGAGATTATTTCCATATCAGAGAAGGAGGAGATAAACTGGCTTTTGCCTTGTGCTATCTGAAATAACATCTCATCAGCTTAAAGATTTTTCTATAAACACCTCACTTCTGTTCATGGAAAACGTGAACGAACATTTGATTAAACTTCAATACTAGAAAAACATCTCACATCTGTGTCTGTTCTTGTCCGTGAAGGAGAAGGGAGGATGGGTGAAAGCCAACGGATGTAGCATAAATCAGAGCCAACATTGCCCATGATTGCAAAGACATCTTTTCCAATCAGCCACTCGTGAAAAGCAAATCGACCTGCACTAACACTTTTGCACCCTCTTCCTTTAAAAAACGTTGCAAATCATGTAGAAGCTCTCAACTTAAAGGAGGCATGGTTGACCTAGAAATTCTCTCAATAATTAACCCTGATGTAATTCATCCTCGGAAAACAATTGAAGATAATTGAATTCTAACAAGAGAGATCTCTGCTCCTCCATCCCGTCCTCTGCTGTTTATAGATTCCAAAGAGAGGTGAAAGCATGAGTGAAGCGGTCCTTGGAAGTAGGTAAATGTTGTCTACAGAAGCAAAAGAAAATGATTAAAAACACTATGGATTAAGAACAATGTTGGTTTGCTGTTGTGTTCACGCTCTAGCACTCCGTGGTGTAGTGGACAGTTCTCACTTCACTTCGCTGTCAGATCCGCTAAAAATCAATAACAAAGGTGTTTTACTCACTCTCACTAAACCTGATTCTGAAATGGAACTAACTTGTAAAATGTTGCTGAGCTCTGGGGGTTTTTGGCTACCTCAGTTTAGGCGAAGCGGTTGCACAAACTACCAAGGTTTGACTTTTTTTTCAAAGTGTCTTAACTCTCCAAAGAATTCTCCAAAAAATATTGTTAACCCTTTGGAGTATTTGGTCTTGAACATTTTTTACTACTTTACTAATGTGCTCTAATAAATGACCTTTAAAACAATCTTTTTTGGCAATGCTTGATATCCATTTTTACATTACACAATAATTTCAAAACAATCCTAAAGTATAAAATAAATAAAGTAAAAAATACTTTTTTACGGCAAAAATTAGGAACAAACTGTTTGTTCATAACCCCCCCCCCCCAAAAGATCATGTCAGAACAACATTGTACAAAATTGTATAAAATTGTATCTAAACATTAAAAACACAAGCCATTTCACAGGTATTCTAATTCCAAATTGGTACCATCAGTGCCATCCAGTGGTGAAAAGTGGACACACATTTTCTCACATTTTAATTTAAATTTACCTTGCAAAAAAATACATCAGAACTCTTATATTGTTTGTTTAAACCAAAAAAATAAATAAACTAATAACTTTTTTGAAACCAACACATATTTGAAATAAAAAAAAACGATAGGTGGGTCGCGTCATTCCTACTTAATTTCAAAACAGCCGCTGTGATTGGCATACATATATACCGGTCCATGCAGAGACTTCTAAGAAGTTAAAAAAAAGAAGTTAAAAAAAACTTCTAAGAAGTTAAAAAAAAACTTTTAGAGTTCAGACTGTGAAAGGATTGTGAAACATCAAGTATGCATCAGCATACAAAATGAGACAAAGCATACAACAAATAAAAAAAGCATACTAACAGAGGATTTAATATTTTAAAGTACAGATCGATGGATGCTCAACCGGCTGATTATCACCAAAATCCTTTGGGATGACTCAAGTCAATTAAGTTAAAAGTCTTGATTTTGTGCATTTATCTGTATCAGCCTGCACATGTTTTCCAACTTATATGGATTATGTGTCATAGTTGAGCTGCAAAATGAACACTAAGAAGAAGATTAATGGTTCTTCAAACTTTGAACCAAACGTCCCCTTTGCAGCAATTCCATTTGCCAGACCTTCAGCAATCGAGATGTCTATTTATCAAGATAATCCACAGAAATTTCAGCATGTTCCTGTACAGATCTTCCGTACTGTTGACGAGAGAAACCAAGTGACATGAAAGGCCTTTTTTTATTAGTAAATCTTTGGAAGCTATTACAAGACGTGGATAAAAGTGTTATTTTACAACACAATTCATAAATATTCCGCAGCATATAACATATTTGCACTCTCTATCACTTAACTAAAAGTATCAAGCAATAGAGTTGTACTTTTTTCTTTGATCTAAACCAAAGTAATACAGCTGCAGCTTCAGGTAAAAGCATTCTTCTCGCCCTCCTTTTCCCCATTAACATACAGAACAGAAACCTGTCAGCATGATCAATCAGCTCCTTGAATACATCCAGCCCAAAATGTCTCCTCTCTCTCGACCACCATTATCCATGTCATTTCACTGGCCCTGAATCTCATCTCGTTTCATCCAGCAGCTGCTGTGCACATCTCTGCACCTCTCCACTTCACAGAAACAGCATCACAATACCCGCCTTATCACTGGAGCCCTCCCCAGGGCCAAAGTGCGGCCTCACTTGTTAGATTTGCAGCCATTGTTAGTGTACATCTGTCACGGGCGCATCATGGACGTGTCTTTGATTGGGTATCGTGCATGGAGAGTCAGCTAAGCTCATGGTTAGCTGTGAGGTGGGCTCTGGAAGGCAGTGAGGGAAGTCTTGCAGGGATTTCCGTGGAAACTGTAGAGGAACCGAGTTGCACTTGGACTGAAATAGACGTGGTTACGGTAACCGTGGAGATGGGCGAAAAGAGGGACTCGGCTTCCTGTAGAAACTGATTAGAACAGGATGCCACTGAGTGTATGTGTATTACACTTTCTTTGTCAATGTTTCCTTGTGATAACATTTCCGGCTTCATGCTGAAGATCGCACATGTTTCCTTTTCAGAGCTACTTCATTTCCACAATGGATCATAGAGACACTCTTGCTCGTGCTTCCTCTCTTCTTTCTATCTATCACTCCTTTATTAACACTAAGCATCCGGCTTCTGACATATGTAAGGTAGTCTGTAGAATGAGTGTTTTTGTCTTTCCATGCAGCCAAACACTTGAATTCAATTACAATCAAATTCCCGTAAAGAGCACGCTTTACAAATACAATCTTAACCCTTAGAAGTCCGGCCCTTTTGTTAGCGTTTATACTGTGGGATTACGTAACATCATGGAAAAAAGAGAGCAGAGTGATGCAGTGATATATGTTGTAGCGCACCTGAGTATGTTGCATCAGTTCTAAATAAACAACAACGTTTGAGGACCACTACAATGTCTGTTCATTGACACATGAGAGGACATTACAAACCCCAGCTTTGGTTTTTTACACATTTTTTCATGAGGTTATACAATAGCTCCACAAAAGACCAGAAATAAAAAAAATACAATTAAAAAAAAAAAAAAAAAGTTTTATACTATATACTTTTTACTGCAAAAATTTCAAAAAATGAGAACAAACTATTTTGTGTTCCTTTTTTCACCACTAGATGGCATTGATGGCACTGATTTGGGGTCTGTAAAATTAAAATGAAAGATGACCATGCATTTTCTCACATTTTATTTGAATTACCTGGAAAATTCCCTTGCAATGTTTAATTAAAACCAAAAATATAAAAACTTTCGACCTTTTTGAAACCTACACATTATATTTGAAATCAAAATTAAACAATAGGTTGGTTGTGTTATACTTAATTTCATTTCAAACAGACGGTGAGATTGGCACATGCTGCAGTGGGTACACAGACTTCTAAGGGTTAACTATAAGTAAGTATATAGGTATATAAGTAAATATAAAATCATAGGTTTCTAAAATAAGCTTAAACAAATGTGCCTCAAGCTTTCTTTTACCATTTGAATGTTAGTACTGCGTGTACACTGGAGCTGTGCAGCGCATCGAACATTAGCGGATGGAAGATTTTTAGTCGCGGCAGAGCAAGAGTCTGAGTCTACGTTCAGGTATGAATGGTGATTTGAGATAGGGAGGAAAGAAGTTGATAGGGTCAGAAGTAGATTTCTGAAGATGATGTAGTACTTAATCTGCAGCCAATGTAAATGTTGAAGTACAGGGGTGATGTGTTCAGAACGAGGTGTTTTGCGAAAAATCTTGCAGCTGTATTTTGAACAAGTTGTAATATGTGAAGAGATTTGGAAGGCAGACAGAATAATAATGAGTTTTAGTAGCCGATGAGTGATCTGATCAAAGCATGCACCAAAATAACGTGAATTTAAGGAAAGCATGAGCTGTTCCTGGCTGGTGGAATTCTGTTACAGTCCCAATCAGAAAAGCAGAGACTCTCCGAGCTTAAAAAAAAAAACTAACTCTTTTTCGGGAACACTTACACAAAAAAACTTGATTAATTGCTCCTCTAAAGCACATAATTAATTCTGAATCAGCTAGAACCTCCTCTACAAGCACTTCTTGTGATTGACCTTTCTTTGATGTGTTTTTTTTTTTGTAAATGGTTTTGGTTAAAATCGTCTACCAAATACATAAATGTAGTAAAAGGAAAGCAGATGGTAGAGGTCTGATTGATATTTCTTATATGGAAAAATGTAGAGGTGATAAAAGAGTAGACATGTCTAAAAAAAAGAATTTGGTCAAAAATGATTCAGTGCTAGGATCAAATATTTGGAGCCAACGAGAAGAATTTTTGTTTTGTTGCTTTTGTGTTACCATAAAACTTTGATCTCTACAAAACACTCAACAACAGAGAAAGGCGGGAATGAAAAGAAAGATCTGGAAAGACATGAAGTTGTGTATTGTGCATACAGCAGTGAAAGTAGATTATAAATCCCCAATTAACCCTTAGAAGTCCCAGCATGCATTGATGTGTTCTGCATGCATCACAGCGTCTAGAATTAAATTGAAATGACACAACCCAGCTTTTGTTTATTTTTGATTTCAGACACAATGTGAAGGTTTCAAAAAGGTTATTAGTTTTTATTAGAGAGGTTATTATGTTGAGTCAATAAAAGAAAATTGAGTTGTGACACAATTTTCAAGTTATTCAAATTACAAAGTGAGAAAATGCATAATCGTCTTTCAGTTTTATTTTACAGACCCCAAATCAGTACTATCTAGATGTGAAAAGAAGGGATAACCCTTATAAGTACAATACCTGTGATATGGGCTTTGTTTTCTCAAAGATATGGCACAAAACAAAGCACAATGGAACAAAAAGTGCTTGGAACAGTGTATACGGTTTAGAAGAAGTTTGCCTGTTTTATTTATAGAATTTTCAAATGGTTCTGACCTTGTCTTGGCTATTTTGGGTGATTTGGGAATTTGTCAAATTTGTACAAATTTCAGGATTGTTGTGGAATTATTGTGTAATGTGATGGAAAAACTATTTGTAAAAAAAGAAGCTGGGGTTGTTCTAAAGAAATGATAACAAGCATTGCCACAAAAACATTGAAAAATGTTCTGGCCCTGGACTTCTAAGGGTTAAGGACAAAATGCTTACCATTCATCTATATTGGTAAACAATTCACTGGGCACTGAGTCAGAACTTTGGTTAAAATGCAGCTTAATTTTACCAGTATTTCCACTAGCTTTTGTGACAAAAGATTTTTATTGTGTCAATTTCTTTCCAATGACTTCTAGAGAGCAAATGGTGGGTTGAGATTGAGGGCTGGACTTTGCTAATCAAGGTATTTTTCACTTGGATTAAAGTATTTTTTAACTTCATTTCAGAGTTTAGGTGGAAAAACGAGCATTTTGTGTCACGTCATTTAACACTGAACTTTTTCAGTTATAGTTCCTTTTGGGGGAGAGCCAATCAAAATGTGTAGACTTAAGTCAAACAACAAAGAGAGGGTGGCCAAGTGATCTCATTACCATTTAAAGGGACAGCCTGCATAACAGAAGAGGTTAAAAATATGTTTTTAATAACAACTTTCAGAGGCATGGCATTACTTCTGTACGAAGTATTCATAAATATATTAAATTACCAAATGAATATATGAAAAAAAGAGCATCTGTTGTCCCCTTTGAGATTGACCTTGAAATGGTTTAGATCTGGACTAAGAGTTAAATTAACTCTACTCGGAGTGTATTTGGTCCCACTCTATATAGAGTTAAACTGACTCTGAGAAAGAGTAATTTAATAATCTATTTCCTTCATGTTTTTCCAAATCTGCATGGAAAATGCAAACTAAATATTAACTATTCAGAGAGGGACCAAGTCCACTCCAGAAAGAGTAATAACAGAGAGAGAAAAAACAGTGTTTAGTTCAAATAGACTTATTTCAATAACTCTCCTTCAGAGTTGGTTTAACTCTATATAGAGTGGGACCAAATACACTCTGAGTAGAGTTAATTTAACTCTTAGGATTTTACTGTGTATGAACTGTGACTGGCAGCTTATTCAAGTGAAAACCCTAGAGTCCAGCCTGGTCTTAGGTGGTGATGGCACTGTCAAGAAAGGAGCTGACGAAGATCTCAGGATGAAGCATGAACTGAAATGAGGTCTGTGATGTAAGGGGGAGCTGAATCGTTGAGTGGCTTGAGGATAATGAGAAAAGGTTTGAAATGAATGCAGAAATCAATGATGGGCCAATGCAACTGTTTAGGCACTGGGAGATATGAGCAGAGCAAGATGGTGCAGTAATGTAAAAAACCCTGTTTTATACACAATTGTATACTTCATTAACTATTTAATGCTCATATATGATTTATTTGGTGTGTAACAAAATATCATGGCACAATAAAATGCTATACAAAATTGTCACGATACGTATCTCGAAGCTACTGGGAGATATGGTCTAGGAGTTGAAGTGTATTTGACTCTAGGAGTGATGGTGATTCTAGTCACTTCTGAAACTTCTTTTCCTTGTCTTCTTGTTTTATGTAATATTTACTATTAGACAATAATCCTTTACTTGCATTTTAAATTATAAAATTATCTTTCTCCATCAGAGTAAAAATGATGACTTAATTCAAACATTAACACTGCCCCCTAGTGGATGGATGGTTTCACCTTTTTAATTTGTGGTCTCAAAAGTTTTCCAATTACATTGTTTTCAATAATGGTTGGTTATTTAAACAGTTTTTGTTTAAAAAATCATGTCGTAAAATATTGTGATGCATATAGTGTCTTTTGCATATCTTGTCGCGAGTGTATCGTTGCACCACTTTATTTTTTTAAGACCCACCCATATTTATTGTTGAAGGTTTAGGAAACAGTTATCGAGAAAAACTGAAAGGCGTCAAAAAAGTAGATAAAACATTGTTCATTCAATATTTCCGAGCATAAGAGGGAAAAAGAGGAAAAAAAGAGGACTATTGGCAATAAAATCTGATTTAAATGTATATTTTATCATATGAAAATGAAAAAAAAAATGTAGGTGACTGACAGAAAATTGTTAATAAATCTACTATTACTGTTTCCAGGGAATCTAGCTCTCTTGATGCAGAAGGGACAAGTCCTGGTACCGCTGAAAGTTTAAATAAATACATGACTTTTACAGAGTGTTCATGAGGGACTTGCACATGGGTTCATGATGCTTTGTGAACTTTACCATCAAAGTGAACCAGAGAAGGGTCTGAGGTCTTGTGGTGTTGGTCAGAAAAAAAGTTCTAGCACAGCCATTATCACACATCAGCTCCAAATAACAATTTCACTGGAATTTGTTGCATGAAATTGGACCGTTGACTGAATGTTTAGTGAATATAGCTTTGGAAACCTGTTCACGTACATCTTCACCCAATGAGCATTGGAAAACCATGTGTCCCAAGCAAATGGGCAAGAAGATGAATGAACAAAATCCCGCATGGGGACTTTTTCTCATTTCTCTGGCCAGCTGATGGTCTGCTTGCCAAGCAACATGTGTGTTCCAGAGAGAGAGAGACAGGGTGGCTATTGTGAGCACAGGTTCCTACATGCCTGCCGTTTCTCCATCTGACCTGAGCACCCAAACTGCCTCCCAAGTCCAATGTAAATGAGTGTGGCCTTTATCAATAGCAAGCCAGTCTAACCACCAGGGAGCCGGGGGAGAAGGGAGCAGTGTAATCTCCTTCAAACAGCAGCCTATGATCTCGTTAAAGGCTAATTGATGTTCTGTGTTAACGAGCTTTACCTTAATTAGTCGCATTTAAGTGAACAGGGAACACCGCAAGGGGAGCTGAATGCACTTTTTGGGACTTGAAAATGCAGCCGTATGAACAAAAAGAGAGGCAATGAAGAGTCATGAGATGACGAGACACACAGAGAGCGATTCAACGCAAGAAGAAAGAAAGCAAGATGTTAAAAAGCAGCAAGACTCCGGAGTGTCAAAGCCCAAGGGAGCGAGAGACGGAACGAATGGAGAGCAAAGGTAAAGGAGACGCTGAAGAATCAATGTGCTGCAACAGAAGAGGAAAAGCGAAATGCAAACGTTGACACAAGCAGCACTCTCTCAACCACGTTCAGTCCTGCACATCTGGAGCCACATCTCTGCTGAGTGCTCTTGAGGAGCTCACCTTTCCAACACTTTCCCTTCTTTCCCTCTCATCTATTCCTTCCCCTCCTCCCTCCTCTACAGTAAAGCCTGGAAAGCAGCTGTGGGAGCGAGCGCTGGACTGTAGCTGTAGTGACTCTGAAGGCAGCACATTAACATTACTGTGCGCACGATGGTACTGCAGTCCTTGTAGGCATGCCTCGCAAATAGCCGCGTTTTCTATACCCTATCTCATATAGACAGCAAGGTCATTGCACAACATGCCTGAGTTGAGCAACACATGTAATCGAACTCACTGTAAGATTTATTTCACTGCTGATCCCAGGCCTGACATTAAGACCTCACATTCCCTCTGCACGAGTCCAGACTTCATCATTGCAGCTTTAATAAGTTTGCTGCAAGCAGGGAGTTAAAACTTATTAGGGAACATGAAGCGGATGCCTGACATAAATGATTTTACTTCATCTAAACGCCAACGGTTTGATTCATATCGCTGGAGGAAACGGTGGGCCTACGATGGGCTCTTGTGAAATTACCATAATGAGCACTGCTCATAAATCTTACTGATTTCCAACCCAACTGAGCAAAAGCAAACAGCCAGACTTTGGAGATGGCAGCACCTGCTTTATGGTGACATCTCAGTCTTTCCTTTTCTTTGAAACGCTCATAAATAAGACAGATGCAGGAATTATGAGGCGGGATTTGCATATATGGCAATGAAGCACCAGGAGCACCTGAACCACGAGCTCTGGAGAATTGATAAAGCTGCGGTTTACAAAAACATCTGAAGGCAGAGCGGCACAGCGACGCGATCATTGGCGGCGACATTTTTAAACGCCTTATAATTGTCACCCGGTTCACAGCGTCTGATTTTAGGAAAATCACTAATTGTGCTCGCAGACTGCATGCGCGCGTCTCTGTGCCGTTCCAGGCGCGTGCGGCAGTGCGCGCGTGCGTCTGGCTGTAACCTCTGCGCGTCTGTGCGGTAAGAGTGCAAGAAAAGTCGAAGTACGAGCCGTTCGACTGAGGAACAAGTGGCTTTATAAGCGCTGGCGTATGAGCGCGCGTGCAGCAATGACAGAAGGGTCAAACCCCAGCGCGCGCCGCCAATACCCATCTCTGTGTCGCGTGCCATCCGTCTTTAACAGCTATAGCGCAGTAAAGTGCCTCGGCCGGAGCCGCCGGTGCTCTGTCGGAGCATGTCCCCCATCTCCACGCAAACCACAGCTGGATTCTTAAAACTGTTACTTACTGTGTTTTCACGCTCCTGTCCCTCCTCTCTCCTTTCGGCCCTCCATCCTCTTCACATCATTCCTCTCGAGATTCCCTTTTGTGGCTTCTCCGGTGAAAAACACATAGAAATACATTTAAATTCTACATGTATTCAATATTCGCGAGCACTCTCTCTCCCCACCGATCTCCAGTTCCCTCTTCTCTCTCTCTCTCTCTCTCTCTCTCTCTCTCTCTCTCTCTCTCTCTCTCTCTCTCTCTCTCTCTCTCTCTCTCTCTCTCTCTCTCCGCTCTTTTGTTAAAATTCAGTATATGCGCCGCGTCACCTAGCAACCGTCAACCGTCAGCGTCCCTCTCTCTCTCTTGCGCGCGCACCTCCTGATTCTCTCTGTAACGTGCGCGCGCTCTCCATCACTAGCGACACGTGTTGAATGCTAAACTTAGCGGTGTGGAATAATATTAATAACTGGTTGGTTCCAGGTTTCTTTTTCTGCCTACCCCCCTCTCTCAATCGCACGCATTCGCGCGAACGCTCACACGCACACCTCCTACTTTTGCTCGCGCATATCATCATGCAATATAAATATTTACCAGAGCCACTCAGTCTTCTGTTGCGTGCCCCCCGCAGCCCCCCTCCGCGCATCTCTCCTCTCTTCTCATCATCCCGCGCTGTGAATCAGTGGAGCCGCATCACCACTTCTGTCCGTCTGTCACTGAAGCCGCGTGTGTCCATATACAGCAAAGACAGGGCAGAAAATACGCACCGAGCGCGTGCGTGCGCGCCACCGGAGAGCAAGTTATGTCGGGAAATGAGCCGAGGATGGAGATAAACTTGGGATGCAGTCAGTGCAGCAGCGAGCACTTACTGTACGACCATTTGATTTGTGGATACCACATGATCTTTAATTCCTCTTCCCGATTTTTTTCAATACACTGCAAGAAGTATCCGTTTTGGTGAAATTATGTTGTTGTTTTTTTCAGACCACTCATGGGGGAATGTCTGACATATAGGGTGTAACCATGCCTTTAATGTTGTGTGTATAGGGTGTGCTTAAATGTGATGAAATAAAAATAATCTACTTATCCTGAAAATAACGACAAAATTTGTTTTTTAAAAAGACTTTATTTGCTTCAGGTCAGTGAATTGTTGATTATTGTTTGGTAAATCATGTGACTTTACATATTTGTATATGTATTTACTTTACACGTGTAATTTTACATTGATCCATAAAAGCACGTTTTTATAAGATAAGTGCATTGCGGTTCTATTCCATGAATACACAAGGGAACGGCACAGTGGCGCGGTGTGTAGTACTGTGGCCTTTTTTTAGATAAGGTTGCCGGTTATCTAATCATAATAAATAGGATTTAATTATATAATTAATTCACTTATTATTTTACTTCAGCTTATATTTTCATTCTTTTATTAAACACTTTAAGACATGTTTGGTTATTATCCCTGCAATCAACCAGATTCATTAAACAGATTATTCATTCATTCATGAAATCATTGATTCATTTTTTTTTATTTGCTGTGTGAAATAAATAAAAAGTTGTTTAAAAAAAACAGAACTCAAATGCAAGAACAACTGACAATATGTATTCAATACTCAGAGTCCAAATAAAGTCTCAATGTCCCTTGTGATGCTCGGAGATAACCAACGCTAGCAGCAGAGCTAGAGGATGGTGGAGAGCCTCCCAGAATCCAACAACCACCGTTTGCAGAAAGGAAAGATCACTCCCTCCAGCAGGAGAGCACACAGATCCATGCACTCAGTGACTGAAGTCAGGTTCAATCAGGTATGGCAGCGATAACTCAATGTTGGTTGGTAGATGACGGAGTTGAGAGAAAAGGTGATGCGCTCACAGCAACCCCGGTTTTTACTGGGCAGGATGAAGCAAAGTTCCCTCTCTTGTTTCTTGTTTGGACAGATATATGCTGCCCAGTGGCGTGGGTTTGGGCACACAAAGGGGGACCTGGGAAACGGTGATGGCATTCTAAGCTCATGAAGGGAGCACACAACGAAAGGATTAACATAACAGACGTGAGGATCTAACAAAGACATATTTGACATCTGATTTTAAAGTTGTTTTTCAAAAACAGAACAAAAAAAATCATGTATGTTTTCTAATCTGTACACATATACTGTTTTAACTGAGTTGCATGAGTATTACAAGAGAGGGCAGATGTTTTTTTAAGTCACTTCTTCATCAGAGGGTGATATCATTAGGCTTAAACCTTCAACTCCCTCCACAGATCTTCTATATGAATTTCTTCTTGAACCTCCTCTTCTGTGCCTTGCTTAGCAGAAAAAAGAAAAGTCAATTTAATTTTATTATTGTAGTTCCCTTTCAGTCGTGCACTCCGATGCAAGTCGAGTGACGACTATGGGAATAGCTCTCTGAGTGGCCAATGTTCTGCAACCGCTTTTAATGGGCCAATGAAAACACTTTCATTGTGCAGTGAAAATAAAATGAAAGCAGGTACCTGGCATTCGCTCTTCCTATTTGCTTTCAGAGAATTTCAGAATTTCTTACTCAACGCTGAAGATTAACACTATTCCAGTGTCGTTCCAGAGTGCCCATATCTTTGTATCACCACTGCAGAGAGTTATCGTCCTTGTGCCTCATCAGTCTGCAAACTGGCTAAAAGGCACAAGTTGAGTTTGTGCTTCACCTGGATGCGTCTCCCCTTGGTTAGCGCCATCCAACATGAAAGGAACCTTGTCAAGGCATTTTTTCATGAGGTTTCTATAGCCGTCACTGTGGGCAAATGAAAGGGAATGTTTAGGTTACTTGCATAACCCCCAGTTCCCTGAGGGAGGGAACAGAGACACATATCCCTTGATGTCAATTGTCAGGAACCTTTAACTGCAAAATAAAAAAGTGTTTTCATTGGCCAGATGTGAGTGGTTGGAGAAGATTGGCCACTCAGAGACCAATCCCCATACTCGGCATAATCGTCTCTGCTGCCTCCTTCAGGGAAAGGGGGTTATATAAGTATTAGATAAATTACGTTCTGTGAGTGATTTTAGTATTGCTTTAATATTGCTGCTTTCTCTACAAATGCAAAACTAATGAAATGCAAAAAACTGCAAAATACTTTTTACATGCTACATGTAACATGTAATAACCATACAATTTACTGTGAAAAAGCACAATAAGTTTTACAGATTAAGGTTTTTAAATGTATAGTTAAAAGATATGTTCGGCCCGTGGCATAGTGGACAGTACAATGGATATGTATGTGCGGTTGGGCAAGCCAATGTGGGTTTGGATCCCAAGACCATTCCCATGTGCCATTCTTCCCTTTCTCTTCCTGTCCGAAAACTATCCTTTCAGTTCAAAATAAAGGCATGAAAAAAACTAAAATTACTATATTATTATTACATAAAGGCATGTTTTTGTAGACGTTCTAAAATGTATTTTTGAAAGAAGCCCATGGGATCACATGCTTGTAGTGTCAGGCCTGTGTTACTGGTTTCTCTTTTTCTCTTATTTTATCCCTTATCACTCACTCAATCATCCTCTACACCGTTGTCTAATCTCCTTGTATCCTTTTCACTCAATCAGTGTTCTATTATCATCTGCTCCTCCCCTTTATATTTTCTCTCACTTCTCCCTTCCTCACTACAATCCTACGGTTCATGCACCCAGACACTGCATGATCGCTTCCTGCCTTCTTGGTTCTCTGTGCATTTGTATGTGTCTCTTTGAGGTTCTCCCAGCATCATCCATCTGCTCCTAATGCGAGATCCTTCGGTTTGGACCCATGGTGTTCTGGGTTTTACACCCCATGTGTGTAAATAAAAGTGTAGAAAGTTCTCCAGACATTTTGACAATTTTACAATATGTACAATTTACTGTACAACCCCATAAATCAGTGCTAGTGTATTTTTTTTTGTGGCAAACACAGCTGCCTTTACTTTAGTGTAAATGCTACCTTTAAATTAGATAGTTCTGAGTTGTAAAAAAGATGGCCATGAAAAAGGTGATTATTATGATTTTAATCATTGAATTTGATGATCATTGATCTGTAACATTTTCAGTGCAATCCTGTAAAACCATGTTTTTGACTGGAAAGTTTTGGCAACCACAGCAAAGTGTATTTCCTGACAGTGTACATTATGAAATGTTTAGCCACGTAAAATATATCCTAATAAACCAATAACTCAGTAGAAGTTTTTCCAGTGCAGTGAACACACCGTGGCACAATGGTGATGTTGAAAAAGCCTTCAGTCCTCAGCCAGTTAATACTCTGACTGAAGCGTACTGCTTGTTTTGGAGTTCTGCTGGTGTCCTTGGGATAAGTGTCAGGAACCAAGCTGTTAACGTTTCTTAATCTCCTGCACTAGAGGAACAATTACCATGATGTCTGCATGATATGATCAAACAGAGTCCTTATGTTTAACCCTTTGTTACCCACCACAGAACAAAGTCTAACAAAGTATTTTAATCTGCCATTCATCAGCACAACCCTCAGATCCCGCATTTGTAAAATATACTGTACTGTGTAAAAGTTTTAGACAGGTGACAAAAACATCATTCAAAAATGGAAATGTTAATCGTTTATTTTCATCAATGAACAAGTTGTAGCGAATGAACAAAAGACGAATGTAATCGAATTTATATTTACTAATCTTTTTTCTATGTACACTTGCACACTGGAGATAGTTCTTCAAGACTTTGCCAGTATGTTTAGGACATTGACCTGCTGCATAATCATACGCCTCCCTGATGGCACTTCATAAATGATAAGAATCTGTCTGTAGCTGCTGGACACCAGGGTTAATTAGCTTTTCTCGTCTAACCACGGCATATTCAATCCTCAACTTGCTAATTTGTTTGTGCTTCTTCAAAAGAGCCTAAACATCAGCCATGCACATCTTGAAACTCCAGTCTGCTTTGAAGTCATTGGGAGAGAATAATCTTGCCAATGCTCAACATGAAGTGACTTTTAATTAACAAGTTTCTGGAGGAGTTATCAGGACCTGGCAAAGGGGTAGCCAGTTATGTTCACTCATTCAACCTAATTGACCATAAAAACTCAGCTACCCCTCCTTCTTCCCTTTCACCACACTTGGGGGGGGGTGGTTAAGTCACGGACCTCAATGATAGGTCCAGATAATGAACTCATTAACCCGTCTTTCTAATCATCTTCCAGTTTTAGGGTAGAAAATTTTTTCTACATTTTTTTTTTACAAAATCATTTTTATATTCATGAAAACAATCTTTGTTTACAGCATTTTCACACCCAACGCTAACGTTTGTAGTGTACTTTGTTTGGGGTAATTTGCACAGTACTGTACATGGCACCTTTTGGCAGATGTTTAGAAAGATTTTATTTGGAACTTTGTCTTCCACTGTTAATTATAAAGATGAAGAAAATTGTCTGATGGAGCTGATGTGAGGGATTTGTAAAACTGTAGAAAAAGTGGTCAGATTTTAAGGTGGAATTCCAACAGATAAACTGTTTGAAGAGTCACAACATTCCTCTTCATGAATAAAAAAATATATATAAATTAAAAAAATTAAATGTACAAATTTTTGCCAAAAACGTGACAGGGTATTAATGCCATGTTTATATTCACAATCACATGCTTTCATTTATTGTATGAGGTTGCTGTCACTGGCATTTAAAAATGTATAAGCAATTGGGATTATTGCCACTTCCACAGCTTTTATTAAAGGGTAAATAATCTTCTGCAAATTCAGCCATATCTGCTTCAACACAATACACAGTTCTTTTTTTCTTGAAAAGTGTTTAAAAATATTTATAGAAATAATTTTTTGAAATTATGTATAGAGATCTTCCATGTGGATAGGATGCAGTCCATCTCATCACTTACCCACGAAAGGGAAAACAGTCCAAAAGAAAAGACGGCCTTCTTCTGGGCTTCACAAAAAGCAGAATTTAAATCACTTTGATAGAAAACTGTCCTGTTGCTCCGGGATCTGTTCTGGGTCTGAGGGCACACACTAACAGCCAGAATGTGACAAGGCTGGACAGGATGAAACAAGATTACGGTAACTATAGGATTTGTTTTTAGCAGATGAAAAACGAAACTTCTGATTGAAGTGCATATGTCTCCTACAATGGAACTCATCTTTGCATCCCCTTACATCTCTCTTTCTCTCTGTCTCTCTGTTTGAATGTTTGTACTGCTGTTTGTATTAATCCTCAGAGTACTACAGATGAGCAAACATTGATAATCACTAGTAAATTCCATCATATCAGATCAGTGAACGCAAGGGCTACACTCTCTCCCTTGCTCCTCTTTTTCTCCCTCATCTGGCATTTCTTTTATTCCCTCTTCATCTATTCACACAATCTGAGTAGAGTTGATAAAGAAAATCCCAATTTAAAGAAGTAAATAGGAGGTGGAGATACTGAGCAGCAGAACCAGAGGCACAAGTGGGTGAGTTTGTTTGAAGGTCTATAGAAGCTTTTGGGATGTTAATGAGGACTAAGACATGGCATTAGTGTCATATAAGGTAAGGAGAAGTCCAGGGAGAAGTCCGGATGCTAATATGAGATCTGAAGGGAGAAACTGCCTGTGGGAAGATAGAGTGAGAGTGCTCTTTGCCACATGCTCCCATCGCACGGGGAGAAGGCAGCTAGAAATGAAATTTTCTTTAATCTGAGCTGTAATAGAAATGAACCAAATTCTTTTGCTAGAGCTGTCAGCGACCTTCTGAGCAGAATTGGGCTAATCCCTAACAGTGCCCTTGCAGAACAGCTACGGTCAAATCCACATCCCATGGCTTGAATACATTTTGCTTTTCTTAAAGTGTTTTTTTTTTTCTTTGCAGTGAACCGAACCTTCTCTTTGAACTGACTTGTGTCAAGAGGATGAGAACAGAGAAAACAAAACAGTGCTTGATCTTTCGACACATACAAGTGTAAGGAATACATGTCAGGATGTATTTTTACAAATTACTTTTGAGACACCTCAATAAAAACAATAAAAGTGTTTATTATAATATTATTATCGTACAGTTGTATTTCACCTCTGCATCACTGAGAAGTTTCATTTCAAAATTTCATTTTCCCAAACATTCCGATGGCTTTGTAAAAGTGTTTAGAGAGAAGCCTACGTCTCTTTTATGTAGCTAAGTCGTTTGACCCAACTTCATTTCTTTTCCATCCCCCTCTCTCTACCCACTACTTTCTGTCACAGTACTGTCCTATCTGTTCAAATAAAAAAATATTTTTTTAAAAATGTGGCTAAAATGACTAGAGAAAATTCAATGAAATATTATTTTATGATGTCAAAATTGCAATATGCAGACTTTCATTAAAAGGTGTAAAAGGTGAAAGTTTCGTAACAATGCCTTAAGCAACACTACACTTTTCCAGTATTGGCTCTTTGCCCATCTTTCCTGGGATAATAAGTGTATTTTACACTTTTGGAAACCATTGTTCAGATCTGACAATAGCATACCACATACCATTGCATTTATGTAGACCACAAGCATTTTAATATAAAAACTTCCATATTAATATCATATTATTTTCAGTTTCTGAGTTGTGTTATTTTAAAATATTTGAATCCCACTTAAAAATACTGGTACTTTCCATTTTCTTCATTGCCAGATGGAAAACCACTGCCAACATCGAGCGTCAAATTTGAGCTTTGTTTGTAAATTAAGTTTAGTTGAAATGCAAAAAGCTCTTTAAGATTTTTTTTTCACTGAAATAAAATTTGACCCACTTTCATCACGATTGGATAGGCAGCAATACTACGATTGGGTATAGAATATTAAAAAATTTAGTATTAGGTCAGATTTAAAATGTCACAACAAACCAGAACACTTTTTTATATTAATATATACATATAGGTCTTTGTCTGCTAAAGACTGTAACCTGAACAACTGGTTTAAATGGATAAAGCAACCAAATAAAATCTAATCATTCTTCTATTTATTTACTTTCTTTGTAAAGATTTTATGACTTTGTTTTTAGATAGGACAGTAGAGAGAGGGAGAGCGTCTGAGCGAGAGAGCAGGGAGGCTGGGAAATAATCCACGGAAATCCACAACCGCACTACATATGCGTTCAGCACCATAAACCCCCACACGAAGGGTCCCAACTCATCATTCTTCCTTATAGCTGACATCAATGGGTTCAATTGATAAAAAGTTAGAACTGTCCAATCACAGAGTGGTTCCATTAATGAGCTGCATGATGCATAAGATTGGAGTCTGTTTGTATCTATAATCGCCAACGATGGCCCTTTTACTCCTTACATGAAACTACTCAAAAATGTATTTTTTGGAAATGCTCCATTAAAGCATTTTTTTGATTCTCATGCAACAAGACACTCACACGGCTCTGTGCACAGGCATTTGGCTTCCAGGACCCATCTCAGACGCAATGAAAGTTTGTAAGGGTTAGAAATAAACAAATAAATAAAATAATTTTCTCTTTGTATGCGTGTTTGTTTTTCTCTTTCTCACTCTCTCCCGCTCTGCCTCTACACACCGATCTGTTTTGAGATTTGCACGACGAATCTTTGGATGGCTTCTCAGCAGGAGGCTCTTCGAGTGGGTCGAGGAACTATGGATGCAATGACACTCGCTGCCTGAAGATGGCGGCTATAATACAACAAATGCACCACACAGAGGACCAGGAAAGAAGAAGACGCATAAAAAATCGCATAAAATTGAACGGATTATACTGTTGGTGGCAGAACTGTTTGACAAAAATTTGGAAAAGAGAGGATTTTTGGCGCATTATTTCTATCCTATTTCCTGTACGTAGTCGCTTTGAAAATGTGGGATGAGCATCGCAGAGCGGCTGTTTTACGTCATACTCACGTCATCAAAGGAGCTGGCTTTCATTGGTTGTTCTCCTTACAAAAAAAACAGATCCGATATGGTCTTTTTCATTGGCATCACTTGTTTGGTCCGATGTGTGATGTCCCACTGGTGCCAATCAAGGTGCGTGAAACGTCACTGTGTAGAGGCCTTAACTCGCTCACACAGGAATGAGACAGGATAAGCTTTAATGCCAGTAAA
The DNA here is from genome assembly GCA_007224835.1 of Danionella cerebrum. NCBI lineage: Eukaryota > Metazoa > Chordata > Actinopteri > Cypriniformes > Danionidae > Danionella > Danionella cerebrum. The sequence continues at coordinate 512,067 of SRMA01027119.1, read as the reverse complement.
TAGACTGAAATTAAATGCCTTGTTTTGGTACCACAATGAATGCACCTGTTTATTGTACTCCAATTGTTAACAATGGTTCTGGTGCAAACCAAGGCACCAATTCTATGCTCCTCTCCGAAGCACTGAACACCGTGAGTCACTTTCCATCTCAGACTGGCGACTGAGCAGTGTCTGGTCTTTGACTGCAGCTGTCAAGTGTGAACGAGCTGGGAATTAATGCAGAGAGGGGCGGGGCTACAACACCTTTTAACATCACTTTCAACGTCACGAGCTGGCTCCAATAAATGAAGTTGCTCTAATCTGAGTTCATGAGGAAGCGAGATGGATATCTCCAATCTCTCTACATCTCTAACTAATCTATTCACCCAGCTGGTCTCAATTAAGCTCATTTTCATCCCGAAATAAACTGCCATCTCTCCGTGCTTCATTGGTGATGGAACAGCAAAGCATTCAGATAGCTTTTTTATGTCGCGAATACAAGCAAAGAAGAAAACCCACCCCAGGACAAGACTTCCATCTTTGGTCTCAGGATCCACCGCTGTCTGGTGTCATCTGCTACAGTGATACACTTCTCTCACGACAGGCAATGCACCTGTTTCTCCATGGTTAGGCACCTCATCCTACCCATCTTCTCTCTCTTAGATCCCTCCATTGGAAAGATCTGGTGTCTTTGGCACTCTTTGAGCCCTGCCATTCAGTAAATGTTTAGTCTCCTCTCTCTGGGCCTCTCTGCTCTATCACACTCTGCTCCGATTGGGCAGCTGTTTTGAATATTCATGGGAAATAGAAATGTGGGATTTTCCTTTACAACCATGAGCATGAAATTGAGTTTTTACAGCAGATGCGAAGCTTATTGTTAGTAGTGGACACATACAAGTTTTTGCCTAGTCGAGTGCAGTTGGTGTCAGAAAAGACATCTGAGGAACAACGGAGCTGACCCCGAGCGCTGGGAAAATGTTTTGATTCTTTTAACTGAGAGACAGCAGTGCTCCCTTTTCAGCTGTTGTTATCCAAAGCATATTAGCGAAGCGAATGTAGATCCACAAGCATCCTGATTAAAGAATATCTTTGTATTAATATTTCTTTTTAGAAGCTGCATAGTTTGATGGAACCATAGAGAGCCCTCTGTCCCTGAGGTTGTTTCTCTAATCACATATAATACCATTGAAACAGAATGATTCTCATCTACGGCTAATGATGGCATGGTGCCAGCTCTTCAGACCGGAGAGGTATTTAACAGGATATGATAGAGATTCAATGAGAAGATTGGAAAGCTCTTCATCATGGAACACAGGGGTTTAGGCTCAGTATGTGTTGAGTTTCCAGATAGTTCAGTTAAAGGCCAAATATACAGAGCCCCAGCCATTAAACGTGTACAATGTAGAATTTTCTCTACCACTTTGAGAGTTCAAAGGAAGTGTCTCACTAAAAGATGAAAATCTGCTGTTAATTTACTCACCCTCAGGCCATTCGAGATGTAGAAGACTTTTATTCCTTGGAACATTAACCTTTAATCATGTACAACGGAATACATTTTCTATGGTGATTTTAACTCTGTGTACATCCTGTTCTTTATTGCATGCTAAAAAAAACTTTTTATGCAATTTGTTTCACATTTTGTTAAGGTACATGGTGGCAAGTTGCACAGCTTTACAAATAACATGCATTCCTTTACAATTATTTTCTTGCTTCATATTCTTTTTAAACAAATTAGTCACAATAAAGGACAATCTGGCAACCTATTATGAATCTTTTATTGTGATGAGAGTTTGAGGATGAAGGAGGAAGGGAAACACTGGGATGATGGTATAGTAAAAGAATATACGTTTAATTTTTCATGATTTTCCTTCAGAAATCATTGGTTGTCTGGATAACACATTTCAGGTAAATATATCATAAAGGAAACGTACAGAGTGGTTTTTGACAAGGGAAAATTTGAATAAACTTATTGAAACAAAAATAGGCATGTGCATATTGCCTACGCAATGTTGATTCCAATTATTAGTACTTAAAATGGTGACCCTTGACCTCCATACACAGGTGAATCCAATCATGAGAAAAGTATTAAAAGGAGGCCAACTGTATGTGTTTGCATGTTCTCTAAAGAGTGGCAACAGAAGTCATTTTTTAACCCAATCTTTTCAGAGTGTACTTTTACTTGAGTGTAATATTTCAGTACTCTTTACACCATTGGCGTCTGGTTAGTCGGAGGTTTGTTAATGGCATTGTTGACGCAAACTTGAGGGTGTAGTTGAATCATTCCATAGAGTGCCAGTTGTAGACAAGACAGTGGGAAAGCACAGGAGCAGACATGTTTTTTACATAGCTGTCGAGATTAACATACAAATGCACGTTTCACTTTCTATTTGTGCAGGAGAAAATATGAAAATTGAGAATGATTTCATTTAATCCCTTAAATTAGCACCATTTTAGACAAAAGCATTTCAGGAGAAATGTGATTTACTGTAAAATACTTTGATCCGATTATACTGAGATACTTAGAACTCTGCATTCAATAGAAAGAAGAAAAAAGAAGACTTGGCTGATGAGTGTCTGATAAAAAATTGTTTTATGTATTTAATTAAAATATATTTATTATTATTTTTCACATATTTTTTAAGTTTTGTTTTAAGTCTTTATTGTATATTTAGTTTTCATTGTTTGATTCCAGTTTTTTTGGGCACATAATTTTACTTTACTAAAATATTGGGGAAATAAAAAAAATATATGATGGCATATATATTTTTTTTTTATTATTTATTTATTTTTATATAAATTGTAAAATAAACAATGCAGGAATGATGAGCGATAAAGCCAAAGCCAGAAGAATCTACCAGCTGTTCAGAAATGTAATTTAATTGAGTTTATGTCTCATTGTTTTAAAAAGTAAAGGCTTCAAGTCAGCATTTTTCTTAATGGAAAGATTTCAAGTAGCTTTTGTTTTAACCCTGATATGGAAATGAAACATTTAGATAAAATCATTTTCTAAAGTAAGCATGTAATGCAGACGTCTGCCATATCTCAAAAGCATTCTCTCTTTTGACCAGGCAGCCTTTTTGATAAGCTCTCACACTTAGATGAACATCAAGGACAAAACATCCCAGAATTGAGAAAAATGTAGTAAGCATGATTTCTGTCTGGACTGTTCTAGACTTGTCCGATAATATTCCTTTATTAAGGTTTAGTTGTGTTTCCTGTTGTGCCACTCTTTTTACCCGTTCATGTGATCAGCATGTGCTTTTACTAAGCCAGACTCCTCCCAGTATGCCATTTTTATCAGATATGGGATGTTTTCTGTATGTGTAATGTTTGAATTTTAACATTTATGTGAAGCTTTTCATTAAACTATGGATATGAATATTATGAATTTCAAGATGGTAAATTCAAACTTTTAGTAATTATTACCCATATCACAGAAACATGTCAGTTGCTTTTCTTTATCCAGATGAAAGTCAGTGCCCATCTCAGGCTTCATGCTGCTTTGGTCTCCTTTGTGCTTTGAAACTTATTTTAGATGTGACAAAGTCTGCATTGTATGAATGTTAATGGCATAGTGTAACTCATTTTATTCATCCATAAAACCTAAAAATGTTAAATACTGGTCTTCTATAGAGGCTATACACATTTTACCAGTAACCAGACGTCATGGGGTGAGTGGCAAAAAGCCTATATTAAACCCTAGTGGTGAATGTTAGAATGACCGGTGTAAACTCTTAAAAAAAAGGAGAACAGCTGTTGAGTGATTGACTGTTCGAACCCATTCCCAAAGATTTTAGGGACAAAGTTCTACAGGCTGCTGAAATAATAAAAATGTAGTTTCTGATTTGTTGCACTTTTGACCAAATCACCATATTTGCTAATCGTAAATGAAATATTTTGAATCTTTGTGTTGTGAACAATTTACTTAAAAAAAATGAGTGAGTGAGATAGGGAGGGAGAAAGTGAGTGAGATAGGGAGGGAGGGAGTGAGCCAGGGAGGGAGAGAAGGAGGGAGGGAGAGAGAAAGGGAGGAAGCTAGCTAATATCTTTTATAATATAAAATGTTAATCAATTTATTTGTCCACACATAACAAGAATGTTCATATATTTTTTAATTAACTTCTATGTCCCTAACAAAATCCCACATCAAAGTATGACCAGGCACTGAGGGCATTGTACACCTTTACATTTTGTTTCGTTTATTTACTCACTGTTCAGTATTAAATGCAGCCATTTAGCCACTTGTTTTTCCACTTAGTCTCATTAAGTCTCAGTAAAGGGGGCGAGGCCCAGTTGGATAGTGATGTTAGTGCATACCCTCTATTGTTGTTTAAATCTGCTTGGCATCAGCTGGCTAGGTACAGATACTTCTTGACTTTATGTCATTTTTTTTACAAATTGTCAAGAGTTTTATATACATGTTATCTACAAACTATCAACACTGCAGAGGGGTGTGGTTGACTCAGGTAGAGGCTGATAGCGAGGCTCTTCCCATGATTGCTTCTGAGCATGTGCAGCTTCCTGCTCGCCATCATGTTAGAGCACAAATTCTACTAATTTTGGCCTCAGTGAAACACTGTCTATATTTTTTTTACAGTCTTTAATCTATAGGGGTTGTAAATGTGGGAAACCAGTTCTTTACAACTTTCTCTCAGATTTGTTCTGATTGATGGGGATTTCACAGAAATAATTAGTTATTATTAAATAAAAAGTTATTTGAATACAGTTGCTTCAAAAAACCTCCCAAAACCACATTAGGTTTCTCTGCACTGGAAATTTTTGTATATAACGTGTAGGGATTTTGCTTGAACCTATCTGATGAATTTTGTGTTAAACTGCAATGTCATCCCTTGGAAGAAACCTTCAAAGCATGCAAACAGGACTAGCTTGGTTGCAGTCTACTGTGAAAGGGGCAATTGTCATGAAATTTGGATATTCATCTCCATTTACATAATGGCCCTAAGTGTTTCTGTGAAAGACGTGGCGGTCAAACTGGTTTCTTTCCTTTTGTTTCTTAACTCATTTTTCAGTTTAAAGCAGAAAATAAAAGTAGACCAAGAAGTCAATCCAGTGGGTTTGTCTGGAAGGTGTTTGCTTAACAATCTCTAGATGTAGAAGAGATAGTGGAGAATTGTTCAGGAGCACAGCAGGCAACCGGTGTGGTGTATTCTTTGTTAGGGTTTCTATTGAGGATGCTAATGCAACAGTGAGCGTCTGGTATCTCCTCCCCAAATAAGACACAAGATGACAGGGCTTAGTTTAGCCTGATCCGGTTAAGCTGATAAAACAATTGAACAGAAGAGAAACCAAAAGAGAGAGCTGTTCGTTCAGAAGCTGAGCCGGTTTCTTTTGTTTGAGGATTGAAGGTTTAAAGCTAACATGCGTTGAAAAGACAACATGGTTATGCTAAGTAAGAAAAACAGGGCCGTTCAGAGTGAAGCCAAGCTCAGCAGAGCAGAAAACTAGTCTACTATGCTGGGGGCGTTCAGATTGCTAATGGGGGCTGGATCTGAGGGTACGGTGCGGAGATGAGAAATTTCTTGACTTCCCCCATGAATGCTTAATTAGCTCTCGGGTGAACTTGAGCTAATCTTTAATCAGATGAACCCCATGGGCTCCAAGGGAAACATCAGTGACCTGTAACTACTTCTGATCACATTCATACAATACACACACAAGTTAGTTTTTCTATCAATGTGGGGAATTAAAAGGGTGCAAAGTCAATTAAACATGTCGCAAAACTCAACTGGCCTGCACACAAGACGGACAAATAAAATGTTGTTTACTGTACGCACTAAAACACTTGTGTAAACTATGAATAAAAACAGTAAGAAATGTGCTTAAACTTAAGCAAAACTAAGTCCATGCATCAAAAAAAAAAAATACTAATGCGGTGTATGATTTTTTTTGTTTGTTTTGTTTTAACTCAAAGTTTCGAATTGATGTAGCCACTGAAAATCTAAATTTGGCAATGTTGAACCAATGTAGTACATTCAACTTTAATTTTTGAGTTCAGTTGATATGTATTTTTTTATGCAGCTGGTGAACTTTCATTTGCAAGTTTAATGCACTGTTGATTTTAAAAGAGTTTAAAAGTATTATTATTGACCTAAAGCTTGACTAGTGCCAACCTAGTGCTGCACAGAAGTTGCTTTACAGAAAGATTTCCTCTTTGGTGAGCAGCAGGGGATCGCTGTTTTCTTTTCAGCACCTAAATGACGTTTATATAACAAAGTTTGGGAGGAGCTTTGAGGATTAGCCAATCACCTATCTGCTGCCTACATTTATGACTCAGCACTTCTTTCATCCTTTCATATATCGGTGCATTTCTGCCAGAGTAACGTCAGTGTTTGATCAAGCTTCCCCACCTCCACCCCTTCACCTCTCCAGAAGCTTCTTCTCCACCTGTTTAAAAAAAATCTTCAGCCAGAGACAATTTCCAAAATGCAGGAAGTTTGAAATGGTGAATAATACAACAGATAATTCACTGTTGTTCTAAGACTGCTTACTCGGACAGCTAGCCTGGCAGCTTATCTTGCCTTCCCATACACGCTTGCGATACTAGACTGGCCCGTGTAAGCGAACCCGTGAAATGTCTCCTCTTTTCACCATGTTCCTACTGTGTCTGTCTTTGGATGACCATTGCTTCTTACCCACAGACAAATTCTCATTTAATATAGTTTTAAAAAGACGGAAACAATAGTGTGTTTGCGTTAGAGTTATTTTCTCTTTTAACTCTGAATTTTTTCCTTTTTTTTCCATTTAAAAACCACACAACATAGAGGCTCACTGGAAATGTCGCCACAGGTAGAATCCTTGATCCGCACTGCGTCCATTGCTCATCTACATAAATGAAACATTTAATAAATACACAAATAAATATTTTATCTGTAATATGTCACTTTTCCAAACCCAACTGAATCAAAACATAAAAAAAAAATCACCATCTGAATCATGATTCCTTTGAACAGCAACACAATCCTTCAACTGTTTCTCGCTGGTAGAAAGGACTGCACAGAGACTGAGAAGGTTTGTGAGTTTTGTACGGTAAACAGAGTGTGCTTGTTGAATCTGGGCCAAAGTGAAGTCTGACTGATAAACTGAGACACCAAGAGTGAAAAACAACAGCCTGAGAGAAAGGGAAATTAGGAGCGAGGGTTCAGGAGATGAAAAAGATTAAGAGTTGGTGTCCTGTGTGGGAGGACTGAAGAAAGTAGGATCAGGTGGTGGAGAGAAAGAGTTGGATGAGAGAAAGAATAAAGATAAGCAGAGAGACGAAAAGAATGCACAGAATGGAGGGACGGGGAGGGATGAGGGGAGGGGCAAAGAACATGGCAAGGTTACACATGAAACTACAGCCTCTCTGACACAACTAGAGCGAGCGAGAGAGAGAGAGAGAGAGAGAGAGAGGAAGCCATCTCTCTGCAAAGCCCTGAAATTAAAAACAGAAGGGTAGCCTTCTCAGAGAGTGAACACCCTGATGATTCAGAGGGCCAGGAAAACACAGAGAGGCATTAAGCAAAATTTTAAAGAGCACGGTGGACACGGTTTCCAGGAGGTGCTCTGACATCAGTGAGAGAAGAAGAGAAGTACAGCATTGCTTTACGGAAACTGTTTGACAGTTCCCTTCGCTGACACGGCCAGAAAGTAGGAAACAGGCGCTCAAGAGAAACTGAAAGAAAGACAAAAGGATCAAAACAAAGCTTCCAAAAGCCAAAGATGTTGGTGAAAGAGTACCGGATATGCATGCCGCTCACTGTGGAGGAGGTAAGAAACTTTTTACATCTGTTCCATATGTTTGTGTGTACTGCAGCTGCCACATGATCAGTGTGTGAGTGTGCAGGGCAGATGTTTATTAGTTCTCTCTCTCTCTCTCTCTCTCTGTGTGTGTCTGTGGCTAGAGTTTCAGGAGGTTTTATTTTCCTAAACGGGTCTGACCAGTTACAGTAGATCCTTTCATTCTGAGAGCAGGAGTGTGTTTGCACCTCAAGGCTGGAAACCAAACTCAATGGCCTTGATATTCCTCAGCTCTGGGTTTGTCTGGTGTTTTCGTGCAGCATTTTCTGCTTGTTTCTGACCGGACATGTCCACACAAGAACACCTGAGGTGACAGAAAGCTCAGAATGGTACATAGTTTCCAGATAGCACTAAAGCACCTCCCTCTCCCTCTGGAAAAGATTTGCTTCTTAGGAACCCGAGTCTCGCAAGGTCTCTATCGTCATCACGGAAGATGAACCAGCGAGAGTTTTCACATGATGTCATGCAGCGTCTATTGAACTGTAAAACCATCTGTATTCATCTTCACTTCAGCGTCTCAACCAAACAACCTCAAGTGGACACTAAATTAAATTAAACATTTCTTGGGGCAAGATAATAAATTCAGAAAGAGATATGGTGTAGAATTACAAAAGCAGATTAAAGCTCCAAGCAGCGATCAAAGGGCTCTCGCACCACATGGATTAACACACAACTTCCCCATTTTGGCGAAATGTCAACTTACGATGGCCGCCATGCGCACATACTTTAACAAAGTCCAAAACTCTTCCCAATTTAACATCCCATACCCCTTGAAATGAGACTTATGGAGTTTGGAGCTGAACAGATAAAATCTCTTGGAGTTAGTTAAAATATGACATGAGAAAAGTGGCCATATTTACCTTTTTTTTCAAAATAACTGACTTCCTGAGGATTTTGGACACGTGATCTTGGTACCCTACACATGTGTCATGTGTTATGAATTTCATTCACACCAGACAAACTGTTAGGGCACCATAAGCTGACACATGTTAGGTGGCGCTATAGAGCCACTTTGTCACACCCACTTTTCAACCCCCAATCAGATAAATTTTCACCAGTGCCGAATTCTGAGACTTTTAAAGCAAATTTAGACCCTCAAAATGCGCAGCTGGCCACAAATCAATGATATTCTAAGCAATTACAATAGGGTTCTACAGAGCTTTGTAAAAAGCACCATGTGGCATTCATTCTTCCTGGCAGCATAAAAGTACCCAAGAGACATTTAACAGACTAATTTTCAATTAATTAAACAAGGCCCTTTAAATACATTTTTTTTTCAACATTACAATCACAAAAATTGAGTAGAATTGATAGTAAGTTTCATTGGACACAACCATTTAAAGCTAAAATAAAAATAATAAATGTAACTTATGCAGTGTGAATAACAGACTGGTTTCAAATTTGAAATTAGATTTTATTACTAACACATAAAACTAGTTTGAATATTCACAGATTTTGAGGACCCACTTAGAAATATTTGAAATGTTTGATAAATGCTATATTGATTGACGTCAAACCAAATTGTTCATAAACAAAGTTTTTAAATTGTTTTTGTAACAAATTTAAACCGTTTCTGTTTAAACCAAAGCAGATCCCGAAATGTCCTACAAAAAAAAATTATTCCCACAGTCCTCTACTATCCCACCTAGGGGTCAGTATACAAGTGACAGTCAGTGTATGTAGCTTTATTCAATGGCCTATGTTGACTTTTCATGGAATAATTATGTCATTATCTGACACAACTTTGAGAGTGTGCATCTCACACAAGACAGTTTTCATTTGTCACAAAAGACTTTTATATCAGATGGCAGTTAGCAACTCCATGCCAGCTATTTATCCTTTTATAGTCACGAGTACATGTTTATTCTACTTATACTGATAAAAATTAGACACATTTCTGTTAAGTGTTACAACCTGTTTTAGCAAGTGTCAGATGTCTCTCCAAATGTAAACATGAATATTTTTATGTTTAACATGTTTCCACTTTTGAGTCGAGGAGTTATTTTGTTTCGTCAATGTGGCCTGCATGCCAGGGTAAGGAGAAGGCTTCACCAAAAGATTGATAATAGTATAAATTGGCCTTTAAACAAATCTTAACATTAGTGTAGCCGATGAGCTCAGTCTACTACAGAAAGGGGTTATGGTATGATACTTATTTTTCGACAGTGGCTCAATCCCTCTTGGCTCTGTATCTGGCTTTTCTAACTGAACCTGTGCGTCCTGAACTCATTTTCCCTGAAAATCTAAGTGGAATAGTCAGTTAACTGCATCCACAGTAAGCAGTCAACAAGGGTTCATTGCCACATGCTTGCGTCGTAAAAACAAAAGCTAACATAGAGTTTAACAGTTATTTGTGAATATTTGCAAGTTTAAAGGCAAATACTTACCATTTTGGAACATTATCATCCTCACTGTCTGATCAGAAGCTAACTTTTCATATATTAGAAGATAGACAACATCCAGGGCAACCAAGGAGTGAAACCATGCAGTGAAAAAAGTTAGATATAGTTTGGTGTGACAAATCTGTGACAAATGGAAGTCTGTGAGCAGGGGTTGCTCTTCAGCAGAAAAATCTCTCTTGAGCGTGCTTGACACTTGGGCACTTGATCAGGAGCAAACGCTGAGCGAATCAGTGTGAGAGAGACTGAGTTTGAGGGAGAAGTGAACAGTGTTTGAGGGAGAACGATAGGCTACAGGTCGACTCTTACATTTGTAGCCCCTTTTCATTAAAGCCAACTGTAATCTTCAATAAATAGACTTATGATGCTCTAGTATATTTATTTCAGCCTATTCGTTCCAAATGAATGCAGATGTCTGTCACCGAATTTGACAAGTATTAAATATTAATATACTTTTTTATTATAATCTCAATTACTTGGAAGACAAATCGGCCTGATTTAAAAGAGAACTAAAATACTAAAAGAGAAATTGACTAAACATTTTATTTATCCAGTAATTTATCTTTCTGTTGTGCAGTACAGGATTGGACAGCTTTACATGATCAGCAAGCACAGCAGCGAGCAGAGTGGGGGAGGGGAAGGGGTGGAGGTTATCCGCAATGAACCCTGCACAGACCCCACACACGGAGCCGGCCAGATCACAGAGAAGCGCATTTACCTCCACAGGTGGGAGAGACGCACTCAAGCACATCTTGTTTTTCTCATTGTTTACCAGAAAATCATTGATCATGATTCTTGGCTGATACCAACAATCTTTGCCCATACAGATTTTACCCAACATTTTTCCTGAAATACTTAAAAAAAGGAACTAAAGAAAAACTTCGCATTAACCTCATATATTAACCTTTAATTATTTGGGGGATTTCAAAAATGTTCAATTGTGATATGTTTTTGATGAATTAAGATAACCATAAAAAGCCTGTTGGCACAACGTTTGGTCTATATTTCTAAATGTATTAATGTCAATAGGCCCATAAAAACTCCAAAGTGTATTATTGTAGTTTATCTTGAAAGTTCTCAACTTTTCATGTCGCAAAGTGATCTGAGTCTACAACAAATGAGTGGAAGTTTTGAGATATTTTGGTTTGCTGTAGCATCAATTAGCCCAAAAGGCTTAAACTTAGTTAATTTTTCACCTAATTGAGGCCTACTTAGAGAGGTGTCAAGTTTTTAGCTTTAAAACTTTTAATCAGAGAGTATAACAAGCCCATTTAATTCAAATTTAAAAATTAAGATTTTAAAGGTCATCATTATTGACCTGATTTTTAAGTTTTGATCAATGGTGGCAATGTAAATATTCACTTTGAGAAACTATTTCGTTTTAACTGAAGAAAGTGTTGGCACATCCAGCTCTGAATCTTAACAGTGCACTGGCAGAGATAGAGACAGATATTTCAGGAATGGCCTTGACACTGTCATCACTATAACTGTGGCATAAGAGTTGGTTTCTTTTTATGATATGAGCAAGGGTTGAGTCTTGATTCTGTCAAGAATCTGAGTTTTATCAAATGTTATCTATTATTGTTAACAACAGAGCGGTTTCTGTGTTGTGATAACCTAAACCAGACCGAAAACAGTCCATGTGTTCATTTAAGGTCAAGAACGTGTTGATTAGGTATTGTTTAATTTTTTTTATATTAACCTGTAGTAGCTCAATGCAGTGATGTCTAGATTTGTCCAGGTGTGGCTTTACTGAGGCGTGATATTTACCAAACTTCTATGGGAATAGTTTTAAAACATCTAAACCAGGTCTCTGAAACAGTCTGGAGAAAAAATAAAATGAAAATCAAACCATTGTGAACTATTCAAACCAGAAACACCATTTTGAAATAATCGATAAATAAAGTAAATTTGTTGTTCTCTTTAATATTGGAAGCAGCCAATAATTAACTAAAAACTGTGCATATAACATTGATGTTGCACGCCATCTATAATGAGGGGGGCTTGTCTCCCTTAAAATAAATTTTTAAAAAAGAAGCACGAGAATGATCAAGAAAAACCTGATCATAAAGTTGGATTTTGCTTTCAAGGCCAGAGGTGTATCTATAAAACATGGTTATAAATGTAAAAATTACCTTCCGGCAGTTGAAAAAATTAAGGATTTTGTGTCAAACAAGCAGACAAATTAGGTTCTTTTTTTAAATGTATTTAATTTTTTTGTTTTATGTCATTTAACAAACCCTAGGCCCACAAATGCTGTTAATTACTTTATAAATGGGGTGCCACCAAGAATTTTTTTTTTTGTATTGATGCAGCGCACACTGTATTGATGCTGTCTGCCTGAACTTAATGTATAACTTCTTTCATTGAAGCTTTATACATTTTACACTTGAAATGTTCAAGAGTATCACATAAAATTTTATTTTTGAGTGTGAATGGATCTCTACAAATGTCAAATAAAAACTTTCTCTTTTTTTCTCACACAAAACGATCAATGTTTTCTCTGTTTGGAGTAAACCGTTTGATTCCTAATTTTAAGCCCTGACCTAAACAAGCTGTCAGAAGTGTGCCAAGAGAGCAGATCAATGTTTAAATGCTTTGAAGCGTCTCCTTTACGCCTTTACCACCTATTAGACTGAAGTTGCACATTAAGACTGACGGCTGAGGCTATTCTCAGCTTTACAGGGAGAACTGTTCCATTTTCAGATGCTACTGATCTCATCTTTGAAGAATGAGTTTTTCTTCAGAAAGAAGTTCAGTGTTAATATGATTCGGGGGGGTTCATTAACCATGTCACAAACGGCATGGCAACAAACACCTTCACACAAGTCTAGCACATCACCCACTTCCCTTCTTCCAGTTGCACAGACTCACACATCTCCATAACCCTAGATTCAGGCTGGCATCATCCCACGCTCCAAACAGGCACACACTTATTGTAATTGCCTGTTTCCTTGTGTTCTTTACACCCTCGCCTCACAAGGACACAACACCCCCGCCCAAACACACACAGACTCACACAGTCATTAGATACAGTTGTGAATATGAATTACTGCACCCCTAGCAGTAAAACAGTGTTAATGCATAGAGCAATAAGTTCCTAATGCTCATATAAATCTTATCGTCAGTGTATCATGTGTCTAATGTAAAAGTTGCTTTTACAGATCATTATTCGCTTTGTACAAGTACAGAACACGGCCTTGTAATTATGAATTATGTAAAGAGCATCATAGAGATGTTAGTGATCGCAACGCGTTTGATGCATGTACCTTGCTGGGATGCGCTTGAAACGTCTGTCTTCAGATATGGGTGAGGGAGAGAGTGTGAGAAAGTCGGCACAGCTGGCCGACCGAGAATGATCTACATCTTCTCTCCTCCTCCCCATGTCTTCTGATCCTCTGTCCATCCATCACTCAAGTCCCCGGGCTGTAAATCTCTCGTACAGCACTGAGTTCATTATCTCTCTCGTCCGCTCTGTACTGGCCTTTCCTGGACTTGCACTGTGTTTCCTGTGATGGACAGGTAGCTCCAGACAATTCTGGAAGTAAGACTCAAAACGCTGTTACACTTAAAGTACGTAAAGTACTGTAACATCTGTCTAAACCTCTCAAATGTGATGCTATGAATGCCCAGATAAAGCTACAGCCGACTCAACTGATAGAAATCTGAAACAATGGGATTTCAACATGATTTGAGAATACCTGCACATTTATACCAGCTACGATTTATTATTCTTTTTATAATACAGATTTATTTTTCCTACAAATGCCTTTTTTCTTGTGGCTTTTATACAAACTACACAACAAAAACAAATAGATGCAAGTCTACTTTGTTCCTACTTTTTTTTTCCAGCAGAAAAGGTTTGAGGAGCAAAGAATGGAAAATGTAATTGATCCGAATGCACATTTTAAATTGTGTTTTTTTCATTCAGTCTTTAAGTTTGAGCAGGTGGAAGTGCACACGGAATTTTCCCACACATATGTAGTCAAACAGTATAAATAAGATTACAGCGAAATGCATTAAACTCTAGTAATATCAGTGTAGTAGGAGAAAATGCTGGCTCAGGAATTGAAGGCTACAGCAAACAAGTGCGTATTGAATGGTCATACCGTTTCGAAGGCTTACAATGATTTTGTCACTCGTATTTGGACTGTTAGAGCATTCCACAAGCCTGGAGCTACAACAGAGAATGACTAGTCACCTCTCGTGCAGAGCCTGGAGCGTGGAATGATGAGCAAATTCTGATTATTAGACCTCCTCAATGCTCTGGAAATGATAAATGGCTCCTAAAATGCACAGAGAGCCAATGAAGGGAAGCTAAAAGGGGAGCTATATCTTAGCTCCTGTGAGCAGCCGGGTGCAGTGTTTTGTACAACCTGCAGGTGATGAATGGAAGCCTGACCCAAACCAACCTAGAGAGCCCAGCATGCTGTAACAAAGGCTTGTAAATCCTTTTTAAAGTCACGAGGTGTAGTGCCTGTGTTATAGTTTTGTACAGTTAGCCCCGGTTAGCTCTTTTATTTACTTTGAAAAGGCACAGTTTGCATGGATTTTTATCTATTTTTTCATCAGCATAACAATGGAAACTAAATGGCTAAAGATTGGACACAAACATCAATGTCGGCTTGTAAAAATGCAGTTAAAACATAATTTTTTAAATATGCTCATTGTGAGTTTTATAAACTTTACCCATTAATCATTGATTTTCTTGTGGGACCAAATACACTCTGAGTAGAGTTAATTTAACTCTACAGAGATTTTACTGTACCATAATCCCGTTTGCTCACAAAAAAAAGTTAATAACAAATAAATGTTAATAGTTATGAACTAAAATTGCATTTTATATTGTTATGTGCTTATATCTGCGTGTGTATTTCTAAATATTTTTTTTAATTCTAAAGTTATATCTCTGAATTCAGCTTCTCATTGACGTGTACCACACTACTAAATGAGATTTACGTGGTGCCTTGTTCGTGCCTGGTTTATTATTTAATATTCCTTCGTTTGGAATTTATTTGAGTGTTTTTTTTTTATTCATGGAAGGTTTACCATTTCAACTTCAAGCTTTGCACAGTGCTGTTATGAGGTCAAATATTCCACAATGCACACCCTCATTGAGTTATCAATGAAACATATTTTTTTACAAATGTTTTGTACTCCACGTGTTCATATCTGTTAGTAAAGTAGAAACATTTAGTTGTGGTTTTATGAGTTGAATCTATTAACCCCATGACATTTCCATGTTTAAACCTGTTTATTGTGGTTGAGGTTCCATTTCTCATTTAGAATCCAAAATTTGAGTTACTTCATCCTGAACTTTACTTTTTTTGGGGACAAAACCCAGAATTTAGGGAAGTTGTGTGTTAGGCACATTTTGGTGGGCACCATTTCTGCTTAGAGTACCCATTTGTCCAGCAGTGGCCCTGTTGCTAGGTTAAACATCTGTTTGCTATGGAGGGATAAATTATGTCAATGAAAGGTATCTTCCTCACAATGACTGATGTGTACAGTCACATGCCCCTCGGATTTTCTGAAGCTGCGAAAAAGATCCGCTGATTTGGGTAAAACGTTTAGTTGCTATGGAGAAGAAAGGTATATGATATTCCCCATGTCAATATGAGTGGAAAAAATCAAACCCCATGTCTCTAGCACCATGTCTCAGCTGAGATAGAGATATGGGATGGCTTCTGGCTGTTTCCATTCATTGGGATGAAATGGCTGAAATGGTTCACCGGGTTTGTTTTATTCTGACACATTGGACAGCACATTTCTTCCTAACTTCATACATAGAATAACTATGCTATATCTTTTTGATTCCGAATCAGTTAGGGCTAAAATTGAATATATGTAAACAAATTCTTTTTTAATGGTGTGGATTGAGTTTAGGTACAAATTTCCAGCCAAATTTGTTCTTGATGCACATTCATTTTCCCATGAAGAACAAAGTATTGAGATTAAAAGGCTATATTTAAAAATAAAACTTTAGCCTTTCCAACATACAATGGGAAGGGAAGACTAATATGTTGAGTAGATAAATGCATCACTAACAATGCTGAAGCAAACAGAAGCAAGTAAGCGATGGATAAAGCAAGAGTAGTGTATTTATTCAAAAATGTCAAATACAAAAAGGGGTTTCAAACTAAATATCCCAAAGGGAGAAGACAACTGAATAAAGACAGAAGATACAAAACAAAAGACTAGACTAAAGAAAAAAAGATTAACACAAACCACAGATTAAGGCTATTTGTAATGGGATAACAGAACAAGGAAGACAGGTAGACATGACAAATCTAATGAGGATGGGTGGGAATAATAATACAGGGCCGTGTTCAAACACAACTAAAAAAATAACTGCATGGCTAAAGCTTACAAGCAAACTTTGATGATGGCTTGTCCTACTGCCGATTAAAACTATTCTTTTTTTTTAAATGTTGATGAATAAATGAACGTTCCCTTTTAAGTTACATAAACCCCCATGTCTCAATTATTATCCAAAGCTAAGACAGAGTTCTAGGAATTTGGTTGGTAGAGTAAACAGTTTGGTTGCTATGGAAGGGTCTGTGATGTCATAGAAAAATTACGTTGTTACTAAGATTAACATCACCACACCCCCATTTTAAAAATATTTTTGATTGCCCTTTCCCATTTATTCTCAATACCCCTTGCAAGTCAATGGCGACATTTGACAACCACTAGAGCCTAGGGTTCAAATACTTTTGCACAATGATGAGTATGTTCTTGCATATGATAACCCCCATGCGTGTGGTGAGTTTTAAGTTTCTATGAGTTTCTAAGTTTGAGTTTAAGCTTTGCCAACTTTTGCCTCATGCAAAGTCAATGGACAATTCCAGAGCATTATCTGTGATTTCCCAGAATTCCTTTAGTGGTAACAGTCTAAAAAGACATAGTAACACAAGTCAAACCACTTTGGAGGTTGGAGATTGGTGGTTGTTTGGTGGTTGTAGGTCGAACGGGCTAGGAAGAGATGTCAGAAATCTGACTCAGTAAACAAAAAAAGGCGAGATGCGAGACGGAAGAAACATAATTTTAAGTCTAGGAGGGATAACAAAGGGTTGGCTTGACATTTCCGATAAAAAGTTTGTAATCACTTAGAAATTGCAAGACCATCCCCCATCAGGATAGTTACCCAATCTACCTCAAAATGATCTGAAACACTGAAGCAGGGGGTCGGCTGGAGTTCTGACTGCAATAGAGCAGTCCATCTCTGGGTCTGAATCTTGAACTTAGAGTTTGGAAGAAGAGTTCATCAGGTCCAACCGATATTAAGTGAGATACTTCCAAAGATTTTTTTTTTTCCAAATTTTCTTGAGGAATAGACCATTATTTTCTTGACCAATATTAAGTCAATCTTTTCCAGCAAGCTCGTTCCCATCTCCAGCAATGCCAGCATGCGCTATTCTTTTGCTATATGTACCAATCAGACTTCCTTAAGTAGTACATCAGGGAGCATGAGAAATAATTTTAACATTCAGAGTTGTCACCCCGTGGCCCATATCTTGACTTAACTGCATTAGAATCATTGAGAAGTGCAGCAGTCAAGTCTCCTCTAAAAACTCATTTCGGTGCATGTCTGTGCTTACCTGTTTATGCAGGCTGTGCTCTACTTTGTGTTTCCATTTTTATCTAAACAGATCAGGAGGATGAATTTCATGAGCATTTCTCTTTTACTGTTTACAAGTTTTGTTTGCAGTGGCCACAGTTGAACCTGAAACACATGCCTACTCAGCGCTATAGCCACTGTGCGTGCATAAAAAAAATGCATGCAGGATCAGGCTGAGGGGTGTTTATGTCTTGTATAATGCAGCATCTGTTGCGTCAGAATATCTTCTCATCTCTCTCTTTCTATCTGTGTTCAGCAAACTGCCAACCTGGGTGAGAAAGTTTGTTCCCATGGTTTTCTATTTAACAGAAACTGCCTGGAACTTCTATCCCTACACCATCACAGGTCAGTTCAAGAAACCCGTCAAACAAATGTTTAGCATTTTGACGCGTTGTGTTCTAAAACTCTGTTTCTTTTCTGCATTCCTCTTTGTTTTCATCTGCTGTCGTTTAACCACAGAGTTTACGGTGAGTACTCGCACGTCAGCTCATAGCCATGTAGTTTGCTCAGGGCTAAACGAGCTTACAACTTAATCACTTTCTCACTTGCTCTTTTTCTTCATCACTCTTTCCAAACAGTGTTCTTTCTTGCCGAGGTTCCATGTCAGGATTGAGACGCACTTTAAGAATGACAATGGCTGCAGTGAAAATGTGAGTAAGAAATGGCTCTTGCACAGTGTGTGTGGTCTATAATCCTCTTAAAAGAGGACGACTCGTCAGCTGCACACACAGAGTTTGGGTGCTTGTAAAAGTGATTGCATTTGGGCACGTCTTTGAAGAAATCCACACTCTACCTTATAAGAAAAGTCTAAAACTATTAAAAAAGGGTCCATAAATATAATTCAGAGGCATGAAGGAAAAAGTAGGTCTCCTGTATTTAAATTAAAAAAGCCAGTCTGTGCAAGAACACTGTGTGAAGTATTCGGCTAAAATACAATCCAATTTTACTTTTGCACAGCTATGTTAACGTAAAAAAAATCAATACCTTTATTCAGTATGGATGGTTTAAATATCTCACTAATAAATTAAAGCAAAATGTATCTTTATATCAGGAAAATGAAAAAATATATATATATATTTTCGCGTCATCAAGCTGTGTGCATTAAAACGAGATTAAGGGATAAACAGGGAGTCAGAAAGCTGGATTCCCGTCCCCCGAAGGAGCATGCCGGACACTGGACTGCCCATTTTCCCACAAGGAGTCGATGACAGGGCGCATGGATCCAATGTGCTTGGAGCTTGACATCTGGTCCGGAAACCCAATGGCCACTAGAGTCAAGCAGGGTGAAGGCCCCCCGGAGTACCCCTGCGAATTTTGCAGAGCCTTGCGCTTATCTGACTTGCTCACCTCCACTACTCTTTTAAATAAACAGCCTGGACAGCTTTGAACCAGACCAGTGAGCATGTGTCTTTCTCGCCACCTTTGAGAACCTTGTTCCACAGCTAAGAAGTACTGTCCACACAATTTTGCACAGAGAGCCAACAAAGAAGACCATGCAAAATCTTTAAGGCCTCTACACCCTGATCAGAATTTTCGATGACACCATGCCTCATTTGAAAAACACAGGCTCCAAGGGGGGCTCACACATCTGACCAAAAGAGGGTGGATTGCCATATCTTTTCCCAAGGAGAATGACCAATGAAAGCTGGCTCTTTTGATGATGTACGATGGACGTTAAAAAGCAGCTCGGTGGTGCTAATCCCACATTTTTATAGGGACTTTGCACAGGAAACAGGAAAGAATTAGCGCGTCACAAATCCTCTCTTTTCTCCACATTTTTTCAAATATCTCCCTGTGATCTGCCATCAACAGTATAAACCGCTCAACATGATTTTTTCGATGTATTCTTTGATTTCTTCTCTGTTGTCGCCTTCTTCTTTCCTGGAGTGTTTCTGTTGTACCAGTAAGTCCATCTTCAGGCCAGGAGCATCATTGCATCAATATTTCGTCCACCCAGATAAAAAGCGCCCTCCTCAGAAGCCATCCGAAGATTCATGCAAATCGTAATTTGTATCGGTGTGCAGAGGCCTTTATACTAAACTGACTACTGGAAGATATCATCCACACCTAGGGATTTCCCAACAAGGAGTTGCCAAACCTCCAGAGGGACTTGCCATAGATACTTCAGACTCGTTAAGAAATATATTAAACATCTCATTCTCATGTTTCCTCAAGCGTTCCCGGCCCCATGTCCACTGCCGACAACCTAATCTAGAATTAACAAACCCATGGTAATAATCTGGATTTGGATGAAAGGCAAAAACGAATAAATATTCGTAACTTGCGAAAGCCAATTGGATGATCAGAAACGTCAATAATTGTCATCCCCAATGTGTTTATAGAGTGAACGTGGTGGAGGTTTTATCTCTATGTGATACTAATATAAGAATTAGTATAAAAGCCTAGTCTGGGTCAGAGGAAACTCTGGAGAGTTTTGATGTCCCTAAGAAAAGTGCTGAAAGGCACTCATTCAGACAAGAGCGTACAAATGCATTATCAATTTAATTTGATTTCTGGGAGAAAACAGATTCTATAAAGATTGTGTAGAATCTAATATTGATTTGTGAGCCTGCTAAATGTAAAGGATATAGACGTCTCAAAATGTTTGCATTTCAGAGAGTTAACTTAGTGCTGAGTCAGGTTAAGTACATTTCCCACGTGTTCGTTCACATAATATACAGAGAGGGAGAGAACGAGAGCCAGTTGTGCCCTGGAATGTTCCTTCTTCATAGGAAATGCAGAAATGTGGCTTCAGCATGATACAACCTGCCTCAAAAAGGATCCCCGATGTGTCTGGTAGTGAGAAAGAAAGTATTTATGCTTTTGAAATTGATACAATCTTTCATCCGATCACACATTATATGTACATCTGTAACCCAAACCAAAGGCACACTTTATCCTTGAAACACATGAAGCCAAACTCATGGAAATGACATTGCTGCAAGTGTCAACACATCAGAAGATGGGAGCAGTAAACAATCCTGCAGCTTTTCTGTCAAAGAAGCAGGGATAAAGACACAAAGAGATTGAAAAGAACTGAAGGCAAAGAGAGAAGATTTTGTAAAACACTTGCATTGTTTGTAACCCGAACCAAAAGAGTGTTTGAAATATAGATACAGTGCACAATCTCTTAAACAAAAAGAGCACTTCTTTCATGAATCCCATATTTTCATCTGTTCTCTTGTTTTAAATTCCAGCTGTGAAAAGCACCTGCAATGCTGCACAGTGGAGCTCCTCTTATCTGCTTTCTTTCTCTATTGGCCTGCAGTAGTTTGCATAATTCAGTACTTCTGCCTATGGAAGGCTTGATTTTGCAGCCTTTGTTTCCATGTTTTTGCATTAACTCTCAGTCTCTGCCTATGCCCTAAAGCCCTGTTATGTTGTGTGTCAAGGTTCTGTAATGGGCTACATATTGTTTAACTGGTTGCATTGTATGCCATTTTAAATTAGGATCACTCTGAGCAATGCTGAGCTCTCAGATTGTTTGTTATCATCTTCAGTTAGATCTCGGTGCAACCCTTCATCCACTGAAGAAGAGAAGAGAAGATGTCAAAAGTCTCTATCAGGGTAAAATCCTTTAAGTGGACCAATCACACTCCAATTTCTACAAAGAGCCAATGAAATAGCTTTTAATAATCAGTAAGGGTTGCGATCAGCCGTCGAAGTATTGTTGGCTACCTACCCATGGTGCTGAGAACATTACGAACTCACCAATACTGTTCTCAATCTTAGTGGGAACAAACCCAAAAGTAGTGTGAAGAAAAGAAAGAATAGTTGTGTGTTTCTGTTGCGTACCACTGTGTACTTCTTACCAGCAACTTTTGTCATTTCAACCACTTTCCAAATGATCCAAAGCTCTGCAGTCAGATCATTTTCTTCGCAAATGAACCATTGTGTAACGGTCACCCCCATGTTCTCTCATAGGATTGGAAAGAACACCAAACCAAAAAGTTTAAAACTGTCTGCATTGTGCAATCGCTGTTGGCTTTCAGTCGTGCATTTATGTTACATTTTACCGTTTCGATTTGCTATTTAGTGCAGTTTGTTCATGTCCTGCAACTATAGAAGTGTAACAAAGTTAACTTTACCTTTATAAGAATCATTTTACCAAATGAGAAGGAGAGGGTCTTGTAATTCATCCTCATTATTTCTTCATTAATGTCATTGATCCGACATTATTTAACATTCATTAGCAACTGATCTATGAACATGTTTGGTGTAAAACCAGCCTTAAAGGAAGGGTGGGAAAAAACTTTTCATGAAACAGAGTTGTGGCAAATAGCAAAACAAACCGTATGCAATCAGCGGTAAGAGACGTGTGGTTATGGAGTCATTGATGTAGGTGTGTTCACAATTGCGGTGATGTCCTTTAGTTTTAGTGAATTTAAATCTATTTTTGGCTCTCAGAAATCACCTACTGCACCTTTAAACTAAATGCAGATCTGTTGATTACAGATTTCTCCAAAACAATAAACGTTTATGAAACTTCACAATTTGTTTTCAGACTATCGCTATATCCAGTATCACCTTGGCCACCCACATTAAATTTTCCCAGGGGTGTCCCATGTCATTGAGACATATCCGGTACTTTATAAGAGGAACGTTTAGGCTCTGTCTTTTGTAAATGAGCAGGTTATGGATTGAACTACCCTTCAACCCCAACAAGTAGAGATTTTGTCCAAACCAAATCTAAAGCAATCCTCCTCCTCTCCGTTCATTTCGATTTCAAGAGTTTTGTGAAACATAGTTAAACATTAATCTAAGAAAATATTGCACTGATTTATTGTGTGCCTTTTGCATGCAATGTACATCTATTAGAAAAATCATTGTAGAGCATTGTGTGCCAAAGTAAGTTCAGCAGAATCTCAACAGTTCGTTAGATTGAAAATCTAGTCAATGTGACTAGGATAAAAGAGAAGAGTCAAACTATAAAGAACTATATACACGTTTATTTAGACAATATATGCAAAGAAGACAGACTTCCCTTAAAGGGAACGATACTCAGTGTTGAACAAAATCTCTCAGGAAGCCAGAAACCACAAGAACCCACTTTGTAGATCAGTATTAGAGGTGAGTATAAAACTGGAATGAACCACAGTTTGAATCCAAGAAGAGACAGTGCTATCCAAACAGGAGAATCCAAGAAGACAGGAAGCAACCATGGAGAGTCAGGGGGTGTGAACTGTAGATCTGACAATTGAGAAGATGTATGGATGATCCTTTTAAGTGTGTGCTGTGATTGGTTGACTGTTCTGACCACTCTTCTGGTGGAAGTGATCTCGATTGTTGGTTGTGTCTCTTCTGGGCACTCAGAATCCCTGATAGAATCATTCCTACAAATAAAGTTTAAACACTGCAGCTATTGTTTTTCTGGTTTAAACATTAGATAACATGCAAAAATGAGAAGCATTTCTATTTAATATATCCCAAATAATATGAATATGTTTATCATGTGAATCTTGTTAAATTACCTATGTCTGACTGCTTTATCTAGATTCCAACTTCTACAGTTTTAAAGGCTAGGCTGTAACATGAAAGTCATCATGAAAACATGACATTACTTGTTGTTAGGTGACTACACCTCAATGAACTTGGAAAGACCAATAACAAACAATTCTAATGACAAGACAGAACACGGTCACAAATTTCTCTGTACCATCTTGTCTTTAGCAGTGTTTGTTAAGGAATTTACTAATGTGTGTACAAATGAATTCATTGCCTCTGTGTTTGTTAATGGTAAAGTTATCTTGCTATAGTCTGCTTTACATTCTGTACACTAGTGTTTGTACCAAACAACAAGAGTTTTTTGTGTCTCTATTTGACTTCATATTTATACATGGACTGACATTTCAAATTCAGGTTCAATAGTCAACCTGATTTTCAATAGTCAAATACTATATTGTGATTCTAAAAATGAAAACCAAATCTTTTGTGCGTACGCGATTAAACAGATTAAATATGAACACACACAAAATTGTTCACTGTGAGTGATTTGTCAATATAGAAACTAAGCTATTGGCTTGTATGCTGTAATTGAGGTTTAAAAGTTAAAGTAGAAGCTAAAACTAGTGTGAGTTTGTTAACAGACAGTTTCTGAAAACATAACCCTTCTAAGGTCAGTTCTGGATCTGTATATTCTATCACCAAGCCATTAAATGGTAATTATTTGCCATCATTCCTGTATGCATGTCACAGTAGGTGCCTATTCCACCTACTGGTAAAAATGTAGTTTTAGATAACAATATTGATCATCACTAGAGGTTTTATTATGGACGTTTACCATCTCTCCTCCTTATCTGAAGCAGCATGTGATGGAATTCTATGTGTTAAAATATGTGTTTCAAATAGTACCCCCTAAAATCGCAGAAAACAATGGGCTCTATTCTCTATCGTCACCATGCGTCATGTTGTTCTTACTAGAGTAGTAGGCACATGACACGTTTTGCTTAAATGAGACGAATGCGAGGAATAAATGAATGCGAGCTCCAGAAGTTCAGCCTTTGAATGATACAGCACATTTTTTGTTTGTCTCATCGTTCTGTCTAATGTTTGATCTCCAGTTGTTCAGCGATGGACCCACTTCAAAAGACAACATCTGCTTTTTGGACATTCTGACTGATCCAATTCCTGACAAACATTTTAAAAAATCAGAGGTAAATAGCCACACTCATACAAAGACATGACTCATCAAAAACCACTGTGGGTTCATTTCATTCCATGAGTTGGAACTGAATTAGCCACAAACCACAGGATGCGAAGTGGGATTTGAATGTGAATGACAGAAAGAGAATGTATGGAACAGCAAACTGCACAAGAGGGGGTTCATTAGTGCAAGACTAGTTTTGTCTAAACATACATAAATCATCCATTTTGTTAAATTATTCCTATTAATGTGCTTCTATCTAAACTACATTTTCAAACCTCATTAGATTGATTCCATTAAAGCTTCTAAATGAACAGCAACATTTTGACTTTGCTAGCAGCATTTCCTGCAAAGATCCTCCTGAAAGACATTTTGAATACATGTACCAAAATATTGCTAACTATAAGGCTTTTGCGCGCACACTGATGCGCCTTCCGGTCAAACACACTGAAAGTGATTGAGCCCATACAGTTTGTAAAGTCATAATGTTGTATTATGATATAATAGTTCGTTGCCTACACCCATGTATGACTCACTTCTTGAAAAAATAAACTCAAATTCCATCACGTTTGGATATATTCTAAACCCATTTGCTTATTCAATCTTAATTTCTGGTCCAAAACACAATTCCAGATGTTTATTTGATACGACTCAATGTAAGTGGATTTAAGATATCTTCAGTGTGATTATGATTCCTCAAAGATATTTAAAGGGATTGTCTGGCCAAAAATGCAGTTATGCAGTTAATCCAAAATGTTGTTGTTCAAAGCAGCTTAGTTTCAAACCAGCTCCAGAAAAATGAGTTCAAGAAGTCGTGCTTTTTCAGGTAATATATTTAGTTTAGCCCTGCCTCCTCTGTGAAGATAATCAGCAGCATAACATTCACTACTCATGGGAAGACACGCAAGTGCAAAAGAAACAGATTTGTTGTCTGAGAGGTCAATCAGAAGATTTTCAGGGCAGAACTCATTTTAACACCAAGTGCTTTAGCTTTTGCCACTCCCCGGTTCTGAAATGATCTGCTTTTGAATATTTTTCTGGCTCTTACAATTTACATTTTTAAGTCATGACTTAGAAGTCAGGGGCCTTTTTAAATGTTTTTGACTACTTAACAATTTGCTATAATTACCTTTACCAACTCCAGCGTTTTCACTATATTACATAATAGCTTTACAACAAACTTGAAATTGTACAAAAAAAATACAATTACAATTTAAATTTGTTACTTTTCACTGCATAAATCTCAAAAATTGAGAATGTTTTTTTGATAAATAAAAATAAAAATTCATAAATCCCCCAAAAAGAAAAGACAACGTCAAAACAATGTGAAAATTGTATTTTTTAAAAAAAAAACTTGTTGACATTACTTGTTGAATACACTGTTCCATTTTTGTTCCATTGTGCTTTTTTGTGCTAGAACTTTGAAGAATACAAGCCATATCATAGGTATTGTACTTCCAATGGTTATCTTTTTTTCACCATTAGATGGCACCTATTTGGGGTCTGTAAACGAAACTGAAAAACTTATTTTGTCACATTTTAATTTGAATTTTATTGCAAACTATGTGTCATAACTCTTATAATGTTATTTTAAAACCAAAAACACGTGTTATTCGTTAATGTTATTTTTAAAACCTATACAATTTATGCGAACTCAAAATTTAAGGATAGGTTATTCCTACTTAATTCAAAACAAATGTATCCTTTTAAATGTGTTTTGTTTTTATTTACTTCTTCCTATAAAGCATTGTTCTTTAATAAAATTGCCTAGAAAAAAATCTATATTTCACTTAAAATCTCAAAAATGACCCTTTACACACTAACAAACACGTCATGTACATGGCTTGTACAAACACATGTTTTGTGCTTGTACATCCATACTGTTTTCACCTCAGTTTCATCACAAACAAAACCCTCAAAACACAAACCCACTTACATTTGAAACGCACTACATTTTGCAGCTGAATCTTCACTAACCATGATGGAATCAGTCACACGAGCTTAGCCTACATCCTTTTGAATATGCAAATTCAAAGTCAGAGCTTTCATAGGAAGTTAAACCAAATAGAACTCCATGACTACACAGAAAATAACCTTTTTCTTCAAAATTGTGAAAAAAGATCATTTGTGGTTTTATGTGGCCTTTTATAAATTCTTTATGGCAATGCAAAAAATCTTCAAACCCTTAATTGGTTATAAACGACAATCTAGACGTGCTCGGCTCTGCATGCTAGCTTGTGCACACAAACAGCTAAAGCAAAACCACTAGACAAGTGCTACATTAAAACCACATCCCTCAGCCTGCTTCACTGTTTCAAAGCGCAAGTGTTACGTCAGATTGAAGGCATGTTTCCATGTCACATTGTCAGGTTCAGTCATGCTCAACCTCAAATGCACCGCTCTCATGCTCTGAGATAGGAATATTCAAATCTAAGGTGCTTCAGCTGTTGAGTGAGGAGAAAAGGAACAGCAGGGAGATGCCAAAACTGAGCTTAGACTTGTTGGCTACTGACTAAAGTATTTCTCTAGAACTGCATGTTTGACGTCAGACATGAACCTAAACAGTATTCTACTAATTTCAGGCCAGGAGTGGTGCAGGCCAATCATGTTATTCCCTCCCACACTGTAGCACAGTCAGGGGCCATCCTGAAACTATCCCTACACAGTTAGCAGCCTGAATCTGAACCAATTATTTTGCTCAGTTCCTTTCACTGGAACTAAAGGGTTAACGTCAATTTCTGAAAAACAACCACACACGATAACCCCCTCCACCAAAGCCCACGGTTGGTGTAATGTAACCAAGACAAGTATCTATCTTGTGGAAATCCCCAAATCTCATACTTCTAATTAACAGTTGGAGAAGCATGATTGACCATTCCACAGAATCCATTTCCACTGAAAAAATCGAGCGGTGGTGCCCATTGTTTTGCATTGCACATGGTGATATATTGCTTGGATGCAGCTTTTTGGTCAAAAGGATTTTGGTACAAAGATAATTGATCAACTATTTTGGAAAACAGTAAGAGTGGGTACCATACATAAACAACAGTTAATGTCATTAATGAAAGTATTAGGGAATAAATGCAAAATTTATAGAAAACACAGATCAAAAAAGCCTATAATTTGAAATAGTTTGTAAATCATTGCAAACGTTATTCTCTCTTTTATAACGCCAGGATTCGATAGTAGTATGACACATGTGGAGGACTTGCCCTATTGGTACTATTGATAATTTTTGGATTCTTCTTTAGAAGCAGATTCCTAAACATTAGATTCATCTCTGTCTTGGTGTTGGTGTCTTGTTTTTTGTTACTGAGGAGAAGGCGGAGCAAAAATGCTCTTTCAAAATTACAGCGATTCCTTATTGTCATATGTTTTATACCAAAGCTGTTTCCAATAGATGCACCCAGTTTATTGTTTAATCAGTTCTTATCTCTGAATAGATCGAGCACTTTTTGGTTTCTCTGTCCATGACATCTTTAATGCAGGGCAGATACAAACATTTCATCTGTTTATTAATGTACAATGCTCTAATGCTAGATTACTTCTCACATAGCATACACTTTAATCAAACAACAACAACCAAAAATATCTTTAAAGCCAATCGTGATGTTTGTCCTTCTAGACCTTTATAAATGGCACAAACTGTGAAATGTAATGTCACCCCTACGCAGCGATTTGTGCACAGCACACAAACTCCAGAACAAGCACTGATCTGCTCACTCAGCAGGCAATGTGTTATCTTCTTCAAACAAACAGGATCTGAGCAGCTGGGTGTCGGAGAAAACAGGACGGGGCCCCCTAGTGGACGGCTGGAGAAACACCACCAAGCCAATCATGTGCTCTTACAAGAGAGTCACCTGCAGTTTCGAGGTCTATGGTTTCCAGGGACGAACAGAGGACTTTGTTCACAGGGTACTGAGCTTCAGATTCACTGCATCATTCTGTTTAGTCATGTACATAATCTCATCATATGTCCCATTACTGCATGCTCTGATTCATCACAGAACATTCGTGACATTCTGTTGGTGGGACACAGACAGGCGGTGGCATGGATTGACGAGTGGCATGGTAAATGAGATGTATTGCCATGCTTCATTACCATAATTAACCACATGCTATGCTAAATATCCGCAAGAGAATTCTGATCACACACTTGTCACTCAGTTGCTGTATCATTTGTCTTAATTCGTTGTAAATACACAGTAAATGTCTGATAACTGTGCTCGCAGGAATGAATCTGGAGCAGGTGAGAGAGTTTGAAAGAAAACAACAGGAGGAAACCAACTGCAAGCTCAAGAGTGGCATTGACAGCTCAGGTAAAACTGAGCTGATATTGCAATGACGAGGGGTGGGAATTAGCTGTTGCAGTGGGAGTGTAAAAATATACACGGCTCACAATAGGAAACATGTCTTTATTCAATGTCCCAAATGCAATATGCATCACAATGTTAAACAGAAGAAAAAATTAAACCTAAATAAAACTGTTTTACAAAACCATTCCACTCGGAAACTGTTCACATTTGTAACTGTATATTCTCAGTGTTAACCAACCAGGCACATCTTTGGAAAATCACACAGAATTTAACCCTTGAAATACTTGAGAGTGAAAATCCTCAGGGTCTAATTTTATTTGTATTAGTTCCTTTTATATCATTCATTTGCTAGAAGGCACCTGATCTGCGATCTGTCATGAAAAATGGTGCTGTCAGCAAATGCTGAGGGCCATAGTACAAAGAGGTCACCAAAACCTGGAGTAATCCACTACAGACCTCCACACTTCAATTTTAGCTTCAGAAAAATGTAGAATGTGTTGTATTCCTGGTCAAACAGCTGCATCTAAAGCCCACTGCAAACCGATCCGGAGTGAGGATCGCATGAGTCTTCGGATTGCTTCGTCTGGGTGGAGGAAATATTGATGCAATGACGCTCCCTCCCTGAAGATGGTGTAAAACAGGAAGACGTAGAAAAAATTCCTGAATGTCAAGCAGTTTTTAGTGTTGGTGGCTGATCACAGGGAGCTGTTTGACAGAAATGTGGAGAAAAAAAGAGGATTGGTGGCGCACTATTTCTTTCCTGTTTCGTGAAAATGTGGGATGAGCGTCACTTTACATCCTACATCATGACATCAAAAGTTCTCTATGCAAAAAATTCCAATATGGCAATCCGAAACTCTTTCAGACCACTTGTTGGTTTGGTTGTCACACAAGACTTTAGCTGCTTCAAGCATGTTCAACTCGATTAGGAGATAAACTCACACCGACCCCTGCTCTAGAGTCATCGTTCAACCTGGATTTGCAGATTATGAAGAGAACTACTTGTTTGAGTGCTGTCAGGCCAATGGTGATGTTTAGTGGAGGGTGATCATGATGTGGCATTGTTTTTCATGAGCGTGGTTCAAAAGTTCTGAATAAGTATGTCAAGTTTCTGCACAGTTCCACGCTCCTAACTTTAGCCGTTTGTGAATAAAGGCCCCCCAAGGTGTGTTCTCACATGAAACTTTAGATAAAAAATTTGGATAGATGTGTAGAGGCCTTTTTCTTTCTTCCTTTTCCGATGATTGCACACAACTCTCCAAAAACACAGATCACAAACAACGTAACTGTCCTGACCTGAACTGATAGAGCACATTTGGCCCAAATTAGGTCAGTGTCTGGCCCCACAAATGCACTTTTGGTAGAATGGTGGACAAACATTCAAAAATATTATCATTATTATCAACCAATAAAAGTTTTGATGAACGTTACCAGTGAGTAGCAAATGTTCTCTTCTTTTTTTCAGGCTCGGATCCTCCTATCCGTCCCAGCTTCACGCGCTCCATCTCCGTTACAGATGAATCATCTTTGAAAAAGTTAGGAGTTATGACAGTAGACTCTGAGTCCTGCCCTCCTTCCCTTAAAAGTCCTTTGAGATTACACTCGACCCCGGAATAACACTTGCAATGACAGACTGGAGCAAAACCACAGCGCCACAGTTCCTCAAAGATGATTCAGCCATTGTGAACTGGATTCAACAACTTGTCTATTCAGCCGCCTGTGAATACGAATGAAACCATAAGCCCATCTGAGCACAGACTGAAGGCCAAGAGCTTCTATTGACAGGAGGAAATAACCAGCAGAGTGGACAGTTTCAGTGAAACTCAGTCAAATGGATTGTGGTGAATGAGAGTGACTGGCCAAAAAATCTAGTGCTTTACTGTCTGAGACTCACCTTTGCCCCTGAATCAATACATTGATGGAATTTAATTGATTGTTTAGTTGTGCAGCACATAGTGAAACATCTATCAATAGTACTCTGGGAGATAAGACTAAAGACTTCAGCAGAATGAACATTATGTTTTGTTTGATATTGATATCACATTTGTCTCTGTACAGCTACATGCTATTCTTTTTTTTTTTTTTAGGTATGGGCTGCTCACATATTAAAAGGGAGTTTGGGCATTTTTTTTCATTGGGAAAAAGCATCCCAAACATCAATGTTTTTTTGTTTTGTTTTGTTTTTTACAGTTTTGCAACAAACTGTCTCAATTAACAGAAAAAGCACAATGATGTAATGTGTCTTGTCTTTCAGACACAGCAAGCTCCTTTTAGATAATAAAATGCATTATTAACAAATGTAAAAGTAAGATATTTACTATATAAAGAATCTTTTAAAAATATAAAAAAATATATTTTCTATTTACAAAAGAAGCACTAGTGGATTTAAAGTGCTCCAAAAGACAGATTTACATTTTGATTTTCATTCAGTCATTCACTTTAACATAATTTCCAGTGACTTTACTATTGGTATATGCATCAGAGAGAGCCAATCATCTCCATCGACTTATAAGCGGCCAATGAAACACTTTCATTGTACCAAGTCAAAATTAGAATGCCACACCCTCAACTGAATATAGATTCCATTCACACTCTTTCTGTGTAGCAATAACACATGATAAGCATTTATCATCATAACAGCATATATTACATTTAATCAATGAAAAACAAAATATGATTTTATGACAAACTAAAGCTAATACAAGCAATAAAGGTTCCAAAAACTAAACATAAATGCCTTTACCAACAACTAAAGTAGAATAAATATGAGCATGACACAGGCCATAGCGGTTAGAATGCTGAAGACTAACATGTCAGC
The DNA here is from genome assembly GCA_007224835.1 of Danionella cerebrum. Taxonomy (NCBI): domain Eukaryota; kingdom Metazoa; phylum Chordata; class Actinopteri; order Cypriniformes; family Danionidae; genus Danionella; species Danionella cerebrum. The sequence goes on along the minus strand of SRMA01027119.1, from coordinate 480,494 downwards.
AAGTCCAGAAGTCTTGCAAAAAGTTGCACACACTTTTAATATTTTTAATATTTAAATTGCAGTGTAAAAAATATAAACACACTTCTACAGGAGTTCTGGAGCCTTAGAGTATTCTAAAGTATACTAATAAAACCACCTCACAATGGCATCAAGAGTAAAGATGAAGCATCCACTAAAGTTGCATACACTTACTAGCACTTGGCTAATGACCCCAGGTCAGCCCAGGACCCCAGACCCCAGTGTGGCTATGGTAGCAGGTTGAAGTGATCGATTTTTTTTGCTTTGTTCCATGCCATCTGTTTTTAAGAATGAAAAACTCATCATTATATTGTATATCAGACATGTAAAGAAAACCTACTGCAACGAAACCTACTGTTTCATTATGTATGCCCTGAATCCATCGTGTGGCAATAGCAGATGTTTCAAACATTTCAAACATTATTTACCAAGATCTGTATGACCAAAGTTATATAAAAGATAACTGCAGAAAGTATGCCATCAGGCTGGGAAATGTTATTGTTGATCCAGTTTGTCCTCTGGGCCATCTTTAGGAGCAAACTTGAGCATTTTATTGAGCTTGTGCCATTTTTTTGACAAAAAAGCTCAAAACTGTTTTTTTCCAATCATCAGGACTAGGGCTAAAAACAAACATCTACCTAAGAAATTAACAATCTTGTAGACTCCAGAAGTTTTTCGGGAGCTTTATTCAATAAAAGTAATTTTAAATGAATAACCATTTTCAGGGTTGGTTCATTCTGACGAAAGTTTTCCACAGAGTCGTGTTGGTTGTGAATTGGTGTTAAATCTGTCAATTTGGCCTTGTTTACACCTTGAGGGTCAATTATTGATGACTATTTTTACCTTCTGTTTACATGTTCATTTAAATGTGACCTGTGTCCGATTCACTTGCCATAGGAACATGCATGAGGTCACCAGAGTGTTGTTGTAGTGCGAGGTGGAAAATTAGGAACCATGTGAAATATGCTTAATGAGAGCTGCAAGCAAAATTCGCTAACGTTAAAGAACCCCAATGTTGAGGCAGAAGAAGGATAAAGGTGCATTTACTTCCTCCTCCATGTTCAACTGTTGGGTTCGCATGCATCAGAAAATCTGATTTGCCGGTTTATTTCACCATCATTTTAGCAGAAGATCGATTTATTTTCACGTGTGAATGATTTCGTTCTCAAAATATCTGCAAGGAAGATTTTTCCCCCTTTACCATGTATCAGATCTGAGTCAAATATGAACAAACAAAAAAGGTTTTGTCATATTTGACAGTGTAAATGAGGCCTGTAAATAAGTGTTTATTTAGTATTTTGTGGCTTTTATACATTTTTACAAACCTGCCTTATAGAGGGAGCATGAGGTGGTAAGTTCTGACGTTCAAGCAAGCGGACGCAGATCATATCAGTGTTATACCCCCCAGTGAGGGCCCAGCAAACAAATGATGAAATGAATGCATTGCCAGTCTTGGTTGTAAACCAAAATGAAAGTTAAAAAGACGCCATTTATGTATTCTAGCCTTTGAAACAACGTAACTTCATTGTGAGTGATAAATATACATGATTACACTCTTTTTGTCCTTCATTATGTGCGAAACTCCTAAAAACTACTAAACCGTTGTAAATGAGAACCTATCAAAATAAAACATCAAGAATATATAAACACCAGATACCTGTAGACAATAATGTTTGCATTAGAAAGAGTTTATAAGCTTGGACCGTCCATCCAGGACTGTTTCTGAACATGGATGCGACGTTGTGTTGAACTCTCACGCTGACTGTTCGTCTTCGACTGGATTTCAACATCCTCTCCACATTGACGTCGTGACCATGTTTTCTGGGGGTTAGGTAGAGGGTTAGATCTGGGGGGGAAAGGTGTATGAGGCTCGGACAAAGTCAACTAGAGTAAAGGTAACACTGTAAATACTATTTTGACTTGATGAATTGATAGGACAGCACTGACTGCTGTCATTGGCTGAGAGTTCAAAGCTTTGAAATCCTTTGCATATTTAACTGGACTGCTTTAACAGACAAAGTGATGGTGCGCAAGTTTTTAGGACAGTACACACACAATGCGCTGGTCTGGATGAAACCTATATCCGTCCAAAGAGAACATGTACATTATATTCAGACAGGTATCCCAGCAGACTTACCCGAAACCTTCAGCCGAGAAGGAAAAGGTGATAACATGCTGCCCTTAAATATGTATCATACAAACATATCTCATTTCTATTTTTAAAACAATGTTCTGCCAGTTTTTGATCAACATTGACCTTTTTTTCTGCCAATAATTCTTGACAATGGTAAGGCTGAAATGTTTGAAGTCTCTTTATAAACAAAAGCTAAGCTTAAAGAGTTCTAATAACCACCGTTTTGCTGTCAGTGCTAAATTCATCTTTTTTCATCACATATAATTGCAAAGATCCTGGCTGCTTCCTCCTCTGGCAATTGGGGTATTCATGCATTCCTAGCATTTTACTTCCTTCTTTTTATCTTTCTGATGAAGGGCTATGAAGCCAAAGACTGCATCCATTCCTGAAGTCTTCTAGTACCATTCAAAGGACTCCAGGCTGCTCTGTTACAGCTCTCTTCTTTCAATTACCCAGTCTCCTCTGCTTTCACTCTTCCTTTCCTTACTGGAGATGCTACTCCTGAATTTCTCACGAGAGCATTTCTAATGTATACATAATACTAAAACATAGCATCTTGAGTAGAGCTAGCAGTTTAATAGATGACAGCTTTCAATAACAACATAATGCAATATACAAGAAATTGTTTAAATTGCACAACTAATACAATTATATCTAAAAACACAATTTAAAGCCAAAAAATGATCTGCACATGACTTTTTTAATATTTATTATCAAGGCTTCATAGACTGAAACCCTTCACTTGTTTGATTATTCTGTATTTTAATACATGTTGATTAGATTTTTAAATTATATGCAAGTATTAACTTTTCTGGACTCATCCTTCCATATTCTTCTGCTTTACCGGGTTGCTGTCAAAACAGACTTCAAAGATGATGTTGACACAGTTTTACAGGAGACTGAAGATGAATGTGTTTATTTACAAATGAATTAAATATATTAATGTAATATAATATGCAACGTCTACCTTCTGAAAACAGCTACTTTCAATGGCACAGGTTTCTGATGCTAGTTTCCCCTGGGTGAGATTAGTTCTTGGTGTGAATGGAACAAAATACGTCCTATAGCAAAGAATTTGCAGGAAACATGGATTAAAGATGCTGCGTAAACTTCCTCATATCTCATCTGACATGTTTGTTGACCTCGACTTACAAGCTCAACCCTTTGCATTACACACCTTTCATTTTGGAGCTGCTTGGTGTTACTTACAGCAGATGAAATGTAGGAGCTGACGGAGCTGTACCTGTGTCTGTTCTGTACGCCAGAACCTGACACAAGCTGCAATGGGAAGCCATTGGAGAGAAAAAAAAGAGGAGTGATGTGGACTTGTCTAGGCTCCATGAAAATTGGACAGCTGAGCCGAGTCTGATGGTATTGAGCCGAGTCCGATGGTATTGTCCGGTGACTGAGCCGATCTCAGTTAGGCTGTAAATTAAATTCTATATACGGTAATTTGAAGTGGCCTAACTGCACAGGAAGGAAGTCCGGTGAGAAAGGCATTGCAGTGGTTCTGTCATTATAGGACCAGTGTCTGGACTAGAAATTGAATGCTGCTTTGAGAGGAGTCTGATCTTTCTGATGTTAAACAGTGCAAATCTGCATGATCGATCTGTTTCAATGTTAGTTGCTCATCAAAGATCACTCCAAGTTTCTGGACAGAGCTGGATTGAGAGATTATCAGGCACTCTAGTTTATGGTACAATCATGCTGTACCTTTGGGTTAGCAAGGGTTCCATCTTAGCCATGTTGAAATTTTTTGACAGTCTGTGATGCTGGTTGTAAGAGTAGAGTGATCAGGATGGAAAGACAGGTGGAGATGAGTGTCACCAACTAAACAATGGTTGGAGAAGCCATGCTGCGGATGGCAGGGAGGTGATATAAGTTGAGAAGAGCAGAGGATCAAGAACTGAACCCTGTGGAACTCCTGTGTGCAGCTGCGACTTGGACACCTTGTATTCCAGCTGACTCTGAAGGAAATGGCAGTGAGGTGAGACTCCAGTGCAGGAGCCACTGGGATTGATATGCTGAAACTCTTCAACGCACAACCACACAAAACACGTCTACTTCATTCGCAGAAATTAGACTAGATCCTAGACGTATCTCGATATGATTTTTGTGTGATATGATTTTGGCATGTGGAGTGTCAAAATCATAAAAAACAGTAATTATTTTCGCTAAAAAAGTGTTTCCCTACTCTCTACTTTGAGCTATTCTTAAACATGTTCACAACCAGAAAATGCCAACAATCGTTATACAGTGTCACTGCTCAGGTTCAAAGTAGGTTCTTTCTGAACCCATTTTCCAAACAGATCGATCGATCATCTGGATAAAGACTGAAAAATTGACCCAGGCCCTGCAAAATGACCCCTATAAAACATTTTGTGCCTATCTCTATTAATTATTACCATAATAAAGTGCAAAGGGGTTGAAACGATCTCAAGGGTAATTTATGAGCCATAATTACATTGTTGTGCCACCCCCAGTTGGAACATGCAAGCAAATGTGGAGTTACACATCCAAGCACACATACTCCCCTGAGAGGCCACTAATGTTTGGGAGGCATTCATTGAAATTCAGCCCTAAACATAGCAATCAGCGCAACCATAAAGGACCTAAATTTAATTGGCCCACCCAGCCCATTAATTACACAGCCAGAACTTCACAGCAACGCAGCATATGTTCCCTAATAAAGCCCAATGGATCTTAATAGATGTATTATTGATTTGCAAAGGTGGAATAACAAGTATCATCTAAGCAGCGGACTCTAATGCATGCTGTGCAAAACTATATGTACTAAACATTAATTCACTACGCATGATACTGTACCTGTACTTTGTATTGTTAAATTGAACGTACACCTGCAAAGAAATACTGTTAAATATAAGGGTCTGCATACGTTGATTTTGATTTTTGATTCAGTTCATTTAGTTCTACCCCTTGGTGAGTATAAATAACTACCAGTAAATTTTGAAGAAAAAAAAATATTATTTTTATTTCTATCAATGCACAAAAAAGTAAAATATATTTAGTATGAAAATTTCAACATTTAAAATAAATTCCGAAAAAGTGGATAAAGTTTGTCAGCGCTATTTGCCAATTTCCTTTAATTTTAGACTGCTAAACAAACAGCTGAACTTTTACAGATGATGAAAGTCGAGCGAATGACAAACAAAATATTTTTGTGTCATTGCATTCATCCACACGTTAATAAAAAAACGCATCCACATGGGCACTCAAACACCTCTGAAAAGCTGCAATGACTCTACCAAACCAACAGGTGGCAGTTCATTCATGGCATTTTAAAAATGATTATTTAATACTGCATGAGGAAAAACACAAGTGCCTCTGTCCTGTGATCAAATGGTAAACATGCGCATGTAATTCTGTACATGCTGTGAGCCACAACAGCGGAATAAAAAGAAAGATAGTCCTTACTTCGGCCGCCTTTACTCTGGTTGTTGTCAACAATTGACCTTGGCCAGCGTTTTCAAAAAATGTGTGGTTACATGAAAACAGTGCTGCGGTTACATGGTGAAGGACAGCGTGACATCGCAGAAAAATCTAATGTATCACAGTACAAAACATTTAACAAAACTCCACAGCCTTTTTTTTTTTTTTACAAAACGCACAGTCTCTTCTTTCATGACTTTTGAACTTTTGAATGTCTCTACTGGACTTTATTGGCTGTGATCAGCTAGAAAATGGCCTGATTCTGTTCAATCTTTGTGAGATGGTTATAAAATGATTCAAAACGTTTGCTGCATATGACAGCTGCCATTGATTCCAACTCCTCAGCCCCTCGTTTTCTTTGCACCGTGCTTGGTTTAATGGATTTCTGTGTTTTGTGAAAAAACTTGACTGGCGTTAATAGGGGTTTGGAAAAAAAAAAACAAGCAAACTACGACTGCATTACACGGCAAGTATTGTGTTTTTTGGAAAATTTGCCCTCTGCTGTGCAGCACTAAAAAGAGCTCCACTGTTAATGAACACTGGTGCACTGTTAATGTACATGACTGCTCAGCGAATCTTTGACACAGTAAAACCTACCATGCGTATCAGATGAAAGTTGTTTTCAAATGGGTCAATTACAGAATTCTGAGATGGCCAATCTGATTTGGGGGATTGTCAGTGCCCCCCCTGACCACCCTGCTGGATATACTATTGCCATCGGCTATAACTGCATCATGTACAACACAGAGAACTGTACAATTGTTAAAGCAATTATATAAATGTGTGAACACAATAATACAATTTTTGTTATTTAATTAATAAAAGAACAAGGTCCAGAGCTATTTAATGGAAAAGGTAAAATGGGTGATATCTTTTCACATATAAAATATTGTGGAACAATAGACTTTCAGTTTTCCAATTAAAGCAGAATTGAAATTACAGAAGTCAAAATGGATGTGTTAACTATCACAAAAAGAGTTGTTGAGTACCGTAATTGGTGTTAGAAGTTTTTTTCCTGAGACGTGGAAAGGCAGATTTTTCCTTTCAGAACATCAGCCTCACTTTCTTCAGCCTTATCACAAAAGACCACCACTGTTGAATCTGCTTCTAAAGATGGCTCTAAGGATTAAGAGCAGATAAGTGTCACAATGGTTTAGTAATGCTACATCTAATCCTGATATGAGGGAACAGTAATGTTAAATAAAATGACTCCATCCCAAATGCTGTTGGTTGTTCATACACATGACAGACTCACATTCAGGTCTCGATTATTAATGATTCTCAAAAAAATTTAATTTTCCCTTCTTTAACCAAAATGGGCTTCAGAAGCAGGTTATTTCAGGGATCGCTCAGAGAAATCATTCTTAGCTGACAATCTCCAACGCAGTTCTTCCTTCTGTTCCTGCAAGCTTCCAGAACTCACCAGCATTACTCATCTGCTCCACTGGATCTCGGCTTCAACCCAACAAAACCATGGATACATGAGTATTTTTGCTTGTTATAACGTAAAACTTAATTATCTTTCTTTCCAATAAATATCCATTAAGTTGCATCGAGCACAGCCTCTCTCCTAGATCTAGTTTGAACATAGAAAGAAAATAAATTTTTGTATTGTTAGCTATAAAAAAAAGTAAGGGAGTGAGGAAAGAGCAAAATCAGGATTTGAGGTCAACTACAGCGGAGTATCGTCAGCATAACAATGAAGAGTTCTGCTATATTTCTGAAAATTGAATAGATGGGGGAAAGATTAATAATAAAAAGGGAGGGCACCCAATATCCTGAATAAATATCATAGCACCTCATAGAATAGAGTGTCAATACAGAATATTCAAAAGTGATGTCGTGCTGTTCAAACAAGTCAAATGGACGACAAGTTAATTTCAAATAATAATATAATTCACAACAACAGAACAAAATGACTTTCAAAGGGAGGTGGGCAAAAGGCTCTACATTTTTATGTTACTAGTATCAGAAGTAACAAGTTATGCTAAAAATGTATTTCAAGTAAATTTCTTCAGTAAATCTTTTGGATACTCTACCCACCTCAGGTTATTTGTTTTCAATTATCCTGGGCATTTATAAGAAGAATGAGCATGTACAAGAGTAATTTCCAGGGTAAGTTACAAGCATCCATCCAGACAAGAGAGGTCTTTACTATTAATATTTAACTAAGCTACATTGCACACTTAAGGAAAATAAATCTACTAACAAATGATTAAAGCATTACATCATCAGACTTTAAACTATTCAATTAATCTTTAAAGATGCAGCAATGAAATAAAAACTGCAGCTCTTCTCAGGTGTCAGGAAAAGACTTTTGATTTTTTTAAGAACTCCCTCACTATCAATTATTAATTAGTCAATATAAACCCACTATGGCTGGGTGTTTTAGTAAAAGAAAAAAATCTTGATATTTTTCCCCATATCTATAAATATTCAATGATTTTTTTTCAAAGATTTTTTTCTTCTGGGCTTCGTGAAGTAAAACTGTGGCCTTTCAGTGACAGGTGCTGGTTTAAAATGTGTCAAAATGTAATAATGTCTTATTTCTGGAAACGGCCATTACAGGCGTCAAGCAGGACAAAAAGTGCCAAAGTTTATTTTGTACATTTCTCAAGAATAATCACAGACACATAAACGCACTTGAAAGAGTTGATGTGCCTTCACTGATTATGTTGTCATAGATCCTTATATAGGGTGACCAGTAGATTTTTAGCAAATACTTAAATTGATGGCTATAAACAACACCCAACTGGGAAACCGGATCATCCTGATCTTGTATGATGGGTTGATGTCACTTGATGGCAGAAAGTCAATGTTTATCATTGAAATTGACTTTAATCACAACTCACTGCCACTGCATTGGGTAGAGCTTTGCCCCTATGCTGCATTCTGAACCCAAAAAGCGAGATTAAGATTCGCACAAATTTTTGGATGGCTCCTGCAGGATGCTAAACTCTGGCTTTAGGTCATTCTGATGCAATGACACTCCCTGCCTGAAGATGGCGTTTGTAGTGAAACAGATGCCTCTGCCCCACTCTTTTCTCCACATTGTTTTGTTTGTCGAACAGCTCCTTGTGATCAGCCACCAACAGTATATCCAGAACGTGTTCTTTGATTTCGTCTATGTCGTTGTCTTGATATTTTTGATCTTATTCTAGTTCTTTCCTGTTTCCTGTATAAAGTACCTATGAAAATGTGGGATGAGCGCCACGAGCGGCTCTTTTACATCATAGTCACAGCATCAAAAGACCCAGCTTTCATTGGTCATTATCCTTCCGAAAAACCAATCTGTTTTGGCAATCCGGAACTCTTTTTCATTGGCATCACTCATTCGATCCGATGTGTCGGCGTTGAATTGAGGCACATTCTCGCTCAAAATTTTGGGTTGAAAATTCGGATGAGTGTGTAGGCGATTCAGAGCTTGTAGTCTGTGCTCTGAGAGATTGGGAATTCCAAATAGCCTACACAATAGCCTGATAGCAACTCTTCTAAGAGCCTAAAAAGACATAGATTTTTTTCTCCTGAGCTCCTTTCTTGAACTAGAGACACTGCAGCTCCCTCTTGCTCACACTACTGAGCTGGCAAGACATTGACTGGGATGGCTTTTTTTTCAGCAGCAGTGGAGAAGCTGCTTCTGTCACTGGTAGCCAAATTGAAAATAGTGCACACACATCGGAATTTATAGCCATTGGGAGAGTGTGGCCTTGGAATTCACACGACACAATGAAAAAACTGGCAGATTATTGGTCACCTTGTACACATGCATTCCCATAGTCCAGTCATTCGACATTTCATCAAGTGAACCCATTTTTTATTCTTCACCCGGTTTGTGGACAGCATGGTTGATGTGTAGATTAGGCCAAAAGCTTTGTAAAGTCTGTAGGAGAATATTTATCGAGCTGTGTTTCATATCTTCCTATTCAATCATTCAATGGTGGTAACCACAACAAATTATATATGTTCAAACAAACGCCTGGTGTGAAGGATATCATGAGGTCCTCAGGCGATCTGATTTGGAATGCTATATTTAGAGGTTAGGGAATTGTTTTGTTTTTCCTCCACAACAAATGGAGTGAAATTGAATGTCTAAAGTGATTGATAGCTGGGATGGCAACACAAGCCTCTACAAATAAGTTGTTTCTAAACACAGTTGTAGGTAAACTCTTTCAGAGATTGAAGCCTATAGCTTCATTATACTTCTTTCTTTATTTCTTGGAATGATTATGTTTACTATTACAGATCATAAAAACATACCAATGTCTTGGAAATGTGGAATGTTTTACCTTCAATTGTTTGCAGTAACTTTAAATAGTATCTACTCAATAAGGGGTGGTGACATGTAAGTGTTTAAGGGGATAGTCAGTGACACGCCCACAAATAAAATAAGCCACGGTCATTGAGTGCATTTATAACACACACCATTAGGCCAATTTCTGTCCTGTCGAAAACAAGTTTCTGTAATTAGTTTACTCATGAACATTGTTCATTGTTTTTGGTTCACCTGGTTGTTCAGAGTTCATAGATTAATAATAGTTGGTTGAGTAGAAGGAAAAACGGGTTATAAAAAGTAGCTCCAGCAAATGAAACCTGAGAGGACTGTCAGGAGAAATTCACTCAAGAATTTGGGAGAGCTTCACAAGGAGTGGACAGAGACTGGAGCCCCTATAAAACCTTCAAATAATGGCATCTGGACAGGACGGTGGCGCAGTGGGTAGCACTGTTGCCTTTCAGTTAGAAGGTGGGTAGTTCGAGACTTGCCGGTGACCTTCCTGGAAAGAGTTTGTATGTTCTCCACGGGTTTGTGTGGGTTTCCACTGGGTTCTCCGGTTTCCTCCGCAATCCCAAAAACATGCGGTTAGGTTAATTTAATTATCTCCCCCTAGGTGTGAGTGAATGTGTGTGTTGCCCGACAATCTGTCCAGGGTGTACCCCCACCTCTTGTTCCAATGTGCACTGGAGACATAACCTTGTGACCCCGAAAGGGACTATGCAGGAATGAAAATAAATGAATGAATGTTACCATCTAAAAAACTAAGCATTACTCATTTGAAGGGACTCATAGTCCTTCTATTAAAAATATCTAATCTCATCAATGCTTTAAAATCCTCTTTTCAGATTAAAGTAAATGTCATATTTTCTTTGGAAATTATAAAATTTGTGACGCCTAAGGTTTTTTTCTGGGGTTGGTCCACTGAATTTTCTGAAGTCCACAGTCAACACAGCCATCTTCTTTAAAATGTTAAAGCGTTTCATGTGTTCTTCGGCTAATAATTTGTATTTATTTTTATATAGAGATATTTTAAAGGGTTTTCACAGGTTCACCACCAGTGCCTGCCTTTGTTTAGCACTGGGTGGTGAGTACAAATATACAAGGCATGCTTGGGAAGGTGTCCGCGTTATACCCCACAGTGAGGGTTTGAAGTAGCAGAGAAAAATTCCCCATCCTGCATTTGAAATTATTTACAGTGAAAATATAATTTTCAGTTCAGACATTATTTATATTGGACTATTAAGGTTTTTGTGTATGATTAAAGATTTAGCAAAAATATAATATAGAATTACTTTTTATAATATACTGAGAAATCCCAAGTGCGCTGTATAATGTACTGCTGTTCATATAATCTTAAAACACCACCCAAGAGATGCAAAGGGCCCTGGAGCACTTTTCCAGTATATAGATTCACAGATAAGTCAGGGCCATCATGGACAAATCAGAAAGACTGACCTTCACTGGATTCAGTAGATGTAAAGATGGTTGAATGTACTCATGAATATTTATTAGCCGAGAGGGCCGATCTCCCCCTGGGCTTCATGCTGCAGCTCATATCAAAAGTTTCATTACTATGAAACTAAAATCGCCAGAAACCAAACCCCAGCAAAAGTGGAGTACATGGGTTTGAGAAAAGCAAACACACCATTTGAAAAAGATAGAGAACATACAAAAAGAGAGTCAGAGTTACAGAGTTGTATGACAGTGATGTAGTGCGATAGATCTCTTGCCCCTGATCTCAGATCCTCTTGTTTAACTGAGGTTATAATTACTCTCTCACTCGCTCCTTCTCGTTAACTCGAACCATGCTGTTCAGATTGTTATCTACATACAGAGAGAGCTTATAATCACTAATTCAAGAGGCAGCACTTGAGAGTTAGAGGCCTCTCACTTTCTCTCATCTAAAGAGTCTTTTACACCTTTCTTCTGTCTACTGTCTGTCACTCCTCTTTTGTTTTGACCTACAATTTCATCTTTGCTGCACTCAAATACTACCCATTACATCATTTCAGAGCTTTTAAAAAACAAAATGACTTAAGGGACTGTTGTATCATTGGCTGGGGATCTGAAAGTTTAGGTTGAATCACTGCAAAAATAACCATGTGCCGACTCATCCGGCAGATATTTCTAACGCCGTTGACCTTGAATGCTTGGTGGTGTTGACATATGTAAGGTAATGATTGCTTGTTTATTATGTAATCATTTTTCTGGGTTCATTTGGCCCCACCTGTTCAAACATGCTTCCAGCAGGGACAACAGATCCACCACAATGTGTTTCAACTCGGCTGATGCTCAAACACTGACACGACGCTTGAGCTCGTCCGTCTGCTTTGTGCGATGACCTCTACAAGTGATTCATTGTGCTCAAGACAAAAATGGAAAATAAGAGAACAAAGTATGAAAGACAGGTCAGAGGCATCATGCCATCCTACAGCTGTGACCACTTGTAGATCACCCCAACCTCAGACTCACTGTCATACCAATACATCAAATCCAGTTTTTTTAGGTTGTGAAAAACTCTGGGTTGTAACTTTGGAAGGGGTTTGCAGGGGAGAGTCTAGAAATGAATTTCAAATGTACATGTAAAAACATGGTGTATTTTCTCTCTGTCACCTGAACGATAATGGCTTTTGTGTTTGTTATATCTATAAAAGATGAAATACGCAACATACTCATGCAGACCCTTTCAGATTTGAGATGAAATGCAGTGTAAGGCTGGTCCATGGGTTGATCCAAAAACGGGTTTCAACCATGGATGAAGGTTTTCAGCCGTGTTCTGTCTTTCAGAGCTTGCGGGAACTTTAATTATTGAATTTAACTTTAATCTGACTCCATATTTTAATAAGAAGGTTATTGTTTACCTTTATCATTAGCTTTGATTAAAGCTATAGTAAACTATGTATTAATAATTGTTAATAATTAGAGAAATGCACTCACTCGTTATAATTAACCCTTTAAACCTTTGTTACATAATGTGATACTTTAGTTCTTAGCATTTAATATTATTTTAGAAAGTGATTAGAGAGCAACTGTTGACAAGATTGAACATCTCATTTATTAACAAACACTTAGTTACATAGCAAAAAGGTGAAACAATAGCGGAGGCTACATGATCTGAAAAGGCTCTAAGCCTCCCAGATCATGGGTATGTTCAGAGACAAACAGACCACGAGCTCCTCTTGCGATCTTCCTCAAATGCCATCCCGATCCAAGTCCACTCCCACGGGAGGGTCTAGTTGAAATGTAAATCAGACAGCATGTTTGAGAGACCACGTGACCATATATGGTGTTCCTCAGAGACAAAGTAATCGAATCTGGTGTATCTTTCAAAGGCAGATGCCATTGTTAACCAAAGTATTCACAGATGCGGATGGTGATCGCTTTAGCACCTTTGCAACACAAAGCAGGTTCAGGGAGTGGTTGAGAGTCTCAACCCCCCTGGTTTAAACTCTTTGCAACATTGTTAGATTTCTGTTGAGTTATTTACACATTCACAAATGTTATTGTATATAAATATATATATAATTATTCACAATCTTACACAGATTATTGAAAATGTGTGTAACTACTCTTTAACTGAGGCCTGCAATTTTAGCATGTTTGACTTTGTACATAGTTCTAAATGATTCAGGTTGGTGTTAAGGATGCCCCTTTTACTGCATGTACATTTATTTTTATTGCCTGTTTCATGCAGTAGCCATTTTAAGAACAAAAGCAAGGCTTTGAAACACGAAAGTAGAGGTAAACAACCATGGCATTGATAACAAACCTGGAACAACATTGTTTATGTTGAAAATGGGTCTGAAAAGGAAAGTTGAATCCCACAGGCTGTCTTATTGAAGGCCACATCACCAGAATATAAAGTAAATTATTAGTACATTATTGCCTAGACAATAGACAACGCTGGTTGATGAATCTAAAAGTAATCATAATTAACATTCAGGAACTATAAGCCTTAAAACATTTTCCAGGGGGATCATATCAGTTATATTATCATAGGGCCAGACTAGGTGAATGTTTTTTAGGAAATGTGTGCTAGTATATGTGTGATAGTAGACAGTGTGTGTTTTATTTTTATTTCAATAATCAATAATGTATAATATGGGAGCAATAATACTGTACAAAACTTCTCAGGGGACTATGAGAGCCAAAAAATCTTCAATTAATCGATTAATTTTGATTTTATGTCAAATATCCCAGCCCTACACAGAATCCTCTCTTTTTCTCTTAAAATGGCAGCCGTGTGAAAAATGCGAATAAAAACAATTCTTGAGGATTTATCAACTGAGCAGAAATTGAACATACACAGATCACATGCATTAAAACAAAAGGAATTATTTGGGACATTTACAACATGAGGAAAGAGATTTTGTGACTGAACAAAAAGCAATCTACTGCCACCTATTGTTACTGATTTTTGAAGAAATAAGTGCTCAAAGTTATATTTTTTTTTCAAACCATGGAAATGTAGGTTGGCTCTCAAAACTATTCAAACATTTTAAAATAGAAAAAGTTGAGAATACTTTTTTTTCAAGCGATCCAGGAAGTGGTTAAAATGTAATGAAAAGGAGCAAGATAAAAGCAAATAATGGCCCAGTTTTGCCAATTGGGGGTTACATGGAGGATATAGTAAATATCGTCCCCTATTGAGGCTAGGTGGGTCCTTTACAAAGTTCAACATGGTGCCATCTTGGGCGAGGGAACTGCTAGAAACTGCTTTAAAGAAAACAATTGCAATTCAAGATGAAATCATCCCATAAATAAGGGACAACCCTGTATCAAGACCATGACAAAGCGATATAGTGAGTCATTGAAAGACCAATACAACATATTTGCCACCTAATGGCAGGCAACAGCAGGGATGCAAAACATGGCTGTGACCTCTTCTTTAGACTTATTTGGATGATAGCTTATGAGTTGCTAAAAAAATAGTGCAGTGCAACATCAACTCATCTTAGAAAATGGTTGGAAGTCACTCCAGGACTATACATCAAGTCGGGGCCACTTCAATGCCACCTCCTACTTTGCTGGAGGAAATCCAAATGGAAGAAGTCTAGAGTTGCTGTTAGGTTTCCTGAAATCCCCAGTCCAGGTCAACAAGTCCACAGATTTTCAGCCCAGGCCAAATCTGAAACTCATCGCAAGTGGTTCTTTAAAACTCCCTTTTTCGTGGCTCTTCAGATCTCCAGACCATGCAAGCAGCACAGCTTCTAAGTTTAAATCAAATTTGCATATGTTCATCATGTCTTAGTCCCCTCTTCAAGAAAAGCATTTGTAGGATTTACCTTAGAATGCATAGCTGGTATTAAACTCTTTGTCTTTGTCTATGACACAAACAGGGACTCAAAAGACAATAAGGTCACAGAGAAGCCTCAGCATCATTTCCTAGTAGAAGGGAACCTGAAACTCAAAGACCTTCCAAGAGGCTTCCTGTCAATGACCAACTTCCAAAGGTCAGCAAAAGTCACGTCAGAGAAGATCTGTGGTCCAAGGTGAAATCAAAAACCCAAGGGCAATTTAAAGAGTTTGGAGTACAGTGGGCCTAGCCAAACACATATACTATTTTAGGTCCTTATATGGCACTCTCTCACCCCCCATAAATCTACATAGATGGTTTCATCAGCTTTGTGGGCGAATGAGAACAATTGTTTACATCCTGCCAGCATGCAAAATCTCCTTCTCCCAATGCAGACACAACAAGTGCCAAATGGAAATGGATTTAAAATGTTTTATCTATGACAAAAAAATGAGTTTAGTAGAATAAAACAGGAGTAATATACATATATTAGACAAGCATAATATAATAGACAAGTGTATACCTATAATACTGCGATGGACTGGCAATCTGTCCAGGGTGTCACCCAATGTGCTCACAAGTAGAACCCTATACAGTACTGTATATTAGTGGTGTGACAAGGTATTGCAAAACAAAATTGTGACAATATGTAACCTAACACACATTGGGCGAGAGGCAGGGGTACACCCTGGACAGGTCGTCAATCCATAGCAGTTTATGTAATTTGCATAAAAAAAGGAACATAACATGTGTGTTGTGAAAATAATTTCCATTTTGTTATTAACAATTTACATAGTTGTGTACAATTTTATGCAGCTTTTTACTTTTGAGCCACACATTCATCCCCAACGCAATATATGTGTTCCACAAGCCCTGCTTATTTAGTCCGAAGGCACCTTGATCGCCTCCCTGGAGGCTGGCAGTAGTATAGGTCACACACCCTACCGAGGACGCCAGGGTGGGGATATGGGTCATTTGAATCACAGAGCATTCATGATTTATATACTATTTCAAAGCCAATTTATAATGAAGACAAGATATGTGATGGGGGTAACAAAATCTACAGAGTTATTGTGTAAATTAAATGTTTAAAGCAGCCTCTGGTCATGCTGTTCCCCATGTTTATCAGTGTTGATGGAGGTCAGCACAACTCATTCCCCCACGGGCTGCTTCGTTTCACCAGTGCTGATGACTCATCAACCTGAGAGCGAACCAGGGTCAGCAAGTGTAGCTGATTAACACTGTAATTGCTTTTGGTTTTCCAGCTCTGTGTTAATTGGTTATTATAACTAACCCATCAGTCCTTTCATGTTTGGGGCTGATTTATAAATGGACTCGTCAGGGCTATTGACAGTTTGGGGAGATGAAAACACGGCAAACCTTAACATGACCAGGGAATGGTTGAAAACAATTGTTGTTAAACATGGCGATTAACAATTATTGCACTTTCACTGGGAATGGAGGCTGTTTAGAGGTGCTGGCAGATCAGATTGGCAATGTGCATTTGCATAATGCATCCATGATGAGCTCTTCAATGTAAAATGTATCTATTTAACTCCTGGAACACAGCCTGTTTACTTATCATCCGCACCCCTTCCCTGAAATGACACCTTTAACACTCAGACATCTATTTGGAGATGCACATTACAGCATTTTATTCTAGATAGAGCTGTGCAATAAATCATTTTTGAGTATTGAAGTATGGATTTCATATTTTCATCCACTGTTTAACATCAGAAAGACCAGACACTTCCTAAAAGAGCATTCAACTCAACTTCTAGTCCAAACACTGGTCATATCAAGACTTGTTCACTGCAATGCTCGTCTCACTGGACTTCCGTCCTGGGCAGTTAGAAATAATACAGAGCTCAGTGGCTCACGTCACTCTCTTCATCTCTCTTCACAGACGCCCCTTTAGTGTTCGTTTTAAGTTCAAAACACTGAATCCTAATTACAGAAC
Organism: Danionella cerebrum; assembly: GCA_007224835.1. Taxonomy (NCBI): domain Eukaryota; kingdom Metazoa; phylum Chordata; class Actinopteri; order Cypriniformes; family Danionidae; genus Danionella; species Danionella cerebrum. The sequence goes on along the minus strand of SRMA01027119.1, from coordinate 463,363 downwards.
AGTAACAGGTTTAGCTCCATCATACCTTCACAAACTTCTGCAGTCCTACATCCCCTCCAGATCACAGAGTGACACATAATATCTCACCAGAACCTTCTCCTTCACAGTTCCTGGCTGGTGGAATTCTCTTGCAGTCCCAAACTGGAAATCTGAGTCTCTCTGAGGGACCAAGCAGCAAGGCAAGAGGGCACAGGAGGGTTTCAAAGTAATGGGGTTTATTTAGCACAAATATTTTCCAAAACATAACGATGGGCCCATAAAACAGGTCAACAAAATGAAACTGAATCAAAGTAACATCCAAAAAACTGAAAACTGACGTAATGAACTGCACATAAAGGGGAACATATGTACACACTGGTTGATCAGGCCATTACACATATGAATGAACATTACATAAACACTACAGCTTAAGTTTAGCTCAAAGCTAAATATAACAAATAAACCAAAAAATGGAACATTTAACAACTAATTCTAAATATTGAACTAAATGACCAAACAATAAAACACAAAAGTTGGAAGAGTCTAATTTGTTGACTTCCTGTTCAAAAGGATTCACTTCCAATGCCACATTCTTTTGCCAAAATACTGCAGCAGTGAGGAGGACATATTTAACTCAAAAGACACAAATGAGCAAAAATATACAAAAGAACTTAAATGTGTGTAGAACCAATTGGTTCAAGTAGAACCAATGTTTGCCGAAATAAATTCATAATGAAAATCAGCATGTGTTTTTTTTTCTGTTAACAAAAATTAAATAATCAATGGTGTTTTAAATAAAATTGAATAAACATTGACAAATAAAAAAATGTGTGGCAGCCAGGCTGGCTATCACACTCTCACAACCTTTAAAAAGCAACTAAAGACTCGCAAAAACTGGCACAATGTTTCCTGTTGTGTGGGGTTAGTTTGCATTTCAGTTTCTGACAAAGTAAACCCCAAACTGCTGTAAAATGTGCTTAATATTTGTGGTAAAAAAGCAGCAGAACCAATTTAAACCAGCACCTATAACAGAATCAGCAATTATTTTATTGGGTGCAATGTGCGCATTCACTTTTTATAAATTAGTAACAAATACCACAGACTACATTTGGATTTACTTGTTCTGACTGCTCTGTTTGATTTGTTTTTTCAGTCAGTGCTAGTTGATTTCTGGAATTACTAGATAATGAGAAACTATGAGTCACACTATAGCCCAAACACACACATGACCATGACTCCACTAATTGCACATGCAGCCAATCGCAGGAAAAGCACACCAAATAGAGTACAGCAGTCACACTATGTAAAAATTCTACTGACTTGAATGAGTTTGCATCTGACAATACGAAACTGGAAGCTTCTGCCAAAGGTCTCTACAAACTGATCCGAAATTTTGGTCTGAAGTTTCTTGTGCCTCAATCAAAAACCATGGGCGCCAATGGGACATCACACATCTGACCAAAAAGGAGAACAACTATTGACAGCTGGCTCTTTGGATTACGTGATCCCACCTTTTCTACACATTTTTTTCAAAAAGTTCCCTGTAATCACCCACCAACAGTATACACCGCTCAACATCCATGATCCTTTCTATGTGTTCTTTCATTTGTTCTCTGTCGTCGTCTTCTTCTAGTGGCTCAGAGTGTATCTGTTGTACCGCAAATGCCATCTTCTGGCAGGGATTGTCATTGCATCAGACCCACAGCACCCTACTGAGAATCCATCAGAAGAATTATGCATTGTCAATTCAGATCTTAATTTGTGTGATTTCGTATTTCTGCTCTTACACAAAGTTCACCTGGGATTTTGCATCATGTGATGTCACTTGAGCATTTGGATTGGAGAGGTCATATGCATTAGATTTTTCATTACTCAATATGTAACAAATGTACATTTTGTAGGACCTCAATGTTGCTTTAAAGTAGATGAGAGAAAGCCTGTTATAATTTAAATGAGTTATAGTGTAAATAACTCATTTAAAACCCTGTTTTGTGGGTGGGCTAATAACAGAGACAGCCGGATATGGTGAAATTCAGGAAACGTTCAGGAGTTGAGTAACCACCCAAATACACCCATAAGTCTGCTCTACCATTGTCAGGTATCCATTATGGAGTCATGAGAACACTCATGGGCTAGTTTGGCGTCTGGGAAATATCAGGCTTTCTCTTTGCCAGAGTTAGCTCTGGAACTATTCTTATTGCTTTGTTTGTTGATGCTTTTTGTTTGGTTTCAATAAAAGAAATAATTTGCTTGCACCTGCCTTCTGAGTTTTTGTATTTGAAATTGTTTGATACCATAAATAGATTATGTGTACTGTACAAAAATAATATCGTTACTAATAACACATTATATTTATGGTAACAGTAATGATAATCTGGTAACTTTTTTTGTTTACAGAACAACCGATGACATATTTACAGCTCTTCTGACTGTAAATATGGCGCCATTTCTGCACGTGCTTCTTCTTCCACTGGTACTAGATGCAAATGTTCACTATAAACACCTGCAGTGCACTGAATCTGGAGTATGTGAACTGTGATAAAGTAAGGGATTACTGTGTATCAAAAACTTGAAAAGCATCACATTACAGAAGCTTACATTTTAAGAAATGAACAAATTCATTTGTCATTTCTGACTTTACTTGGGTCCAAACCCCATTTGCTTGTGCAACAACTGAGCCACAGGAAAAGTCTGCTCTGAATCTGTGATTAAAAACATTATTTGATGAATATATTGTTATTCTAAAATGTAATCTTAGTTTAACAGTACAGTGAAATTCATCAAACAGTCCATCAAGGACCTTCTAGAATTCACCTGCCCTCTAGTGGTCATTGTTAACTTGCATTGGTTTGGATATATAATTTTTTTTTGTTCTGCATTTGCATTTTATATTTCCTTGTTATGTGAATTGCCATTTTTCTTATATTGGATAACTATGTATAATCACCCTCCACAGACAACTGCTGACAATGAGTCAGAAAGAAGTCTAGACTCGACATGGCATTGAATCTTGAGGTTGACGAGGGAAATTGAGTGGTAGAAGTTGTCAACACAGATTGAATGACAGGTTTATTTGAATGTTGTTTATGTGGTTGAGTTTTTTAAAATTTGGAATCTCCTCTAATTCCCATAACCTTGATCCCAAACACATTCTTTATTAAAAAGCCCTCCCTGTCTGCATTATCTTTCAAATAATGCTTTGTGGTACTTTTCTCTTTTTTTTCTTTTTTTCAAATGATGAAGCTAGAAGCTTTTTTTCTTTCCAGATCTTTGATCTGAGGGTTTTGAATTGGGATGGTTTAGCATTCAGAGGGAAGACCTCGTTACCCGGCAACAGTTACAGCAGCAGTTAAAGAGCCCCAGTAACATTTGTTTCAGGCTTACGATCAGAGATTACTGTATAAAGAGATATTAAACAGGATAAAAACACACAGCTTTCACTTACTGTTTTACATTTTCTCTTTAAAATTTGCTGCTTCCCTATTTAAATGAGTAAAAAAATTATAACATTATTTTTTAACGACTCATTACACACTAAAGCTGTGTATCCCTAAGAATATGGCGCTATGAATCACGAGATCGGTGGGTGGTGTGGTTTTTTATGCTGTATATGGAGTGCATGTTTATCACTGAATCACTGAAATGTCAAGTCACCCTTGCATCCCCAGAAGAGACACAGTCAGCAATCAAGAACATTTCCTGCAATCGCCCCACTGAATCAATCATCCCATCAAAACACTCCTCCAACCTTTGTCCCTCTGTTCCTCTATTATTCTCCACAGTTTCTTTCACAGATCTACGGTTCACACATCCTGGCTCTCCATGCTAGCTCCTGGCATTCCACTCAACCCAACTACTCATCAGCTAACCACCTCCACTACAGTGGTCATCTCCAACGTCATCCTGCACCCATCCCCCCTACCCTTTTCTACAATGAGTTCTGTTCCCTTTAAGGGCCATCATGAATTTGTAAACATTGCAAATAAATATTGTATATTGTTTCTGATCCAATTTTCCTTCTTTACGTGCAAAAATGGAAATCTTAGAAGGTAATTAAATATTAACTTTTTCAAGCTTTACTATAACTTGTTGGTGAGAAGAAAACCTGTCATTAAATAAAATCGGACCATTTTCTGTTTGTTTGTTTGTTTGATTATAAGTTGGACAGAGGACTACACCGTTAGCGCGAAGGTAAACAAAAAGGCATAATGTGTTGACATAATGTCTGTCATAGTTGCAGCAGTTATTTTTCCCTGATCCTCACTTATTCAGAACTAAAATTAAAAGTAGAAGTTACTGATTAGTTCCTGGTTAATTCTACAATGGCAACAAATACTAAATTTACTTCTTCTTCTTTTCCCTTTGGCTGTTCCCAGTTTAGGGGTCGCCATAGCGAATCATCCGTTTCCACCTAAATCTGTCCTCAGTATCCTCTTGCACCAACTACCTTCATGTCCTCTTTCAGCACATCCATATATCTCGTCTTTGGCCTTCCTCTTGACCTCTTGCCTGGCTTCTCCATCTCCAACATCCTTCTACCAATATAACCACTATCCCTCCTCTGCACATGTCCAAACCATCTCAACCTGGCCTCTCTGACTTTGTCTCCAAAACAACCAACCTGAGCTGTCCCTCTGATGTGCTCATTCCTAATCTTGTCCATCCTCGTCACTCCTAAACTGAACCTCAACATTATTTTGCTTCATTCTATTAGTAAATTTAGTAGTAGTAACAAATACTAAATTTACTAATAGAATTAAACAAAATAAGTTGATGATGATGACAATTATCTTGTCTATTTTCTTCTGAAACCACTGAAAATGATATAGGGGTATAGAGGAATATTACTATATATATATATATATATATATATATATATATATATATATATATATATATACCATATATATATATATATATATATATATATATATATATATATATATATATATATATATAGTAGGAATATTACTATATATATATATATATATATATATATATATATATATATATATATATATATATATAGGGAGAAATAAATTAAAATATTTAATAACACACTTTTTACAGTTGTGGAAAAATGCCTCAAAAAACATGTAAGGAAAGAGGAGAAATTTGTTCAACACTCCATCTTTAGCACACCAATATGAACGTACATACTACACAGTTCTATTTCACTTAGAAAAAGCAAGTTTTAAATTTGATCAAATCTTATAAAAGCAGTGTATACTTTTTATTAATTTTGTAGACTTATAAATTGCATTATTCGGATAGATATGTCAGAATGGAATACCCATAATTGTTTTGTTTTCTGTTGGAAAATATTTGTTCATTCAATAAGTTAAAGTAGTATCTTATGGAAAAAAATCATTCTTTTTTCACTTGCCATTGAAGCTTTGATTCTAGCAGCTATATTTCAAAAGCATTTTGAAGAGAGTTTCTAAATCTTAACCTTATATACAAGCAATGATGTATCTAGTAAAACATTGGAATATGAGCCTTTTTATCTGAAATAAAATACACATTTTGGCCTTTTATTCACATTAGAACATTTTGTTCACACAGTCGACTGTGCATCCTACAATAAAAAAAAAATCAGATTTTTTTACAATAAAAAATTGGGTGTTTTCCGTCAATAATAAGTGAAACAAAATGGGCAGAAAGTTCAGCTTTAACATTAGGAAGTCTGCAAATGCGGCATTGGGTACATTACAGATGCACAGCAAGTAAGCATTTCTAGTAAATATAACCTACAAAACTTAGTGGAATAAATGACATGACTATTGTTGAAAAAGTTCTAACTTTTTCCCATTCCACAAGTTTTGGAATTAAGATTTGATTGTTTCTTTCAGTACTTTTTATACAATCTTTCAAACATGAGTTAAATTAAAAATCGTATCAATTTTCTTATAAAGAATAAAATTATTTTTCCACTCTATGACAAAAAACATGCTACAAGTATCTGGTCACACTCTGTAGCTTCAAATCCAAGCAATTAAACTCTCCATCCGCTCTTACACCCAAGGGGGTTTGATCAGGGTCGTTGTGTGCAGAGCGATCGAAACCATCCGACCTTCTCCCAGTGATCTAATCACCCACAGAGTGTCCCAATGGATCCTTACAAAGAAACCAGGATGCAAAACGGGCACAAAGTCAACATCTCTACTCTACTTGGCAGATGAAACATTCCTTTTAGCAATTAATGTCCATGAAGTGAGTGTAAAACTCAGCACCAAGGAAAAAGTTGGTTATCCGTGACTGCAGAAGTCATTATAAAGAAACTCATTACATACCGCTCACGTGAGCAGAGCGTTAAATCGCTGGATTGGCTCAAACGAGGCCTACAGTGTGAGAAGGATGAATGCATGCTTGATTTATGTTGGCTCAGCCTGCTTGTTTGATGGTTATCCTTGTTTTTTCATGTTTTGCATGTTTTAGAACCTTTCATCTCTCTGATACATCTACATTTCAAATATTTAGAGAAACAGAGCTTCAAAACACCCTTCACTGTTAATCATGTTAATGTGTGATTGCAAGAGATTGACAGTAACACTTCGCTTTCAACATCAGTTTTTAACACTATCATAAATAACCAGTGGTTAGATGTTTATCATAGTGTGTACTTGTCAGTTGTAAAAATAAAGGGTTCCATCTGATAGAATGCTAAGACGTTTAACACACTTAACTGAACAAATGTTGTCTTATTATTATGTTGGCTTGTAAAATTCTGGGAAATCACAGAGAATTGTCTCAATATGGGGTCAAATTTTGGAAATTGTTACTCAAACTGAGAACCTCATAGAAACTCCAAGCACTTTTTATTAGCCTGTGTAAGAACAAACATCAACCATTATGCAAAAGTTTTTGAACCCCAGGTTCTAGTAGTGGTTAAATACTTACCATTGACATAATGGTTATTGAAAATAAATGGGAAACAGCAACAAACATATAACATATATTTAATACATAACATAATGTAATTTGGGTTTGTTTATGTGAACAAATTCAACATTTTATGACTGACTAGCAACCAAAATGTTTCTCTAGAAACCAAATTCTCTGAAGTCTACCTCAGCTTTGGCAAATGAAAAAAGCATGGGGGTTCATCTCCATAACTTATATCGAGAAAAAAAAACATTATATTATGTCACTGACCCTTTATCAACCAGACAATGGTTTACCATACCAACCAATTTGGCATATCACTAATCATAGATACATAGGGTAGGCTTATATCACTCATTTTTAAATCAAAATGTTTTTATATGGCGCTTTTTGTAGATGCATCTCATCGGCATGGAGATCTTTATATCATCTCACTGACTCCTTCATAGAAACCAAAAATTCTACCCTGGAAACCAATCCATTTTGTTCATAAAAAAACTTTTAAGTGGCGCTTACACCAACATCAAAGATTCTGTACAAATTTCAGTCATCTAGTTATTATTATTGGGAATAAATATTGTGATCTTGAGAAACACAGCACTCTGATTGGCCCAAATTAAACATACTCATGTAGTGCTTGGATTTCAATAGTGTGCTTCCCCATATAACAAATTAATTAATAATATTTTTCAGAAAGCTGAGAGTTTTTTTCTAACAACTCTTGAACAGACAGAGTCTCTCTGATGCTCATTTTGGCAAAGGGAGGGAAACATTTTTAAAATCTTTTATTCTTCAAGTGTCACAAAACCCCTGAGACTCAACAGGGAGCTTTCACGCCTCAGTTTTGAAAATCCCAGGGAAAAGCGACAAGGTCCGCTTTGAATGAATGAGATGCCCTAGAACAGATTTGCATACAGATAGGTGTGTGCATTTTCTCTCGTCACGTTACTCACTGACTGAGTGTTTGTGCTTCAGGTAGCTGAATTGAAATGGAGGATTGCTCAGATGATTCTCTGCTTTGTTAATTACAAGAACAGTTCCAGAGTACAGAGTCATTTATGTTGTTAGCCAGCCGTATCCAGATTTTGCTTACTGTCCAGATTTTGCATCACCCATGTGTTATGGTCTCAGACCGCTCCACTAATCTTGTCTGGATTGATGCCTCTCTAGCTCACACGAAAAGGAACCGACTCCAATGCAATCACCGGGACATTTACATGGTAATCTCTAAGTTTATCTCCAGATTCTCCTCCAAAATCCTCATCAGGATCAGAATCCGCTAAATAAAGCTACCTCCAGGGTCTGCACTGAAACCAGAGTCATCTTCAAAGCCACCTCAAGTACCCGCATCAAAGCCAAAGTCACCTCCAAAATCATCTTCAGGACCTGTACCTATTCGAGAGTCACCTCCACCCACCGAATCCCATATCAACTGGGAAAATCCAGAACCTCCCCCAACATAGAGCCTCTTCCTTCATGTTGTCCCTGATGGAGTAAGGTCATGCTTTTCTGTTTGGTTTCATGTTCAGCCACTGCTCCTGAACTCGAACTCACCACTGCTCAACAATCTCCAGCCACTGCAGTACACCGTAAACCTGGTTATTTATCACATCTCCAAAGATGGAAATCTTCTCCTGTCACATTCTGTTTCGGTTCAAGTTGGGTTCAGGTATAGTTTACTTGCCACAACCCTACCTGACTAAGGAATGCTATCTGTTTAATAAACCTTGCTTTGTAAATTACCCCTAGCCTCTCCCACCATGACATCTGTGGAGTTGCTGAGACTAACCACAAAGAGTTTATTTATTTTAACAATGCACAGCTCTTTATTCATAATATATGAGCTCACTCCTTGAATACAGACAGTGGAGGATGCATAAGCAGATCTATGAAACGCAATAAACTAAGAGTGTGGGTAAGAAAGTACCTTTATCTCAATGATCTCACCCATTTGTCGAATATCCCTCTAAACATAATATCTCTGGTTTGGTTTCACAATCGTTCTGGAACTGAAAACCATTAGTCCTCGTGATTCAGCAGAACAGCTGAGACATCGTTAATTTTTGCTAACATTCTGTTCCTTTGGCTGAGTGTGGTCCGTATTAATTAGCAGAAATTAATCTGTCAACAAGTTGAATGTGACAGTGATTTCATCTTGCCATATTTTCTATTGTCTACATCATCCATTTTAAAGACTTAGTGCCAGTCTAGCTACAAGCGAACAATGAGGAGCTTAATTAATGTTGTCATGCTTGTTTCATAAGTGTTCGACCTAAACTGGTAGAATTCTGTTCTACCTCCAATCCATAAAGCAGAGACTCTCTGTGTCTTAGCTAGAATCTCTTCTATGAGCACTTATTATGATTATTGACCTTTTTTACAAATTGCTTGTCGTAAAAAGTAATCTGTAAGTAATTTTAGACAAAAGCAGCTAAATGCATTCCTTCCAGGAACCTTCTTGTCACTATTTCTACATCAATTTGATCACTTGGTCAACAACAGGAACACTTTTGGCAGAGTGGCTACATTTATAGAACATCCTGATTTACCAGTTTCCACATTAGACTCTCTTTAAGGACAGGGAGTGTTGTACGAATTTCTCAACCCATCAACCTTTTTGGCTGCATGTGATTTGAGCTGCAACTGGAGAGCATCAAATGAGGATTGCTGTGTGTTAAAAAACAATGACTGTAAACAAAAATGGATGACGTGCAGTGGGCCATTTGAGGAAACACCCAGGCATGATATGGGTGGCCACCACTGACAGAGAGAAGGTGGTGGCCTATGTTTCAGAGCTCCCCCTTTATTTTGACTTTTGACACACTCTTCTCATACGCAGCCTGTCCTATTGTACTCGTTTTGTAAGCATAAACTAGAATTTGAGAATAACTTCTATGAATTTGATCGTTGGCAGCTTAAATGATCTTTCTCATATCGTGTTGACGGTGGTCAGTTAAAAGGAGCAATCATATCTGCTAATGTCAATCATATCTGTCAATCACATGGTCCCTCCAAGTTTTTTAGGGTATAAATGAGCAATCAAAAGCCACATGAAAATAAACAACAAAAAAACATATTGAACTTAGTTCACTGTATAGATAACTTTTCCAAAACCATAAGTGTGAATAGTCATTTCTGAGGAATAATTCAACCTTTGGCTAGATTCCTTAGACGTGTATTGGGTCATTCTGAAGCCAGATCATTCTGGAGCCAGCCACAGGGGGGGATCACTATGGACATGTGTGACACACACTTGGTTAAAACCTATTGAGCAGCTTTTACAGCTGTCTATGCCATGACTATCTTTTTCGCAACACTGGAAATACCAGCCTATCACAACCCATTTCTTAAGAACCTCTGCGTTTTGCACATTCGAAATCATTTCAATGTTCATACTTACAAACTCTATCCATGGACTTAGATAAGCCCTGAATTTTGTTGCTACTAACATCTCTGTTTTCACCATTACTTTTCACCACTACTATGAAAATTTTAATTTTGGCTTAAAAAAATCCCCTCTTGTGGCCACAACCTGCATTCTGAAGTGTATTTTCAACTGCAATTAGCTTCTGCAATACATTAAAAGATGTTTCAGTGCAGTTTTCTATTATCATTCTGCAACCAGCACCATGGGGCGATCACTGAGGTTTGGTTTTCTTTGGCCATGAAGCTCTTCCCCTCTCCAGAAGGAACTTGGAGGTAGAGTTTTTTGAACTTCTTACATTTTTTTTCAACAATAAAATGAAATTTTAAAAAGCGCCATTAACCAAGCTTTTTAAGCTATTCTTACTGTTTAAAATTTGTACTACGTACAATGATGAAGTGACATATCAGCATAAGGCTGCCATATTTAACCACAACAACCTTAATCGTGCAGTTAATTACAACCCAAAATGAACATAAGCACATTAAACAGAATGCTGAATAGATATCCGGTTAGTACTTAGTGTGAGTGATTTGTTAATTCACTCTGAAGACATCGTGGCACATTGAATGCTTCAGAGGTGGTCATGTGACTAAAGACCTGATGACCAAATCAATGACTAACGAGAACTAATCAAACTTAATCTTGTGCTGACAGCATAGGCATGGCTAAAGGAGATACAACATGATCTGATGAACCGTCTCAATGAAGGAAAAAACTCAATAAATTAATGTTTTACAAGAGATTGGGAAATAAATAAGTTAGTTCTTGATTGGTTACCAGTTTGAGGGCCTACCTTGGTGGAATGTTGATGTTCCCTCTGTGCTTAGAGACTTATTAAACACACAGAGAGTCAGCTCAAGCTGTTTATACACTCATTAGGAGCTACATGTCAGCAGGACCATTATATGTACTGTTGATACAATATTATATTTAAATATTCTACACACTGTCCACTAGGGGTGTAACGGTTCACGGTATGTATTGAACCGTTTCGGTACGGCCTGTTCGGTTCGGGACACTTGCGTACCGTTTCGGTATTCTGTATTTTTATTAAATGATATAAATGTATTATTAGCGCGATATTAAGCGCAGCGGAACAATGTTCCTAGGCGAGTTTCCGCACGGACGCTATTGACTGACGAGCACGAGCGCGAGTAGGAAAATTACATGGCAAAAGCGAAAAGGAAGCCAGAGCTTGAAGACCCGCTCACCTCACTACGGTCTCGTGTTTGAGAACACTTTGGCTTCTCTGTTAAAATACGTAACGGGGATAGACGAGTGGATAAATTTAAAGTTGTATGCCGACATTGTTCCACGGAGATAGTTTCCGCACGGACGCTATTGAGTGATGACGAGCACGAGCGCGAGAGGGAAAATTACATGGCAAAAGCGAAAGGGAAGCCAGAGCTTGAAGACCCTCTCACCTCACTACGGTCTCGTGTTTGGGAACACTTTGGTTTCTCTGTTAAAAGACATAACGGGGATAGACGAGTGGATAAATTTAAAGTTGTATGCCGACATTGTTCCACGGAGATCGGGCAGGCAACACATCTAACATTTTCTACTGCTGGAGATATTATAACCAGATCTATGCTCTCTTCAGAAAATGTGGATAGGTAATCTATCCTAACTAGTTGCAGTATTTCATTTTTTATTTAAAAAAAATGTTGTTTCTTAATAAAGAGTGCAATTTATTTAAAATATCACCCAAATGTGTCACTTTTATTTATTTTATGCAAGAATTGTACTGTGTATTGGCAGCTTTTCAAGATAAAGAATATGTAAGTTCTTATTGTTTTGTACCGAACCGAATGAACCGAACCGAACTCTCCAAGACACTGTACCGAACTGAATACGATTTTAGTGTACCGTTACACCCCTACTGTCCACTCACATGTGTGATTAGTAAGATGATAAAAGGCAAATTCTGTTTCTCACGGCTGTCAAGCTTCGTTAATATATCAGAATTAATCTGTGATTAACTATGAATTCCATGAAACTAATACTGGCACAAACGTAACATAATGTTGTTACTTGAATAATACATTGTGTGTTTTATCATGATAATACCTTGATAATATTAGTTAAACACTTTGTGTGCGAACTCAACCAAGTTATAATTAAAACTAATTATAGTTATAATCAAAATAATTAATTAATCATAAAAAATAAAGTTATCATCAACTCTTTTTATTTGTCAGGACAGCCACCAAGGGCAGTGTACGCTCCTGCTGCCTGCGCTCTCTCCCCGACGCTTGCTCCTCTGGAGTAAAGAAATTCACATCCCGGGTGTGAACAACCGAATAGCGGACGTGCTGTCCAGGTTCTCTCCCATCCCAGAAAAATGGCAACTCCATCCCCTGGCTGTCCAGCAGATATGGGAGAAGTTTGGCAAGGTTAAGGTAAACCGGAGTCAGCTCTTGCCAGGTTTTGCCTGATGACTTGACCCTGACAGATCCAGGGGTGCGAAGAGATGTTTGCTCCTCTATAGAGCTATGCTCTCGAGTTATGCAACCTCCCCGTCATTATACGATTATTCTCGGGCCTGGGGTGGAAGGAGTTCCCCGTCAATCAATTTGACAAATACATCAAAGCGAACAACTGAAGGGAACATCTAGATTACTTACGTGTCCCCTAATTGCCTGAAGGAGGGAACAGAGATGTATTTCCCTCAGCCATACTATTGAGGTCAGTAGATCTGATGTGCTGAGAGGAAAGCATGGCGGTCGGCTCCTCTGTAAATCACAAAAAGAGTGTAGACTCCCACTTTGGTGTTACACCAAGCAAGTTAATGAATTAAGGACCTACACCTTCATAACACTACTGAAGGGGTTTTAGGGTAAATCAGGGAGTTCAGGAGAGTTCCGAATCAATGCGGCAAAATCTCCTTCAGGGAACAGGGGGTTACACAAGTGACCTAGAAGTTTTTGGGGGGACAAAAATACAGACACAGGTAAGAAAATCAATTAAGACTTTAATTTTACAAATGTGTTTTTCAACTGATAGTAACATGGATAGTCGAGGTTTTTAATAAATTATTTGATTAAAGCATTTGTAGATCTGTGAAAACACTAATGTCCAATATTTTTGTTGGTTGGTCATGTGAATTAAAATAGTTTAAAAAGTTTAAAATTAAGGGGGGGGGGGGGGGGCTGATAACCCAAGGGGTCCAGCTGCACAAGTGCTGTGATTCTCCAGCACAAATATGCAAGCTCGACTCAGAGCAACACATTTGATTATCAAACACATTGCCTTATTTACTCAAACATTTCCACGTGTAAGACTGGGACAGCGGAAAAAGTTCATGTTTCTGTCTCTTTGGAAATTTAAACGCTGAATCCCTGCGTGCTAGAATGGAAGCATATTCCACCGAGTAATCAGTGATGTAAAAAGGTGATATGTCTGTAAACAGCAAAAGAAGATGATGTTCTTCAGGTCCCAGGTGACCGATACAACAGAAACGGGGTCAAATGCAGATTTGTAATCAGAGTTTTCTGCATCACTTGGCTCTAATAACATTTCCACAGCCACCTCTTAGCCCATTTCCTCAATCCTTCATTTTGTTTCTGTGTTTAGGGGATGTGGCTATCCCAGATACATGAAGGACTAAGTGAAAAGGCTGCTTGGCTCTATAAAAGGAGACTTTTCTTGACCCAACGTCAAATGAATGCACCTCAGGTGCGCCATCTACACCAAAACAGCTCCAGACATGAGCTAATAGACCCACAAATGTAAGCATTTTTGGAATTACAGTGATTTTAAAATGGTTACAAACATTACCACTACATTTTATCTTGTACTGGGAACATTTACAACATTGAAAAATGTTTGCTGGCATTAGAACTCCGTAACAACTGATGATTAACACAATGGAAGTACAACAATCTGTTAAATACTTATTGATTTTTGTTAAATAGTTAATTGATGAAATGTGTTGTTTGAATAACATATGGTGATATATTCCATTACAGTATGGGATACATTGATTCAATTTAAAAACCAAAGGTTTTTGGTTCCACTGAAGGTGTGCACTGACCTCAGACCAGTACAGGTTTGCACTATATTGACAAATGTAGCATGAAATAATTTCCTTTTAAATCATCTGTCGTTAAGTGAATGCCTGTGGGTTAACATCAAGCCCATGATGCACTCAACTTGACAAAGCATAAGATAACTTCATAATAACAGGAAAAAATGTACATCAGCATAACAGAGCCAAGTCAATCTGGAGGCATTTATGCAGCACTGAAACTGTAGATACAGAACATGCTGGCAAGTGCGTACGTGCCAACACAAACACACACTGATAAAGCAGCCAAGAGAACAGGGAGCGCATACACTTCCCTGCAAAATACACACTGATGGTTTGAAGCTCCCGCAGCTTTGCACAGTTGCCACATGCCGACAGTTTGTCTGGCACAGAAGCAAGAGGCAAGTCAACGGGGAAACTTACTTTTTGTACAATATATTCTTTTTCTTGTCTAAGCTTTTACAAAGTACAAGTGTAGCAAATGTGCACATGTTCTCTGTGGATCTTTCTGCACGAGTTACCAAAGCACATCTCTTGTTCCGTCTCCCTCTCACTCTCGACGTTGCGTGGAGGAGAGGTTAGGCAGTCGACACCAGTCAGATCTGTTTGGTCACATCACTTGACAGAGATGGATGGATGCAAAACAAGAGGCACGGAGGAGGGGAAGAGGGGTTGCCTCTCGAGGGTACGCAAATTGAAAGGTGGTTAATTTCCAATCAAGCATCCAATTAGCCACACAGACACTCGGTACACCCCTTCATCACCAATTCTCCACCATCAGATCCAGAACCTTGTTGAGGTTCAAGTCTGAGTCGAGACCAAAGTCGCTCTCTTGAAAAGGGGCAGCAGGTGGCATTAGTGGGTGCATGCCAGAGGTCAAGGTCTCCAGCCATTCGGCAGGGTCGAAAGCTGGAATATCTGACCTTCTTTTCCTGGAAAGCAAGATGGATGGTGGAGTGGTGCAGATGGGGGGTGGAGGAAGGGGAGCTGCAGTCGAACCAAGTGGCTGAGTGTTGTAAGGTGAGGGAGAAGGCTCTAAAAGAAGCGAAGAGCAAAGGGGAGAGGACAGGAAGTTGTCACTTTTTTGGTGTTTGGTAGACTGTGATTGGTCAGGCTGAGGGCCCGGGGAGGATGCAGGAACAACTGCAGCAGCTGACTGGACGTCTGTAATAAGTATGGAGTTGTCTGAAAGAAAAAGACATAATTTTACGGTATATTTTTTATGTCTGGAACTGTAGTAAACTGATCAATACCCAGGCATCTTTTATATTTCACAAATTAAATATAAAAGTTTCAATAATACATACATTTCACAACTGAGCTCAGTCTTCTAATTTACACTTACTTTTCAACAAATCCTTAATTCGTCTTCAAATCAGCTTTCAAAGACTGAAATCTGCTTCTAAAGATGGTTATAATGACTATCAAGAGATGCTCAGTGCCAGTAAGTGCAGTTCCCTCAACAAATGTACTGCTTAGTGTTTAAAGCTGATGTGAAAGTTTTGTTTTTACTATTTTTGGATCCAGATAAACACAAAATCTGTGGCAAAAAAGACATTTTACAGTGAACTATTTATAAATTAGGGCTAATTTGATAGGTCTCTGATTGATGGACATTTTTATGGTTACTGCATTCTTTACTCATTCATTCACCAATGCTATTATGGTTGCCCAAAAATGTAACATGGCCTCGCTGTATTCTGGACCTATCAGCAAACTTCTTGTTTTTGAAACACAAAACTGTATTGAGCTTATCTGTGGATTTAGCAATGCTATATTCTAAATTAACTACTAGTAATTAGTATAGTAAATGCCAGGATTACTATGAAGCAATTTAGTTATAATTTACAACTTTCTGGCATCTCAGAAGGTTTGTTTGTAATGTTTGCTCTTACCAGACAGATAGGGCTTGACGCAAAGTTTACAAGAGTATGCAAATCAGAGAGAAGTACTTTTTCGAGCAGGAGAACTATAAGGGTATGGGAGGATTTCAGTCCTTCACTGTGTAGTGCATTACCATTGGTTTTAATTCCCTCCAAAGATCAAGTTACCACCCTCACAGTGTAGATGAAATACAAAAATAAAGGTCTTTGGTAAATTCGCTTATTTTTTATTTTTAATCCAGTTTGTGACCTCTAACTCAAACGCAAATGAATATGTCTGTAAGCCATTTGGGATTATTTCAAATCTTCAACCACACTAAAGCTTGGCTCACCTGATGAAGTGAAGATACCATCCAAAATGTCATCTATGGATTGAGAGGAGTCCATCTTGCATGGTGAAAGAAAGAGGAAGGGAATTGAACGCTCAGTGTTCATTGTTAATGGAGAGCAGTCAATTTATCAATAGCTTGATGACACTGGAAATCAACAGTAGACAGCAACAGAACTCTTACTTGGACTCTTTGAATGGCCTCCTGCAGTTCCTCTTCCAGACTCCGGACCATTGGTGAAGCTTGTAATGGACTAGCAGTGATCTGCATTGGTAATTCATAGTCTTGTCCAATAGTATCCCAAAGTTCACAGCAGTTAATCTAATATTAACAATCACAATAATGAATAAATTGATGGCAGAACTGATTTTAATTGTGTTTTCATCTTCGCTCAATGCAGTGTTTTGACTACAATAGTAATACTCTACACTAAACTGTCCCTGCAGTGAAAACGCAATAGTTTTTCATGATATTATGACTTTGTTTTAGTTTATCTTTCATACAGATCCTCATTACCTTGAAAGAGCAACCACTCATTTAATCACTTTAACCTCTCCACTACCAACAAAGTGCTGTCTAAGGACACTAGGGGCCAACATTGTAAACCTACACAAGGCAGAAATGAGGTACTGGGCAAAAGCATCTGTCACATGGTCAGATGATGCCAAATTAGAAGTTTTTGCTAATTAGAAGTCCATTCTTCACATTTGGAGGAAGAAGAAGGATGAGATCAGCCACAATTTTGAAGCATGGTGGTGAAAAACATTTTTCCTAAAGTTTTCTGTTATCACGCAACTATTTTATATATATATATATATATATTCTTCATAGTTATTCTATCTTTAAATATGATACTAATTACCAAAAATCTTGCTCATTGAAAGGTTCAAATGCTTATTTCTGTGATATATGAACAAATCAAAAGCCACCAGGAGGTGCCCACCGACTGGGTCTTACGGGTCACCGCTGGATCAGTCACTGGGCATTGGCCCATGGAGACAGGCCCAAAGCTCAAGGCCGGGTATCGCCAAGGAGACCATCCAATCAGAGATCCCATACATCTGGCCAGGAAACAACACATCTCTCGACTGAGCGGGGTGAAGGCACCCTGGAGATCTCCCAGCATGCTGCCCAGATCTCGTGCTCGCCTGACCTGCTCACTACCACCCAACTGCTGAGTGAATTTAAATTATTTAATTATTGACGGTGCACTATTTAAATAAAAACGGCATATGCGGCATCAACCAGAGCATGTGTGTCCATGTTTCTCTCGCCAAACCTGCTACACTATCCATACATTTTTTTAATACCTTTCTCAGAATGTCTCACATTGTTGTAATAAAATAATTGTATTGAAAGTTTCAATCCTCCTTTGTCGCTAAACGTGTAAAATACTTCTTTCCCTCACTGTATCTGTAACCAGATGAAGCTAGATGTGCTTATGATTTACACATTTCGAATATATTTAAGTTTTTGTAGAGGTACAAAGTACTTACTTTTCCATCACCAATGCAGTACGTGAAATGGAGTTCATTTCCGCTTGTTTCTGATCTCCCTTTAGTGCTTCCTGTGTCCTGTTGCAGGAAAGGATGGTGAGAAGTTCCACACAGCTAGTGAAAAGGAAAGAATGAATTAATATGCTAAATAGTTTTGCTCATTCTGAAATTGATTTCAGACAAAGGAAAGAAAATGAAAAGGGGCAGGAAGAGTACAGTACATTCTGTACAAGACAAGCTTACATTTTTCATTCAAGTTCTCTTACAGTTGTTTGTACTTGAACAACACCTGACGGATTATATTCCATCTGAACAGCTATTCTTTCCACCAGAATATGAGAAACAAAGCATTACAACCCTCATTCAGATGAAAGTAATGGTTAAAATGCACATCTATTCAGCTGAGCTCGCCTAAAATTGTATGGTAGTGAATTTATGGTGTTGAAATACTTGAAACTTGCTTGTTATTACAATTAAATTACTTAACCAACACTCCCATGTCTATACCCACCTGAGAGTCAACTGCTCCTTCCCTTGGCCTACCCCTAAACCTCTCTCTCATTTCCTCCTCCAAACTTAGTTCATCTGCCCCCTGGCTGGCTCTCCATGATGAGCCAGATGGCAGTGGAGAGGATGAGAATAATGTAGGGCTTGAGCCAGCAGAGGAAGGAGAGGTCAGGTAGCCATCACTAGAACCAGGAGAAAGGCTGTACAGGGTAGCAGGGTTGGTAGTGGCGTGCACATTGGTGGGGATTTGACTGAGGTTTGACGGGTGGGAGGATTCAAGCGTGGCCCCTAGCTGAGGGTTCGGTGGAGGATGAGGGATCTGGAAAGGGCGGAGTCTCTCCAACAATGCAGGCTTAGTCCCTGAAACTGGGAGCCCACGTTTGCGCAGCTGCTGGCGAAGAACTGACACCTGATATTGAGAAAAAAAATATTAAGTCAACCATTTACATAACTGGATAAATGTAGCTTAGGTAGAAAAGGAAGAAAGAGAAGAGGAATAAGCCTAGAAGCCTTGTGGATCATAAAGGATGCAGCACTGATATGTTTTGTTTCAATGTTTTGCTTTATTTGAACCAAAAATGGCTCTCTTTGTTTCCAGGAGCCAAGTATGCTCAGAAATGGACATAAACCCATAATGGGCCCTTAAATTAATGAACAAACACATTTTCAAACTCGTGTTTTAAGTTTAAAGTTATGTAAAGTATTTTAGGGCATGTTCAGACATGTCCTGACTGAAAAAAAAATTAATTTAATTTCTTCTTTTTGTACATTTTCCCATTGATTGAACATTGGGACCCTTTGGCACCAGAGGCAAGAACCATCTGTTTGGGGCAATGCTTAAGGATGCACTTAAGGATCGCAGCTAAGGCCTAAAATTCTGGACAGGTTCTCTTTCTGCTCAAGACCCTTGGTCTTTATTATTATTGCATAGCATTAGAAAGAGCGCAATCTTTGACCGTTTTAGGGAGGGGCATATGGAGATCTTCCAAGACCCTGGTGTGCTTGTTGTTGGAAAACATTCTGCTGCCACATAATGAAAAGCCATCAGGAGAATCTGAACTTTCCTGGCTTTGGAGGGAACACACAGGTGAATTCTAAACGCAGATGCACCACCATAGCCTGGTTAACTTGTGGAATGGGTGAGTATCTGCTATGAATGTATCTATAGCTGCCCTGGCATCAATTAGGGTCATATGGGGTGAATAACTCGATTACCTAGTAGAGAGGAGAGCACTTCCTTGGTGTGTTGAGTAACTATAGGGATTTCGGTGTCACTCTCTAATGGGGCAATACAACAGTACACAACGAGCTGCTAAAATAAACTAATTGTCATGGGGGTGCAGTGGTGAACTATGCATGCTCCCACATCCAGTATATAACATCAATGGGTGGTGTGGTATGCAAAACACAATGGGCATTGAAATAGATATCAGTAGCCCTTTGTATGTTGTTGGAGCATGATTGGTCAGATCATAGAACATTCCCATTGAACGTGACAGTGACCAGTGGAAGCCTACACAAAAACAAGGTGAGTATGCTTTTAACAAGCAGTTAACTACTGTTCTGACTAGATTATGAGATAAAACTTAACAACTTTAGTAACC
The DNA here is from genome assembly GCA_007224835.1 of Danionella cerebrum. Classification (NCBI taxonomy): domain Eukaryota; kingdom Metazoa; phylum Chordata; class Actinopteri; order Cypriniformes; family Danionidae; genus Danionella; species Danionella cerebrum. The sequence continues at coordinate 443,223 of SRMA01027119.1, read as the reverse complement.
AGACTTTGGGAGCAGGAGCTGAGCAATGGCCCCAAGCCAAGAGTAGAGTCTGCTACATGTACAAGTCTCAAAAATTGTGCTTAACACAACAAAACAATCAATTGTTGGATTTGTCCACCATCAAATCCTGATTTTAAGAAATAGTGGATAAAGTTTTGTTTTCAAATAATGTGAGATTCTATTTGACAAGGTAGAAGATCATACCGTCAGGTCATCAAGATTGGAGGGCAGCAACTCTTCTTCGTAGTTGGGACTTGCATTTGGAGTTGAGGGGTTTGTCGATGGTGTTCCAGACTGTGGAGAACCTTGAGGCGTAGCTCCAGATATCTTCAAATGGCTCTCACTATGATTGAATTTATAAAATACATCTTATTTAAAAAAATATTTAAAGTACAGCATCCTAGCTCATAGTGTATAAACTCCTAAAAAGGTCATTATTTTATTATTATTTTATTTCTCATTTCTTATTGCTTTTTATTTATTTCTAAGACAAAGAGGAGCCAACAATGAGCTTTAAATTGATGAAAGTACTCAAATGATTTAAATCTAGCACTCTGCAACTGCATTTCAGATAAGCCAGGTTATACCAGCTATTATTGAACTAAAGTTGGTAAATCTTCTTGTTTAATTTGCTGAGGAAGGTAAACCCATTCCATGACAAACCTGGTCTAGAGTGTTGTGCGTGCAATTTGTTTTTAAATCTTTGTGGGGATTTGCACCTTCGTAAATCTGTGACTTTATACACCCCTGAGTGTATGCCATGTTGAGCCGCTAAACAGCTTATAATGTCCTGAACATCAGTGAATTCAAATGAGACCTCATTTAAGATTGACAAATAAATAAATTGTCGAACTAAATTGGCCCAAGAACAGCATATTTTGGTTCAGTAAAAATTCATCTGGCACTGACGTATGTAAGCCAAATCTGGCAAAGGTGGTACACAAAACATAGTAATGTCTCATTTGTTATTAACTGGGTTCCTGCCCTGTTTTTGCAAAGGGTATAATTTGAACAAAGATAATTTCTTGGTCTGGTCCAAAAACACAGACCTAGACGAAAAAAAAAAAACATCGTAATTTAAAGTAGTAGCTGCCATAGTTTGCTGTATTGTGGGATTGACAATGTGTATTTGCTGACAGAATTTTCTCAACAAAGCTGCAGAGCGACATGTGCTTTATTCTTGTATTGTTTGACTTTGTTGATTCATGCAAACTCTATTGAAATGCTTGCTAGGAGATTGTCATCACTCCTTTCTGACTAGTTGTGCTTTTTGCGTCCCATGTATTCTTCTACCATTGTTTATTTCTGATGACTTTACTATATGTTAATTCTTACCAATTGAGCTGCAGAATTGAAAATACACTTATCAGCTCCTGAAGTAATGCATCTTTCCAATTAAGTGATGTACACATTGTAACGTGACTTAATTTCAACTAGTTTGGAATCAAAAGTGGTGATAAAAAGCAAAGAATAACATCAGTTTTTGGCCATGGTATTTTCCAAATAAAAATATCCAATTAATTCCCAATGATAATCCAGCGATACATCTTGGACATGTTGCTAGTCTATTAAAGTCTTATTGTGTTTTTGGAGAAAACCCCATGTGAATATGTTAACTGACTATTGCAATCATTTTGAGTCAGATTGTTGGTCGGTTGTATCGTCAAACTTCGACATTTTTATGTTTAGTTTTTTTGCAATAACCCAAATTTTTATCAAGATTAACCAGAAACATTGAAAATGCTGCAGTGAAACAGAACTCTGCGTATAACAAGTAGCAAATGCCTTCAAAGTAAGACTAATTAAATATTTAAAACAGACTCAGCATATTCACCATAAACGTATCTCCTCTCTGTTGGTGAAATCTTTAGGAAATTTAGAGCAAAATTGGTTTTGAACTAATTAAACCTCTCCTCCATTATCCTTGATGGCAACTATGACCCAGGTTAAAACCCCAGATTTAATTTTTGACCAAACAAAAATAAATTTTTGTCCTTTAACCCTTAGAAGTCCGTGGTCTTTTTGAGCGTTTTCTACTACTTTACAATTTGCTCAAATTAATTACCTTTGAAATAGTTTTTTGTAGCAATCCTTGATTACTTAACAATCCTTGATTTCTTTAGTACAGCATTTAAAGAAATCCATTACGTTACACAATAATTTCACAACGAACCTGAAATTGTACAAAAAAAAATACAAATCCACGTTTTACATTTTGTCATTTTTTTCGCTGCAAAAATCTTAAAAAATGATAATGAACAGTTTTTATGTTTTATTACAAAATTAAAATTCATGAATCACATAAAATGCAAAGACGAGGTCAAACTCTTCTAAACCTTTTTAAAACTTAAAAAAACACTAGCCATATCACAGGTCTTGTATTTCCAACGGTTATCCTTTTTTCACCACTAGATGGCACTGATGACACCAATGTAGCATCTGTAAAATGATAAATTATGTGTAATAACTCTTGTAATGTTTTTTAGAACCACAAATATCAAAGCTAATAACCTTTTTGAAACCTACACATTATATTTGAAATCAAATTAAATATTAGGTTCCTACTTAATTCAAAACAGCCGGAGTGGCTGGCGCATGCACCAAAGTGTCCAAATTGTAAACCAATACTCACTTAAGACAATTTTAAATAATTTCAAGTATTGTTTTTTGTAAAGCACTCATCTATGGTTTGCTAATCAAATCACTCATTCAGATTCATTACTAAAACTCACCATTATCCTCCTATTATTGTTTTGGTGTCATTCTGGACTTTCTTTAACTACCCTTCAGATGCTAGCCTATGCGCTAAAGGCATCTGCCTGTTTGTTTGTTTGTTTGTTTGTTTTTTTTTAATTTATGACTAACAGAGCTGGCAAACCAGGACCCACACATTTCAAACCATTAGGATCAAGTCACACTTTATTATTATTAACAGATATTTAACACAAAACAACTGGTAACTAAAAATCCAAAGATTAAAATTCAAAATATACCGAAGCTAAAATGACAATCAACCCAACACAGCATTGTTTGCCTTTAAACAGCTCTTTGCCTGTGGTTTCCACTTTTTTTGTTTCCGAAAACGGGGCATCACACTGGCTTTCCCTGAAACACCTATGAGGGACATTTGGTACTTTGACACTCTGTGTAAATATATTGCAGCACAAGTATTAGCTTCATATGAAAGCCTGAAAAGAAAGCCTGCCAATATTCAACTGGCAGTTGTCCGGGACATGAACGCTCTTTGCCCCCTGCACCACATGCGCTTGCAGCACAAACCTCTCTTAAGTGATGAGCACCTGTGCTGTTCTACATGTATTCTGCCAACCAAGTTGTAGTGGACTCAAGCCAAAAAGAAGATACCGGTGTATTTCCCAAAATCAAAGACAAAAATTGGATTATCTATCATGAACCATTAGAAAAATAATGTTGTTTTATGTAAGGGGGTAGATAACTATATGTCCATGCCCATATTAGCACCAAAATACATATTATAGATTTTCTGTACTATTTGTTTCAATGGATACATTTTATCGATGAACAGTTTGTATCATCTGTGAATTAACAGCACCTACAGAAATTAATTTTCTTATAGTAGTTAAAATGTTATGATTTGCATTACTCTTAAAATATTTTGTCGATGTTTCTAAACACATATGGTGGCTATATTCAATAACTAAAAACAGTTGATGCATAAATACATTAAAATCGTGTGTTAAAACGAACACTGCTTGAGGTCATCTTGCAGAAATCATAGTCTCCAATGTTAGCTCTGGTTTGAGAATTACCTGTTAGTAATTGTAGGCTGGTTCAGGACCTGTAGCTGCAGAAACACCTGCTGTTGCTGAAAGACATGGGAACTCGAGGAATCGGGGGCAAGCTGACTATTGCTATTCTTCTGTGACACGGTTCCACTTCCGGTCCCAGTCCTCTGATCTGGGGGAATGTACTGATGGTATTTCAGTTTCCTCATTTTCGGTTTGGAATCACGAGGCTTTCGTGGCCGTGGAGGGCGTGAAGAAGTCAAAGACCCACCCAGGATGGAATGAGAGGCAGGATTGGTGAGTTGCGCTGTCTAAAGCCAGAGAAGATAAGCATTGATTTTTGTAACTCAATCACAAAGAATGGAACTTGGTGTGATTGAGGTAAATCAGTTGTTCTGACTCTTTATGTAGTACCTTTGGCAGCAATGGGGGGGTCTGAGAGGGCATGTACATCCCTTTGGGTCTCCCAGTTAATGCAGAGTTTGATCCGTGTACTGTCATGGGCATTGGTTGGCTGATGCACTCGGTTGCCGGGAGCAACGCCAATCTGCACTGCTTTCAACAGAGAGAAAAAGGTAAAAAACAATCTTTAGAAATAGCAGTAGTGCTTCTATAAACAAAAAAATTGCCTTTACTCTGACACTGACCGCGATTCATAAATGAATAAAATCATAAATAGAAATATTTCAAGTTTTATGAAATTGTAAAGTGTCCTTTTCCAATTGGTCTCAAATCAATTCCCTGCCTGTTATAATGATGTACCTGTAGATTATTAGAACCGACAGGCGTAGCAACAGGCGACACATCACTCAGTGATTGGTCACCTCCTTGCCCAGGTGATGAGGAGGAGAAGCTTGGAGATTGGTGCATCCCGAGTTGCTCGGGAGATGCAGAGGCTGAGGAAGAGTTGTCATCTTCAAAGGCGTCTGATACCAGTGAAGCAGCTGCAGCAAAAGAAACAGCCGTGTGTTAGGGTTTCTGCAGCTATCCTGGCGATAAGTTTTATGCAATATGAAAATGTTAAGCTAAAGCCCATCTAGGCCAAGACTGAGTAGTGGGGTAAATGAGGCGCAGACCCCCAATATGTGGTAAAAAAAAGTCTAGAAGGGAGATTTGTCATAACAAAAATAAAGTTGCTTTGTGTCAAGCTTGGAAGATACAAGACACTGCATGGAAAGGCTTCTTCTGGTTGTTCAGGTGCTCCGTTGAGCGGAAGGGGAAACTGATGGTGCTGGTAGAGAAGTCTCAATGGCAAAGTCCCTTTCTTGCATTAACAGTGAATGTGAATTTGACCAATGCTGTAAATACGGAAAAGTGGTTGAGCAATTCAAGATTTCAGCCAAATCAAAGCCAATTTAAAGACTTCGGGGACAGCAAAACAGACAAAATCCAAAAAAAGGAGAAGCAAATGGACTGCTGCAAAGTCAGACTTTTGACTAAATCACCATATATGCAAATCATAACATGCAATTTACCTTAAAAACTTGAGTTTCACTATCATGTGATGGCATTAACTAGAGAAAGCCTTGCTAAAAAACAGCTTCTCTAATTAAAATTGTAATAAAAATGACTTCTTGTGCGAATACAACCAGAATGTCCAAAACTTTAATGTCCTTGCTTTAAAACTACAACCATTTGTTTACTTGGCCATTGTTGAAAAAAATTCAGGAAGTCCCATTTCTGGCCAAATCTTTATGTCTATGGCAAGCTGGTCATCTAGTAGTTTGTGGGGATCACAGTTGAGTTTGAGTAATCAGAGTGGTTTTCACAAACATTTTACCTCTTGTTTGTTCAGTCAGTGGCCCCTCAGGAAAATGTATACTCTAATGAATGCTAAAATCTGTGAGTAGGGTATCCTGTGCTGCTGTTGCCATAAAAGTACACACCAGAGGGTAGAGCCAACATATATATCTATAAATTCCGATTACTTTTATTTTGGCGCATGCTAAAGAGATCCTGGTGACTTGGTCCAATGAATTTCCTGGCAGCACTGAAAACCCAGCATCTTTTCCTCAACACAACACCTCCTAGGAATGCCAGGCTCAATATTAAAAATGGAAGGGGAAATTGGTTTCCTTCTTCGTAAGGCATACCACTATGACACTAACTGCCTCAAACACTCATAAAGCCTATTGATTCCACTCAGTGGGAATTCTCTGCTGGATGGTTGGAATTCAATGTCAGTAATCTCAGTTCGGGGCTGGCGTCAGTTTGGTGCCAATCTTGGCTTGTTTAGATGCTGGAGGATGAACCCACTGGAGGAACGGCATCATCAAGGGAGTGACTTGTTCTTTCTCAATTAATTCTACATGAGTCATTCATGTTGGAGCGAAGTTAAAACCTTGTAACCATACAAATGATGTCTGTCTTATGCCTTGTATTTAAACCGTATTAAAAACAAAGTCTGCCAGACTCGAGCCATTTTTGACTTGTCTACCTTATACTGGTGCCTGTTGAATGCCAAATGCACCTTGTTTTGTTCATTACTCACACTTCTCTGGAGGCAGAGTACGTCTCTGCAGTGATTTGAGTGATCCAGGGTGACTCTGGATTTTTCCAGTGAGATCTTCCACCAGACGGGCTTTCTTCTGTCTGTGAGCTCCATTGTAACTCCTGTCTGTGAATGATCGAGGCACAGAAAGAGACGGTCAGAGAAAAGAAAAAGACTGGTGAAAACTGAGTAATAGGACAGGCAAATCAATCACAGCATTAAAAGAGAAGCAAGGAGGAATATTTTAAAGATGTATTTGAATGAGTTTCTACAGAAAACATGTTGTGTAATCCAAAAGGACCTTCAGCTGAACGCCTGGCAAGCACAAAGAGCTGCAGGATGAATGGGGGACTGATGAGTGAGTGAATAGCTAATGGAGAAACCACTTTAAGGTTACAGTCTTGTTCAATGCTGGTATTGGGATCTTTCTTTTATGGCTGAAGGTCAGGAAATATTGGCAAACTATGGAGCCATGGATAATGCATCACCTGGTGCAGTTTGTGCAGTCAGACCACAAGGGGGCGACTTCTGAGTGGATCCAGAATCCTCTGTTTGACGCTACAGAAGAAACAGGAAGAATTCAGAGTGAGAAAAGAGATAAAGTTTCATCCTTTATTAGTAAAACTGCTGAAAACACCTATGATTGTTCAAGATTCCACCACCCCCCACCCCAGAAGGTGATCCTATTCGAACAGCTGCTGTTTACAGACTCACTAAACAGTTAGCTACGTTTCCAGGCTAAAGCTAATAGTCTGCGACAGCAATCAGACATGCTATTATAAACACTGAATTATGCTAAATAATTAGAAGACCTGCTATTGTCTTTTATCAGACTGTTTTGGCATCGCTAAGTGGTTTGCTTATCAACTCAGGCACCCTGTTTGACGTCCGTCTGGTTTTACACTAACCAGACACACACTCGTGTAGAAACCTCTGCTGGAGTTCCTCAAACACAGAAGCCATTGAATCCTATGGAATTTCATTCAAACAAATAATAGTAGTTTAAGAAAAAGAGATGAAATTATTTATCTTACAAAATCAGAGGGTCTCTTGTCACACAAGACCTCCTTACATAAAGGAGATAGATACAAAAAGTCACAGTCTTTAAACGTGCTGTAAAAATACAGACACATTACAATTATGGCCTATATTATAATTGTAGATACTGACTACTTTAATTAACGTTTATGGTTGATTCAAACTCTCTAAATGGACAAATATACATTTTATTTCTAATAAGAATTATTAGCAGGTGTTAACAGAGATTGTAGCGTACACTCCACTTGAGTAGAAGTACAAGTATTAATGTTTGAAAGGAACAGGCAAAGTACTGGTTTTCTTTCTGATCTAAAAGTCCAATAACCATTGTATTGTTATTTAGACAAAGAAAAAGTGAGTGGAGAGTTTTTTAGTGCAAAGTAAATGTAAAGGTAATGTTTACAAAGTTGAATTAATAGTTGGTATCTTTATAACTGCAGTGAAATGCATTTGATAGAATGCTGTACCTGCTACAAAGTGATTCATTTTGGGATTAAACTCAACTCTAAACGTAACCAATACAAAATTTTTATCCAGAAAAAAACATCTCTTCCGAAGTTACAGAGTTGTACATATGTGGTGGATGCAGTGCGTATTTGTTCATTTTATTCCTCTCTTAGTTTTGCCATAATAACATGGAGGATGCAGGGGAGAGATGACGTTTTGCAGTTTGAAAGTGGAACCCCATTTACCCACAGACCTATTCCTCAACACAATTTTGAGTGGAAAGTAAAGGTTACAAAGTGTTGTCTCAAAACAGTATTTATTAGTCTTTACAGTATATGGTTTTAAAAAATGTGACGTCGTTTCGAGATCTGTGACTGGACCATCCAAATAGGCCTAAATCAATGCTACAAAATAAGTGAAACAAAGTGGCAAGCTGAGCTTTAAGTCTGGATCTAATCACTCAAAAAGAAGAAGAACCTGGACAGTCTAGTTCTTCCAGCAAGAATCTGGAGAGTACAAAGCATCTACACATACCATGATGCAAGATTTCAAAAATTCTGAATGGACGTAACGCGATACAACTTTGATCAATCAAATTTGTCCTTTGCCTCTTTTTTATTGTACTTTCTTTTTCACTCTCATTTTTTACCTCAATATATTTTTTTGTTCTGTATTTGTACCCTGGTTGACTATCTATAGCCTACCATGTGTTAGAAATTCAACATTGTCAACAGTTTAGAGAGAAAAAAAGATGAGATGCAACAGACATAGGTTGTGCACATGATATTGACAAATTTTGTCTGAACTTAATTCATACGACTCTTTTCTGAACCAAATAGTTGGTGTCTTTAAAACTGCAGATAAAAAATGTTTTACCTGCCACAACATTTGGGTTCATTTTGGGTCTAAACTTAACCATCATTTAATTTTATTTTTTTAATCTTTTAGAATGTGATCCACGCTTTTATATTTTCTCGAATGGACTAGCGTAACTCTTTGTATGTCGGGATTGGGCAAATAACTTTGTCTCGGCAGCAGTTTAACACGTTAAAATCATCACATTTCTCCTATTTTAAAAACCCTTCACTGGCTTCTGGAGCAACAGCGTGGACTTAACTTTTATTTATAGTGTCAATTTTATTTATTTTTTAACAAGCAGTTTACATGCTTGTTCATTTTACCTCATTCAGATGGGCGTTTGCGTTACCCCATGTCTTTCTCCTGGTTTGTCTTTGTGCCATCTCAGTTTTGTTCAACTGTTGCTATTAATCAGGGCTATATAAATAAATGGTCATTGTCATCATTTGTAAAAAATGAGGGAATTTTACTTCTCTCTTATTTTTGCCATAGCAACATTGAGGATGTAGAGTAGAAGTGACGTTTTTGAAGTTAGAAAGTGGTGCCGCTTTTCCTCTTTTATGCAATTCATGTTAAACTTTTCAGCTTTTCCTATGTGTTTTATAGCATGGAAAATATTTTAAGGCTTGGTTTTTACTGACTGTTTTAAACTGACTATTATAAAAAAAAAGAGTGATTACCCTCTATATCACAAAAAATACCAAAAAGCAATAGTGATGTCTATATTTTAAAAATAAAAATGTCCAGGAGAAAACTTCCTTGATTACAACTTTTAAATAATATTCTTTATTTTGAAATTAAATAGATATCTCACCAAACCCCTACTGATGTCTTTCTCTCCAGGTTGTTCAGAGACAGTGGCCTTTTTACCTGAAGATAAAGGAGTACACACAGTAAAAAGGGAAGTTGTACATGCAATCTATTTGAAATCTTCAAATTCACAGTCTTTCTGAAATGTATTCTTCAACAAAATAGAACATAATTGAGGCCCTGTGGCCAATCAAACCTCATAAACACAAGGCAAACTCACCAGATTCTGCGTTAAGTTCATTCTGTTGCCTTCTGTTCTGAATCCTCAGCTGCAGAACTGAAAGCCATATATTTGAATTACTAAAACAATCATTAAAACATTTTATAAGTATTTTAAGTATTACTTTGTGGATCATTTCATTTTAATTGGGGGTGTACGCCCAGCATATTAGAAATGTCAGCACCATGAGGATGATCAAAAGTGAGTAAGGAAATGCAAGTTCTCAGTTTCTGAGACAGCAGGTGAATTACAGCTGGGTCAGAGGTGGGAGGAGTGCAGAGGTATGATGACCTATCCCATCATGCACCTCTCTGCTGAGTTTTGAGATCTGAGAGTAGATGTGGGAGGAAGGGGGCAACTATTTATCCCTCTCCATGTCTATTTCTGTTGCCGTTCCATCCCCCACCCAGCTGTCCATCTCCCTCTCTACGTCTGTCTTTCATTCGCTCTCAGCCAGTCGTGCTAAGTCAATTCTTCCTCTTTTTGCTTTACTCTGAAAGAAAACACTTAATTGGCTAAGTGCTAAATCAGGACCAGGTGGAATTAGCAATTCACTAAGCATTAAATGCTAAGCTAACTGTAATTAGCTCAACTGCTGTGCTCTGAAAATGATTACACAGTGAAATGTACGATAGCTCACGATTTATTTAAGGCTAGCTTGAGTGTTCCACCTGTTGAATACACAAATTTAAACATCTCCTGTTTAGCGTATAAAAAACTAAAGATTTTAATGAGTTTGTCAATGATTAGCATATTCCAAAGGTGGCTAACACTCTGTTTTGTTGCAGCATTCTGCTACATTTTAAGAAAGTGCCTGTGCCTCATTTCTAAGTGTTTTTTTTTTCAATACGACATTACTCTATTTTGATGAATTTGAGGAAAAATGTGTTTTCTTTAGCATAAAAGTGGTTTTCGGTTGCAAACTTACATAAAGCACATTGAAGTCATACCAAAATGAAAAAAAATTCAAAACCAGATTTTAATATCTAAAGATTGGCCTTTTTTCACAAAACACTATAAAATCTAAGGCAACAATATGTAAATGTTCTTTTTTTTTTCTTTAAATGAACTGGTTCATATCAAATCAAGTGGTTTGTTCCAGAATAGATTGATAAAACAGTGTGAGAACACACACGAAGCTATTGGACTGACTGCTCAAAAACCACTGCCCGTTCAAGTGAGTGCATCCTGCAGCCTCTGCTTTCGCCTCTCGCTGACTTTGGGACGTCTCTGCTGGACTTTTTTGACTGTGATCAGCTGGAATATGGCTAGATTCAGTTTCATCTTCATGGAATGATTATAAAACGATTTGATAGCCAAATTTTAAATCGCGATTTGGAACCAACCTCTTTATTTCATTCTTCCTTTACACATAACTTCCAGAATTCAAACAATATCTTGTGTTATTTTAGATCAATTGACGTTTTCTCTGTATGAAAACAATAAGGCTCATTTTGAAGTTTATCCTTGTGAAACCAATAGGGATTTTATTTTATCAGGTTTGTGATGTCATACATGAGGAAATAATTGTGGTAAAATGAAGAGAAGTTACTGAAGTAGTTTTGAAAAGCATAAGAAGCATGAAGAAACTAAAATGCTCATCAGAAACAGTGTCAAAAGAAAACGTAATTTTTCCTGGTGCTAGCTGGCAGGCTGACAGCCACAGTAATGCTACAACAAATGAACAGCACAGCGCTAGCTATATCTAACATTACAGCTGAGAGCAGAAAGCAAGCAGAGAAAAAAGCAAGAGCAACAAAATGACAGGAGAAAATGTAGAAGAGGAAAAGAAAGACAATTGATTCACTTTGAATAAAAAAAAGCAAACAAGGATAAAATCTTGTTTCCCTTATAATTAAAACACAACAAGACAAGTAGCACCTTCAATATAGTGAGTGCTGTGCTTTAAATGTATTTAAATATAAAATAAAGTGAGGTAAATAATTATTGTACTGCCCTGCTCTTTTTGAACAAGAAACAATTAGTCCACAAATGTGCTGCTAATTTTATTTAAACGGTGATCAAAAAAAGATGAATGCAATTGAAAAACATCACAAATGGATCTGACCTTTTATTAATGTAATAGATATTTGACCTGTACAGGTTTTCTATGGGATCATGGTCTGCAAACTGACTAAGGCACTCTGTGTAGCTTGGCCATGTGTAGCTCTGTGTAGCTTTGGGGGGTTTGTCATAAAGGTAACTTCATTCTAAACCTACGTTCAAGCCTTGTCCCACATCTCTTTGAAATGATACAGTCACCCTGTCTCCTTGGCAGAACACTTCATGTTTGATTTGGGAGGTGGAGTTTTTGGTTTGTGACTAGGCTTCCTTCTCCAATCACTGCAGGTTGAGTTGATGTCAAAGGATGTTCTGAAGTTCACTGCAATCTTGTGTATATATCATGTTTTTTCATGAGTTCTTCACTAAGTAGTGTTTTACCAATTGTTTTCTTAGTGAATCTTTAGGTGAAGTTTAGGCTGCCTTGAGATCATTGAAGAGTGGTTCCTAAAGTTATCATGATCGAAATTGTATGTATTTTGTAGACATTTGTATATGACTGTCTAGAAGTATCTGTCCCGTTTCAGCATTTTCATTTATTATTACTTACAAACATTAAACTAAGGCCCTGTCCACACGGACCCGGTTATTTTGAAAATGTGTATTTTCTGGATGTGTCCATCCACATGTAACCTTAGCACCGTTTTCATGACGCAGCGCATTTCTGAAAACGCCAGGTGAATCGTATTTGAAACACTCTGCACCCCGTGTCCTATGAACAGCGAAACCCGAGTTTTCCAGTATTTTTTTAAGGGGTGGAGTTTGTTGTTGTCGTCATGCTGTGTTTACAAACAGCAAGCGTAATGGCGGCCGACACAAGGACCATGTTGCTATTTATTCCACTATTGTGGCTTACAGCATGTACAGGATTACATGCAGATGTTTACTATTTGATCACTGAACAGAGACATCTGAGTTTATGCACACGCAGTGCTGAATGATCATTTAAAAAACACCATGGATTGACTGCCACCTGTTGGATTGGTAGAGTCATTACAGCGTTTTAGGGGTTTTTTGAATGTCCGTGGGGATATTTTTCTGTAGTCAGATCAGTTTGATGAAGCCTACACTTACTTATAATCATGAGTCACTCTGGGAAGATTCTAATCCTTTTCTTGATTTATGCTGTCTCCCTCCCACTCTCAATCTCTCTAAACATTTCTTTGCAGCTTGTTTTAAGCCTTATTCGAACGGAACTAACTTAGAGTTAGAAATCTTCTGTCATTTGATGTGCTGATTCAGACGGGACTAACAAGTTAATGCTTTTTACAGAGATACAAATGTCTGAGTTAGGCTTGCAATCTCTTGATTGCCGTTCAAGCTCACGTGATCAGATTGGGTGGCCAACGTTTTGTAAGAAATCCACCCAAATATCTAATATTAACGTAATGATTGCTGAAATTAAGATAAACCTATATTTAGCCAGTCTCAGTCATTTTTTTTAAATATAAATCGTAGAAAGTTTTTATCCTCATCCATTGTTGTAGGTTTTAAAATACCAGAAACTTGAAGTCTGGCACACTGGAGAGTGAATGACAAGTTCACGTTGTCCAAAATGCTCAAGAACCATATTTTACTCAAAAACATTTGCTGAAATCTTGCATTTGCATTTGGGCGGGATTAGATATTTCAGCCGAGTTTGCTGAAAAACAGTAGGTCTTTTGCTTTAAAATTTTGGAGGTTGTGAGAGAGAAAAAAAAAGATGATTCAGATTCGGATGAGATTAAAAACACAAAGTTTGTCTGAGCAACAAAAATTCCTCCAACAACCCCCTGTGAAACTAGTCCCGTCCGAATAAGGCTTTAGATTCACTACCTGAAAGATTGCTCAGTGTTTGTTGTGTTCTTACATTAAAACCAAACTTATGTTTGGCTTTCACCCAATTTGAGCTGGTGAAAGGCACCAGTAAACCCTGCAACCCTAAACAGGTTTGGAAAATGAATGGTTTGGATTGATTAGATTCGTCATTTAGCCCTGTACAACATTGGTCAGACCTTTAAATGGTGTATTCAAGTGTTTTACCATTCAAAAGCTGTCAGTTCACCTGAAACGTGCGTTTTGGGACTGTGGGAAGAAACTGGAGTTCCTGTAGAAAACCCACGCCAGCAGAGTGAGAACACCACAAAAAGACTGCAAGTTGGCTTCAAACCAGCAAACTCCTAGCTGAGAGGAAGCAGTGCTACATGTGTTTGTATCCTTTGTTATCTTATAGATAACAAACAGGCCTTTGCTTCCCAAGACATTACATTTTGGAAGCCTCCTATCTAATTAACCACTATCATTTCTTAAATGATCAGGATTTATCAGCCAGACAGCCATCTTTCTTTCAACATGCAGGTCACTGCTTATTCAAAGGTCAGAACCAAAGCTGAACAAAAGATAGCAGTTCCTTTTAATACCTGCGGCATTGATTAAAAAGCGTTCATTCTGTCCTCTTTCCTTACCAGATCCTCAACATAAGCAATGAGGGCTCCTGGAACTTTAGGCCAGAAAAAAAAAAAACTTTGAAAGTGCTTTGAAAGTGGTTCCAATCACAAATAGGAACAAACAAAGGGAATTAGTCCATATTTCCCTGTGTGGCCAGAGTCAGCAAGAATTCAAGCACTTGGCATCTTAAGTTTAACCAGTGGTGGTGCTTTCTTGATTGGTGGATAAGATGTGATTATGATGCATCAGTTATGCAGTATTTACTTGTTCTTTCTTTCTTTCATCTATTCATTTTATAACTACAATGGCTGACGGAGGAAGAACAACCAATGGTCTCTTAACCCTTAGAGGTCTGGGGCCTTTTAATGTTTTTTACTGCTTTAAAATTTGCTCTGACAAATATTCAATTGCTTGAAAACGTTTTAGGGCAACCCCAGAATATTTCTTTCTAATACATTAAACAAAACAATTTCCACAACAAACCTGAAATATTTTAAAATAATTTTTAAAATACAAAGTAACAGTTTATATGTTTTATAACAAACATCAAAATGTTTTATAACATGTTTTATATCAAACATCAGTTACAACTTCATAAAGCCCCCCAAAAAGCAAAGACAATGTCAAAACAATGCAAAATCCAGGTGAAACACAAGTCATATCTCAATTATTGTACTTCCTTATTTACCCTACTCAATTATTATTTTAATACGAGAAAAAAAGAGGTCGAGACAGAGGTTAGCTAAATTGACTCAAAATGTTAATCTCCTCAAGATCAGTGCCTGCAAGCAATAGTGGTACCACTGTGTTACAGTATCCATGGATGACTGGGATTTGGTTGGTGCTTCACTTATTCTACATGATTTACAAGCATTCTGACAATAGTGTTTTCGCAGCACAAGAAAAGAGACAGATAGTCAGAGCTTTGTGGTTTATTTACACATGCATGGAGAAAGCCGTTGAAATATTTATGCTCAATATCAGATCCGCAACTGGACAGCAAATTTGTGGACATAATTTTCAGAGGGGTACAGAATTGATTCAGTGACCATGACACATGCATGTTTCTCCTGGCATTAAAAACCATAAAGTTATAAATTACCATGATGCACTTATTTCTGAATTTAGCTTTTTTAACAGAATGATTACTTTAACAAGCATCTTCTGAAATTTTTTAGAGATATTCGCACTCTTGCATTTCTGTCTAGTATTGATGGTTCCAGTAACTGTTGTGATACTGGCAGTATTAAAAGTTATATTATATGGATATATCCATATCGAATGTAAAGGCACAAAAATCATGGTGCATCACTACCTTTAGCTTATATTATTTTACAAGATTGTTGAGGAATACAAGGATGCTTAATGTGTGTTGAACATTGTTTTGTTACAGGGTGACTGTGCGCTCAATTACGGAAAGGAATAACTTCATACAGCACGCATGGCCTAAGTTAGTCAAGAATATACATTAAATATGAATAAAAAAAGGTGTGTTAAAAGTATGTTCTTTTTAGCAAAGACATTGAATAAAGTGGAAATAAAGGCATTCAGCAATGTTTAAAATAAGACCACTTTTACGTTTTAATCCAGGCAAATGTTGGTGGATAAAGTACGCTTTTCAATCTCACCCGAAAATGTTCCTAAATATAGCTTAATTTAATATTAAATAATTAAAATACTTAATGATTTCAGTGAAACATTCTACCAACACCTGTGTGTAATTTTGTCTCTAAGGGTTTTCCCAGGGTTTTGGAGGCAGGGTTTGTCATTGTCATCACTGATTTGTTTACAAAGACCAATTGTTAGGGCGAATGGATTGGATATCATGTTGTGTAGGATTACAGGCATATATTTCCTTTGATCACTGTTTTTGCAAACTCAATGCTAAGTCCTGTTGAAAATGGGCAAGTGTTGATGTCATTTCTGTATGAGAAAAAGCATGTTTGTGTGGATGTTAAATTGAAACCTAAACTGCAAAAAAGAGCAAAGCAGCCATAAAACGGATCAGCAGAGAACACGTCAGCAGACAGACAACTACAAAAGCAGTTTAGATCCTGTCTTACCTGAGCGGAACTTATTGCGGATGAGCAGTGACCTCTCAGATGCCAACAAGGTCATAATGGAAAGACAGCTGAGGAAGAAGTGAAGGGGGCTTTAAAGAGTCGTCTTCCTCCTGCAGGGAAGATACCTATAAGGATTTCCAATGCTTTTTCCTCGTCCTGCAGAGAACAGACAGGAATGGAGGGTCAGGGGAGGCCTGAACTTATCACACTCGCTATCAAGACAGCACAGGAAAAGCACTCACGCTACTGTGAGAGTGTGACTGACAGAAACAGGAGGAATCAGAAGC
Organism: Danionella cerebrum; assembly: GCA_007224835.1. Taxonomy (NCBI): domain Eukaryota; kingdom Metazoa; phylum Chordata; class Actinopteri; order Cypriniformes; family Danionidae; genus Danionella; species Danionella cerebrum. The sequence goes on along the minus strand of SRMA01027119.1, from coordinate 426,757 downwards.
TAACTGCTATTCTGACACCATCACTGAAAGATGATAAACAGCGATTCTTATAAACACAAATCTTTTCCTTTGAATTCAATATAGAGAGCTGTCAAGTTCAACAAAAGCTAGAAATGTCATCATAAATTGGATTTTTAAAAGCTACAGTTGTGCTCTATATCTATATTGTTGTTCTTATAAGTTTACTTACCCTGGAAAAATGTTGGATTTCTTGGCCCTTTTTCAGAAAATATGAATTTTTCACTCATAGTTGCTGGTTGGGGGAAGCCATTAATAACTTTTTATCGGGGTTATTACGATTTAGAGTAAACGCAGATGTTTTATGATAAATGTTTAATTATGAGTGGGGAAAAAGTTTTGCTTAATTTATATTTTCTGAAAAATGGCCAATAAATAAAAAATCGAGACTTATTCCATTGAGGTATTCCTCACTAGTTACTGACTGGTATACTGTAAAGATGTTTTTAAAGAGTATTGTCTTGGGTTATATATATATATATATATATGATTATTTATGGCCTCAGAAATGCTATAATTTATTTATAATTTATGTTTTACTGAAATCAAAATGAAAAAAAAAAACAGTGGAGACAGTTTTGCTGCCAAACCTATATTTTAAAAATAAATGCTAATTTTAGAAATGTTACTTCACATTTTGATTCCTGTTCACGTTTTGGCAAATGACTCAACAATGGGAATGGCGTCAAGTGGACCAATCTCACTCCAGCTACTTTTAACAAGCCAATAAAAACACTTTCCCTTTTGCGTATAAATTCTGGGTCATTCAGGCCCGGGTAATGCCTAAGGTTCATATGGTTGCTTTCGGTATCATGTAGTTAGCCTGCAAGCACTATCCCAGGAGGAGTCAGACCCAACCCAGGGTTTTCCTTTGGTCGCTTAGGCTCTATGTTGACATGAAAGCATGTAGAAGCGCATTAAACGTAATTTCTCACAATTATTTTCCTCACTCATGCAGGGCAAATTCACTTTATCTTGTAAAAAGTAGAAAGTTGTGTGTTTTTATTTCACAGAGTGTCAGCTCTACATTGCCATGTCATCTAAACGCTCTGTTATTTCAAAATGTTTAAATCAATTTCCCAAGTTTAGCATTTATTAATGGTTTATCATATCTTCTAAAACACAAAAATGTATTAATAACAGCATAAATTTGCGTTATGTGTTAATCCATCGTTAAAAATATCCCTCATGTCCCACTGCTGAGCACGTTTACACTGCTGCACACTGCTGTGCACGTTTACAGGCAAGCGAGTGAGCGGAGCACCTTTGGACACAAACGCTAGCATAAATATTGCTAAAATTCAGTCATCTATATTTGAACTGTCTAACTTCTGCCTATAAACTCAAACAATTTGTCCTGGAGCCAACTAGTTATGTCATTCTAGAACGATTCATTCATTTTGAAAGAATCTTTGATGTGACTCCGACGATACGTATCATGTCTGAGAAGGTTTCGTTCAGTGACGCATATGCAACATCCTTATGGTTTTACAAGGGTACCCTAAACAAAACAATGAAAGGACTTGAAGGACACAGAAAAAGACCTAATCTTTTCAGTATCTGAATCCGTGATTTTACAGATCCGAATCGAAGTTCAGAGTCTGTAAAATCATCAGAACTTTCCATCACTAGAGCCAACCAAAAACAAAGAATAATGGCTCAATTTGTAGCATGAAAAGTCAAGATGAGGCCTCCATTAACTGCATAAAAGGACTATTGCTTGGCTATTGTGGTGAGATTTGAATGGTTTTTGTTATTTGCTGTATGTGCCCTGGGTTGCAGGGGCAATGGTGTGGCGAACACAGAGTGTCTATGTAAGAGTTCACTTTGGTCAGCATCTACGCATCAATTGTCTTAATTTCTGTATTTCTGGATGTAATAATTTAGGAAGGTTTGATTTATTTTTTTCCCTTGTTAACCTCAGTGAATGTCTCATTTAGAAATATATTGTACAGTTAGGAAGTTACACTTAACTACACTTAAATTGTAAAACACATTTTTGAGTGCATACAATCTAGATCTATATGTATCTATATATTATAGATATACCTATCTATAACAAAACACATTAAAAACACAATTTTATGCAACTTTTTACAACTTTGAACCTTTTTCAGTGCAAAACTAGACAAGAGAAAGTGGGAAAACAGAAATAAATATGATTATGAATGTGTCCAAAAGCTGGATTTCAAGTTCTTGAACTGTAACCCTCTGTAACTGAAGTTGAAAATAATCCTCTGATGAAGGGCTCAAAAACTCAAATGTCGTGTAAAAACATTCACCATCTTTACGTCTATGTATTCGGGGAGAAATATATAGATGCCATGGGATGTATGTAAACAAGTACTCACAGTCAGACAGAACTTCCCAGGTTTTGTCAAGGTGGTATTCAGCAGAGATTTAAGTGAAGAGAGAGAGAGAGCAAGCTTCTGGAGAGTGGTGTCAGACTGGTTCCTTCTCTTCTGTGAGGCTTGTTTGTTCATTCCCTTCCAACGGTGAAGCTTGGGAGAAAAGGGCCTGTGTTTCTTCCTCTTTTCTTCCACAGAGAATTCACCCTGTCTACCTCGTCTTCTCTTTCTCTCTCTCTTGCCCCTCACGAGAGGTTGAGCCAACTGTGTTTGGCTATCAAAAAAGCACCCTGCCCCTGCCCCCTCAAAGCCCTCTCTCTGTTACACACGCACACACACCACGCCACACCACACACATGCATCTGCTGATAGATTAACTGGGGGGTGACGCTACTGGGTGGGTATCTTGTGGTATTCCCTATCTCCTCTTTCTCTCTTAGGGGTGAGAAGGCCAGACCTCCCCCTACAGGTACTTGATAGATCTCGTAAAATCTGGTGACCTTCAGTGGTACACTGGGTACTGCATAAAAGCTTCAAACTGAACTGTATGTCACTCTGACAACACAACTGCAGCAAATACTCACAACACAAATACTGAAGCCCTCTGCAAATACAGAAATGTCCTGCCAGCTTTGGCAGGGATTTAAATTTTAAAGGACCAATGTAGTTATTGTCATAAAACATTTTAGCAGTCACAGATGTGTTACGGTTTAAAAGTTATTTATGGTAAATTAAATTATTTTAAAGGTTATTGAATAATTGCTCTGATTATTTTGGCAAATAGTCCAATTATATTGTGACCGGGTTCATGAAATCCCAACATGTGTTTGGTGACCTTAACATAAGCAGTGATCTCTACTTCTAGCAACACATTTCTCCTTCAACAAAATTTGTGTCTTGAATTACTTTACAAGATTGGCCCTAGTCACAACAAAGAAAATACAATGATACCGCCTTACTGTCACCTGGCAAATACTGTGTAACAGATAAATGCCATTCAAATGGAAAACCAAATTCAATTTTTTTAGTTTTTGCTGAATTTGGTGGTGTTGTGAGGATTTACTTGACACCAGTTGGAATAAATGATGGAAGAATTTTGTTTTTAACAAATGTATTCTCTTTTTTCATACATTTGGAAGATGATATTAGGCATTCAGTTTTCAATGGAGGGACACGTTTGATCAATTCTAACTCTTAGGATTGAACCCACAACCAGATGAAAGCCTGCCTTTTGTACTTAAATGTGTTTTTGCCAAATGCTTTCTTGTAATATTTCACCACAGTAGGTGTAATCTCCAACCCAAACTGAAACAAACCCTAACACAACATGGCATTACATCAAAATTATAGTTCTCAAAGTACTTAAAAATTGGTAACTATAATTTGTTTAACGTTTTACTTTTGAGTACTGTTGCTTAAAAAGTAGATTTGTTTGAGGATTGGGAGCTGGTTTCTGAAAATAACTTATAGTACACTTTCTGTGATTTGAAACATACTTAGTTTATACTCTGAGCTGTCAGCAATGGTTCCCCGTGGAAGAGAGTGTGAGGGAAAAAAGGGTGAGGGCTACATAAAGATCAGCCATCAGTTACAAAACTGTAGCAAAACTTATCTAAACATAGAAGAAAGATAGAAGTGCAACCATCTTACAGAGACATCCAGACCTTCACAAGATTTTTTTTATTGCCCCAGGGAAAATTGCATGGTGTCAAAAAGGTGAGGATATTTAAGAAAAATGCATGGTGCCTACAGTGAAACATGGTGGTGGCAGTGTTCTTATGTCGGGCTGCATGAGTGCTGCTGGTGTTGGGTAGCTGCATTTCATCGATGGCATCACGAACGGAACAATGTTCTGCTCTATACTGAAGGAGAAGATGCTGCCTTCACTCTGTGCTCTTGATTGTTGTACACTTTTCCAACACGACAATGATCTTAAACACAAGTCTAAAGCTACAGCTGCATTTCAGAAGAAGAACATGGTGAAGGTGATTGAAGGACCAAGTACGTCTTCTGATCTGAACCCAATCAGACACCTGTGAGGGATTCTGAATCGACAAGTTGACCATCACTCACCGTCCACCAGCAGCCAGGCTCTAAAAGAGATTATTCTTGAAGAATGGAAAAAGATGCTGCAATATGTCGCTAACTTGATCATTTCATGCAAATTAAACTGGGTGCTATCCCTAAAAATCACAGAATTCATACAAAATATTACATCTTTTTTGTTGCAGGGTGTATTCACTTTTGCTTCAACCAATTTGAGTAAAATTCAAAAAGAAAATGTTGTGATCTAAGTTTGATTATTAATCAGTATTTCATGTTATGGAGTTAATAAGTGTTCAATAAAATTGTGAAAAGTTGCTACTACTGTTACTACTGAATAAATTCATTCAAGGGGGTCTACTTGTGTTTCTTGAGCACTGCTAGCAATCAAATATTAATTCACTCACTTTTATAGTGTAGGAGATATAAATAATAAAAAAAACTTGTTTAATGTGTAACTACTGTTTACGTAACTTAAAATTATTCAACTCAGGAAATCAGTTTCTACAAAAGTTTGGAATACTTTTTCAAGTTTACATGTTCAATGTACAAATATCTATTAATTGTATTTAGCAGATTCTACTCGTGGAAATCTACACTGTTTGCAAAGTTGCATGTGTTTTCAGTTGCAGACATATGTTCCACAGAAGAAAGCAGCTGCTTTACAACAACATGTAGGTGAGAAAATACTGACAGAACCGACATTTAAAGTGGACTTGCCTCTCTCCAATCGCATGCAGTTCATCTGCAGTTCATAACTGAGCAAAGAAAAAACACAAACCACCTTTTTCAATAAAATCCAGTGGTGAACATGTTTGTAAGAGAGTAAGAGATGGGGGCCGAGGGTGGAGGAGAGGGGGAAGGGATTTGGGAAAACGAGATCATTACTGTGCCACCTGTTTGCTGCATTTGACAGACAGGTCAGTGTGTGCTGCTGCATCAGCAGGTCAGCAACGGGCAGCGAGTGACAGAGAAACAGAGACATGTTGAAAATCACCAGCAAAATTGTCCAAAACAAGTTACATGACAAGACTTAAGCATTAAAATTCAAATTCAAAGAGAGAACGGTGGCACGGAGCAGTCACTGAGCAATCTTATACTTTCAACCTTGAATCTGAATATAACTATTGTGAGCGTGAAGGCTGTGAATGACAGCAGTAAAAAATTGGCCCGTTATCATGTGACGCACATGCAGTTTATGCCAGTGTACTATTGGAGGAATGGTGATGTAATGGCCCCTTTCATTCTAACAAGCCCCCCTTTTCGGGGATCCCTCTGTGATTAGCATCTGTTACTGTCCATCTTTGTCTCTTTCTTGTCATCCCTCCCAGCGCACCTCAATTAACTTGTGTCATTGTGTGTCACAGCATGAGTAGACTACCTGAAATAACACATTCTATACTGTTTTATGACACCCCAGTTTGCTACGTACATGTGAGGATGAGGAAGTGAGGAAGTGTCAAAATATACATATCTGTGCACAAGAGGTGCCGACCTCTATTTCATATAAGGCCATTTGGTTGGCATCAACAGAAAAATGACAAAGAGTCATTGAAACTGTCAAAATTATAATTAGAAGCTGCCTTTTAAAACTGTACAACCTCAAAAACAAATAAAGCAACCTGTTCGTTCAGAGAAGCATCAGTCTTTGTCAGTTACATGCTTTTGGTTGATGTCACGCGCCATTTTCAAGGGATGACTTTTTCACAGGGACAGTTTTCGCCGTTAACTTTACAGTACATTGCTGGAAAGATTTACATTTTTAATATTTTGATTGAAAAAAAGGAGAATCTGCATAACCACAAGACTAAAATTGACTAAACACTATTTAATGTAGTCTGGGGGGAAAGAGGACTATATTGGCTTGTTATGTGCAATATTCCAATGGGTTTCTTGTTGTGATCGTGGTACGTGCCACTATTTATGTTTTTGTACACTGGCAATCTGGATGCAAATCTACCCTTCTCCTTTTTCAAGATGTCATAACATACAGAACTGCTGAAAACAAATGACTTCCTATACTCTGCCGGCAATCTTAAATGTTTAAGAATGTTTAAGTTTAAAAAAAAAACAATTGATGCTATTCAGAAGTTGCAAATCTGCAGCTATCAATGTATTAACTTGATATGCTTGGAACTCGGCGGTCACATTAGTCCATAAAAGGTGCCAACATCAAAATAACAGACAATACATGAAATGTGGTTTATCAGACTGAGCACTTTTAGCTTGCATTGAAACCAGTTAATAAAACATTTAAAAACATATTGGCCAACAAGTGAACTACACAGTTTTGTATGTAATACAGCTAAGAGGACCATGAAAGAGAGAGAGAGAGAGAGAGAGAGAGAGAGAGGATGCTTTGCCATGATGGTCCTTGTTGTTTTGTAAAATATTATCTATTAGTATTACTATTACTACTACTATTACTATCACTAATAAGTGGCTACATCTTTTTAAATGACAGTACAGTACGAAAGGGATCACAAAACACAACCATAAGAAAAAACAAAAACTGTAATTGTAAACCTTTTGTTATCAAGAGATGGAAATGAACCTGTGATTTTCACAGAGTTTGTTTGATTTTGACACTCTAACCTGATTGGGAAAAAGTAGTATAAATAAATGGAAATAAAAACACTCTTAATTATTATTTTGAACAGTAATGGATAACTCTAGCATTTTCAGTGCAGCTGTGACCTCACAAAACTAGGCACAGTTTGCTCTCTGCTGGCGTAAGTGCGGTACAACATCCTCAGCTCAGGAGTCTCTTGTATGAGCCGTCTGTTGTACTATTTTGAATGTATGGACAATCTCTAGTCAGTATACTGTATATACTATATATATCTATACAATATTTATTCAGTATATTGCATTAACCTTGGCTTTTTTGACCCTTTGTCGGAAAATCTGGCCAGAGTGTAGCCAAAGTGTACCGATTTGTACAATGAAGTGCCTGCTATAATTTGAAGATGAAAATAAAATGTTATTCACTCTTACATGATGGGGGTATAAGTGCCTGCAAATATGGACTCACACCAGCTTCCAGAAGAGTAAATATAATGGGAGAAATTCATTGCAGCACGATGTTCCCCACAAATTGACATTTAAACTTAGAAATGTACTTATTGAGACCCCTGTGTGTAACTGGGACTATGTTACTCTGAAACTGTGGTGGCATTGCTGTGGGGTCAACCATCTACATAGTAGAAATCATGCGAAGGAACATGCCATGAAAGTATGGCTACAGATGAATCCTTGCTATTGCCATACATCAATAAAGAGCATAGAAAAGCCGTAGTTGTTTGGGAACCAACGGGTGGGGGATTGATGTGAGTGTACAAGGAGTGAACGGTGGGCCTGAGAGAGTCGAAAATTACTTGTTGGGACAAACAAAGTAATGGGACAAACAGGCTACTTGCGTTCGTGTCCAAATATGTTTTTTTTTACGTCTACAGTTACATCTCTTTTCGTTGATTTCAAGTGTCCTATAAGTGGTAAAGAAATGTAATTTGTGGAAAGTGAATTTCCGCTTTACTTTACTGAATCCAAAGAGAACAAAAATGAGAGAAATGTGCAAACAACAGACGTGAAGCTTTCATTGGGGAATGCATCTCACTTTCAATTCACTGCTAGTAAGTCTAACCATGAACCTGAAAGCTGAGGTACACAAGATTTTCAATGGGCCTTGTGTTGGACACATATTGTAAGTAAATAGGGACTAAATAATAATTTACATTTTTGGCTTTAATTCAGACTGAAAGTGATTCAAAAACCACTTTAGTTCTCGATAACATTGCATTAGCGTTATTTTTGGTAAACATCGTATTTGTGGTATGCATTTGGAAGGTGGTCGAGAGATTGTTTACAGGGGTATTTTAATGAGAAGTTGTAATTAGCAATATTTTTATATACGTGGTGAAAAGGTGTAATGTATTTTTTACTTTCCCTCAGACATTAAATGTATATATTCACATCAGTTGGTACCAGATTGAATGTGGGGGCCATAGATTGACGCTGCCAAATGGAGATCTCATCTGAGCTGTCAATCCCAAATCCGTCTATAGCACAGCTTGTCAGGTTAAAGGAGGTGAAGTAGATTTTTTTAACAATATTTTATCATTCGCATGCTGGGGATCAAAGAGAAAATAAAAAAAATACATTAAAAACATTAAACAAAAAAGCATTGTCAAAATTTTATTCAAAAGCTTCAGACATTTTACAGAGTTCTGGTGGTTTTTAATGTTCGGTGTTCTTAAAAATGTTTATTGAATATATATGTATTCTGTGATAATGTTTTAATACATGTCCACCATTTAATGTTTTCCTTGGTGCAAGATGTGCATTTTCAGTCCAAAAACTTCTATAAATACATTTATAAAAAGGTCAAACTATGTGCAACAAATGTACTGTGAAGGAATAATTACTACTAAATAAATCTGAACAAAGCTACAAATAAATAAACAACTGAGAAATGCAACTTTGGTGACCATCACACAGGGCTGCCATGAGTTGGAAGCAGTTAATGCAGAATTATAGAAGAAAACCAAGGGTCATTTTAATCAGCCTGTGCAAATATTAAGGCTCAAAATCAAATTAGTTGAAGTAATCTAGTCGATGATACTTGGTTATGCGGTGGAACATTCCACATAGAAAATTAATTAAAAGCAACCTCACTTTTACATTTATTCAAGCCACACCATGTCAAGTAGTTAGCTGAACTTTCAGAAAGCAAGATCCAGAGTTGTGCCTTCCTTGTATTTTTATTAATCATCGCAGAAAGCACGATGATTACGATTACCCCCAACAAACACACAGAACCAGGTTTACAAGAACATGGCAGTCCAACATCTGTGGATATAATTCTAGCCCTAAGGTCATGTTTGCCAATTTGAGGCCCCAGACAGAGTTATTACAGGATACAAAAACAAGCCAAGAAGTTGTTGTCTAGAAACTAATATGTGGATGATCTACCACATTTCATCACTTCAAAAAATATGGAATGGAAAACCAGACATTGCATCATTGAACCTATAAAACAGTCGCTCAAGTGCATCTTAAATATTTATATTATTAAATATGTGCAAATTATAGAACTTCTAAATCAAATAATGTACAGTATCAGTCACTAAAACCTTATATGTCAATACAAACATGTATTAAACAATAGAATGATTTCAGGAAAAAAAAATAACGAGGAATGCTTTTCAATCGGTTATAAGTAATAGCCAAGAGAGAACCCAAACAGGTAACGTGAAATAATGCTATTTTAAGAAATAGAAATGCTGGGACAAAAGAATCCCCAGATTCAACATTCTTGACCATCAATTTAATAAGATTTATTAATTCCAAAATATTGTAACAATATTTTAGTTTTCAACTGGAATAACTTAAACACCTAGATAGTGTGCCCCTAAATCCTCTGCTAGCAACAACATTTTACTGACAATATTCCAGTCATGTTCAATGGTTATGCCATTGGAAGCCATTTTTAAAAATGACACATAAAATATTAATATATGGGGTCTCAAGACTCACATGGCATTTCTGTGGGTCAATCAGTATAGGGCACTGAAATGACTATAATGGAAATGAAAATGAACTCTCCCTTTATAATGGGTGGTCAGATATTTAGGTGGACCTTAAAAGCGAAACTGCTTGGCCTTTCACCGTGGGTGTATGAATGAGGAAAAAAGCCTTCCTATTGTTGTTCTTTCATTTAAGCAAAAAAACTCTTAAACCGGAAATATCACCCGGGGAAAAAAAAAATCACACATCACTATTAAAATATCATTAACGCTGTTGTTCAGGGTCAGTGGATATAATAAGAGTTTCTGAACAAATTGTTTCCTGTTTCTCTTCATTGCCTAATAGACTGAATTGCCCCTGTCAGTAGACGGGTTAAGCCCCACCCACTGAAAGTGAAGCTCCACCTACATGTCGTCTCGTTGGTTGTAGCCCCTCATGATTCAACGTTCAGTCGGTGGTGCTCCACACTCAGTAGGCGGGCCAGTACATTCAGTGGATGGGGGTTATCCCGTTTGCAGTCTGCAATCAGAGGTACTTGATAGGAATCGCTAAACAACCAAAACAGACAGAACTGCGCATACTCCATACTCGACGGTTCCATGGAGGAACGTTAATGTCACTGATAGTACATGCTGACATATTTTTGTGCATATGCAGCTTGAGTTCCAAGTGGTTGAAACTTTCCTGAAGAAATGTAAAGCAAATTACAGCAACTAAAATATATTATTGAAAAAAGATGATGTATATTAAAAAATAAATAAATAAAAAAATACAAATGCACAAAATCACTCAGTGAATGCATAATTGAATATTGCTATGTTCAGTCATCCTGGTAAATGTCTTAAAAGTCTAAAGAGACATAAAAAGGTTATATTATAGTATAATAAATTAAATATATTTCCAAACATGCTGTAACTTCAGATCTTCTTTGTTTAAAAATCAATTCAAGAAGTGCCTTCCCCTCCTGTGTCACTGTCTGACTCCCTCTGAGGAAGTGTTGAACTGTACCACTCCTCATTTTCTTCTGAAACACCTTGCACACCAACAAGGGAATCACTTCCACCTTCTGACAGCACCTTCATGTCCAGTGCCTCCAGCTGCTGACCTTGGTGTTTGCGCTTTGTGTGGCGTCGTAATGTGTTGCGTTCTGCAAATCGCATGTGGCATATTAAGCATTGATAGGGTTTCTCACCAGTGTGGACTCTCTGGTGTCTCATTAACTCCCCTGATTCACGGAAACGTCTTGGACAAAGTTGGCACACAAAGTTTCTCTGTCCTGTATGAATGTGTTTGTGTCGCTCAAGATGGCTTGATCTTTTGAATGCCTTGCCGCAGATGTGGCACACATGTGGTTTGCTTTGAGAGTGTGTAATGGAATGGCGCTCAAGGTCTGAAACATAGTAGAAGACTCGTGGACAATACTGACAATAAAGAATACGCCGTGGTTCTTGGTTGTTTGGGGTACTGCTGGGAATTATGGGTGATCCAGGATGAAGGCTTGAGGTGGTATCTACAAGGTGGTTCTGATCACCATCACAGCTTTCCTCTGTCTTGTGGTTTTTATGCTCATGGGCTGAGGTAGAGGAATCTGGCATGGAAGTAGTGATGGCCAATGGATTCTCGGGCTCTTGATTTTTCTCCACAGATACAGACAATCTGAGAAGAGCCTCGCGAAAGGAAGTGGGTACTGGTAAGTCGGGACAAGTATCATTGTGGAGTTGCTTGGCTGGACTAGAGGTCACTGTGGAAGTGCTGGACGAAGCAGTTGATGAGGTAGGGCTAGTAGGGATAGTCAATCCTGAGCTGACTGTAGCAGAGTCAGAGGAAACTGTGCTGGAATTTGATGTAGATCCCACATCAAGAGGACAAGTAGCTAAAGCGGGTGCAGCTGTGGATGAGGTGGATCTTTGATGTGCTTTCTCGGGTGAGGATGCCTGTGGAGTTGACACAACAAGGAACATAGTGGTAGACTGAGTGTGACCTTGTAATGAAAGTGTAATAAGCTCTGGGTTAACCTTAGAAATGGGTGAGGAAAGTGGCCGAAGTTGGGATGGAGGAAGGAAAAGAATTGGAGTGTTTGATCCTTTAGTATTAGACATAACATGAATTGGAACTGATGGCAAGTCCGATGCATGAGCATTAGCAAGGGTGTTAGAACTGTCAGATGGGTTGGTCTCTAGGTTTGGGGAAACTTGTGTAGCTTCTACTGAGGCATGATCCAGAGAAAAATTTGGACACAGTGAACTCAGTTGTGTTTGTAGTTTGGAGTCAGTGATATTTGCTACATTTGCAAATAAAGAGGGATTATCTTCAACTTTATTGAGGTTTAGACCTGTCTGTTCAAACAGCCCGTCAGCATCTAGTGCATCTTCAATTTGTGGAACTTTCAGTCCATCTGCTGTGAGTGTATATGGAATGCCCAGGTCATCTATGAGTAATGTATCCGTTGCATATGAAATTGGGCTGCTAGAGTAAGTTGACGTTCGTATGGCTTCAGGTGAGGAGGGACAGGGAAGGTTCCAGTTATGTTGTAGATACACAGGAACTTCCCTTTCTGATGGACTCAAGCAATCCTCATCCTCCTGCTCGACCTCCACATGTTGAGGCTCATCCACTATCTCATCAACTTCCATATGAAGTGACCCTTCATCATACTCAGGGTCTGCAATCCAAGCACACTGCCTCATCTTATCCCTATCTTTCATTTTTGGTAAGCTTAAATCAAGTACTTCAACCTGTTCAAACTGCCCCAGAGAACTGTCACGTGTTAATCCCAAGTCTATTCCAACATTAAGCTTTTTATCTACTATATTACATATAGTTTGTGTCTTGGAATCTAAAATGTGGTTTTTACCAAACTCCAACAATTCTTTGTTTGCATTTCCATCAGTCCTGAATGAATTCCCTTTTGCCTCATCAAAAACCTGAGTAAATTTATCTGGACAAAATTCCAGGTTGCCTCCAGTAGGTGATGGTACTTTGCCATTATCAAAACTTCTATTCAAAACAGATTGTCGTTGAGCCTTGATCTCAAGAAAATTATTAGTTGAGATGGTAAAGATGGTTGTAGCTTTGGTTTCTCTTCTAGAGTCATCAAACTCAGTCTTGGGCACTAGCTGCATTTTTGTTGGTAGACCTCTTACCTCCTCATCAGAAGCAACTAATTTATTTTCAACAGGCTGGTTTTGGAGAGGGTTCACCAAGTCTGATTCGTCTTTTGGTTGATGTTGAGGCTGGACAGGAGCTTCATCTGGAGGCACTTTCATCATATAGTCAGTCTTCAGTGACGGCCCCTCATCTGAGAACGTACCCCCATGATCCACAGACATGTGCAAATCTTAGCAGGGGTGAGATTAGTCCACTGATTATGTTGAACTGTCTCACATACTCCTCGTCCTCTAGTCCTTGTTGTTGTTTGCACAGAAGTGTCACTTCTGTTTGTACGGAAGTGGAGAGATCATATTATTCAGTTCTTGTTAAGCAAGTCTATCCTGAGAGAACAGTGAAAGGCCGGCTGGGAAATCTTTCAGATTCAATGCACTTGCTCCTTGTCCATTTCCTTGGCCCTCTAATACACCAATGATGCTGTTGATCTTCATCCATGCCTCTAGAAGTGCCAGCAGCCAGGAACTATGAAACATGTTTCTGTAATCTGTAAGAAAGATCACAGAACAACAGATATAATCCAGGCATCAAAGTTAACGTTTTAAATGTAGATGTTGTGCACCTACTTATGTGTGCTAATCAATCACAAGTAGACTTGTTTGTTTTACTCTCTTTCTCTCAGTCTACAAGAAAACACCAAGACTTGTATACACAAGGTTGTGACTTTGTCCTGAACATTCAACTTTCCCTTGAACTAGTGCAAATGTGTATACATGATATGCTGAGATGCTGTAAAGAGATGGTGTTTCTGTCACCCACTTCTTATGAATACCATGGGTCCTTGAATGCAGACAGTTAATACAATTCTTTATTTTTAATTCAATTAAATTTTTGTTTTGGTCCACATTGTGTTCATACTGGACTACAAAGATCTGCACCAGTGTTGGTTTGGAAGAAAACAGATATCCATCTTTTTACAAGTTTCAATCCAGTAGTTTACTCCACATCAGGCAGAATAAACCATGCAGATAAGGTTCTTCGACTACACCCGGCGAAAAACCCAGAAATAATAGGCCACACCGTGTTGATGCAGTAATTTATGTAAAATTTGCTTTTTTATTGTTGATATGTGGGGGGCTGCATTGGGTAGCAATGCTGCTGGTTTGAGGTCACTGTGCTCCATCCGGGGACTCTGGTTTTCCCCACAAGACCAAAAACATGTGTCAGTTTAACTAAAGTCTCTGAATTGAGTCTGTGAGTGAATGTGTTTGTTACCCTGTGATGGACTGATGACGTGTCCATGGTGTACGCCTTTGACCCGCACTGCCTTTCGCCCAAAATGTGCTGGATATAGGTGCCAGCAGAACCCTGTGACCCTGAAAAGAAAGTAGGTAAAGAAAATGAATGAACAAATGAATTAGTGATCTTATGTAAGAACGTAGTTGTGTCAGATACAGTGTTGGTTTTCATGATCTGCAAACAAAAACAATAAAATTATAATACAATTATAAATAATGTATAGTAGTCCTGGGTATGTTAATGTGTTAATAAGACATTAACACGTAAAACCATAAACTGCAATAATTATTTACTCATTTTAATGCACGTTTTTTTGTCACCGCAAAGTTAAATACTTTATGGCCCACATGATATCCCCAGCCTCAGATTCATAATGTGATCCCCGCGACTGTTGTACTCAAATCTGTTTTCAACACTAGGGAAAAATACAAGGTGCAGCAAAGAATTTGCTATTAGCTGAGCTTAAACTGAGAAATGAATCAGTTGAACCTGCGTCTGTTTTTATTTAAGAGCATAGGGTTCTTCCATCTCATTTTTACAATATAGATAACTTTCTAAATTCATTAGAGCCACATTTACTCATTCAAATTATTTATTAAGTTTCACTTTTTTACTTGGGCCGGCACCATGGGGGCGATCACCACAGTTTGGCTTTTCTCCGATGGCCAAATGAGACACACTTGGTTAAAATTGGCAATATAATAACATTACTTAATAAACTTTCCATGTTGTGCTCTTAGGAAATGGAAAGAATGCAAAAACATGAACCATTAAATGTTTTGTGATCTATTTTTAACGGATGTGAAAAGAGCAGAAGTCATTGTGCAAATTCCAATGTGAGAGAAAAACGTGTTATCCTTTGTTTATGATTGTTTTGCCTCTATAGCAATAAAAAATAACATTTCAGTATATTAAGTGATGATAAATATTATCAAATACCTTTGAAATAATTATTAAATTTGCACTCCACAATGTGATAAACCAAGCAGTGCAAGAAATACAATTATATTATTTCAGTATTGCAAAAATGCACTGTTACAAATACATATTGGAGCCAGCCAAAGTAAACATGAATAAGTGATGAGTATTTTTTTGATCCAAGTCAATGCCACAACTGCTGGCCATCCATTTATAGATGTCAGAAAACAAAGTAGAAACTACAAACATGTAACTTAAGCTTGTCATTAGCCAACATGAACTGATTACACCATGGAATTACTGGATCGATTATAAGTGAGCTTTTAAAGAAACAACCTTTATTTTGGTTGGCTGGGCAGAAGCTGTGCAGTTGGTGGCTAGCGTTGGTAATGCTACACGGTGAGCTTGACAGCGCGCTGTCATGGAAGCAGGTCCGCTCCTCCTTCCCGAGCTTTCCATCACAAATTTACATGCGTTCATCTGTCGGCGCGCTCGGCTCCGGGTTTGACATCAATCTTTTTGATCCTAAACTCGTTGATATTATTCAGAGCGAGAGTTTAGATTTCCACAAAAGGATACTCGACGCCATTACGCGTCGGATGTCCATTTCAAGAGGAAAACGTTAAAGAGAAGTAACGTCTCTGATGTGATGTCAAAAGAGTCGAACCCGTGCTCCAAATTGACCTAAAGTGGCAATAATGAGGAAAACCCCTCATTACGATCGGTTCTTCAAATATACTTCTTGAACTGTTCACATATTTCGGTCAAAACACTGCGCTCGAACCTGCGACCAGCCATTTTCTGCGAACTGAAGGTTCGAGCCGGTGACAGCGTTGAGACCTACTGCTTCCTCGGAAACCTTTTTTCCAAACTTTTGGAGAAAACGGCACTTTTTAAATATCATTTGCTGGAACACATCTATCATTCATACACCTTAAGCTACCAGCACACTATTCTTCTTTATAACTGAGATAATGAATATGAAACCGCTCTCACCCCACGAGTCAGCTCGCGCAGGCACTGACTGGCCCGACCCCGAGTTACTTCCGGAAGACCAAATATGAATGAATGACTGGGCGGAGCGCACGCGCGGGCTCGAGGGGGAGGGGGATCTGAGGCGTTGCACCGTTTCATCGGTCCAGAAAATGTTTGGACAAATAATAAAACGTTTTAAAATTAAATGTGTTTTATGATTATCGGTTTAAAACCATTCTGCGTATATTTGTTAATGTGTTATTCAGCAACAAACTTTTAATTTAATGCCAGCTATGGGGTTTATGTTATGGGACAGCCTGACGACTAAAAGAATTTGGTAACACTTTAGAAAACTCTTTCTAAGCATAACTAAAAGTTAGTTTTTACAGAATGAGTCAGTAACTATGCAGTAACTATTGTTACCTATTAGGAAGTTACCATAACTATTCAGTAACTACTTTAGTAACTACCTCAGTAACTAGTGAATACATACATAACTCCAAAGTAACTACCATTAAAATATGAGATGAGCACAACCGAGCAGCTCTTTTACGTCCTGCACATGCCATCAAAAGAGCCAGCTTTTATTATTTTGTTCTTGGTGACAAATAAATTCAATATGGCAGAGCCAAACTTTTTTATTGTTTGCACCACTCGTTTGGTCAGATGTTTGAGCTCCCGTTGGCACCCATGGTTTTCGATCTAGGCCTATTCTCACATGAAACTCAGAAAATTTGGATCAGTTTGTAGAGGCCTTTAGGGTTAAGGTTAGTGGTACATGATGTCTGCGGGTGCATACCTTCACTCCATCACAGACTGCACTGAAGATAGTTTCAAATGGTTACTTGGGCCCAATTTGACATTTTCTCTTAGTAGTGTTTTCAATGTTGTTGCCAGGGAATTAAGCATTGATAGCTGTGTGCTATGTGTTTTATTTAATAGCAAAATGACACTGCTACACAGGTTGTGCATTCACTATTTTGGATTGTAGAAAAATTTCATTTCATTAGTGTTTCCACCAGTGGCGACTATTCAATAGAGGGTGCTACAATCCAGTTCCGTAACTGCTCCTTGACTTACACATCAACTAGGCTTTAGTAGAAAATAAATTAAAAGACTTTTAATTAATGTTCATAGCTCATGTATATTTATCATTTACAGTTAGCTGTCAATAGGAGTCTGCCTCTTGAGTTTGATTTATTCTGTGGATGGTTCTGTGTACTAGCTGTGCTTTGTTAAACTCTGAAATCTAAATAGTTTTCTTACACTTACTTTTGTTCTTCTGCATCTAGCAGTCTCTTCCTGTCCAGTCAGTTGCTCTGTAGAGCTTCAGGTCACAGCCAGTGGCTCCTCAAAGCCCTAGTTCAGACCCAGTTTCCTTTTAGAATTTCAGCACAAACCCAGTTGCTCCCCTGAGCTAAAAGAACTAGTTGCTACTTAGATTTTCAACCCAAGGCTGGTTGCTACTCAGAGCTCCAGTCCAGAAAAAGTTGCTTCTCAGATCTCCACACCAGAACCATTAGCTCCTCAGATGAAAACTGCTTAACCAGTTGCTCATGCCCAGAAACAGTCTCACTCCAAGGATTTCCCCAGAGCCAACTCCAGCATCAAGAGAGTTTTCCTCCAAAGATTCGGCGTCTAGCCAGTAACACTCTAGAACTACAGACTCCAGATAGTTTAGCTCAAGCTTCAGCTTTGAGACAGAACCACTACAGGAATGAGCTTTGAACCAGATCGGTTCCAGAGTTCAAACCTTAGCCATTAATGAACCAGCTCTGATATTTTAGGCTTAAGTCAATGTCACTCTAAAACTACAACCCAGAGCCGCTTTGGAATTGCAACCCAGAGCCAATGGCTCCTTGTAACTCCAGTCCAGAAGAAGTGCTTCATTGAAATTCTAATGTAGAGTCGGTGAACCCTTTAAGCTCCGATTCAGAACCTGTTGCTCCTTGCTATTCCTTCTCCAAACTTGGAACTCCTTCCGGGCCTTCGGCTAGGCAGTTCACAGTTCCCAATTCTTGCACTCCTCATTAGCACACAATCTTCATCCATGTTACCTCTTGTACACCCTATTATACACTGTATAACGTCTTTGTTCTACCTTCCCGTGCGTCCTCGTTGCTGCTTTGTGTGATTTGGTCATCTGGTCCCCTGAGTTTACCCCTGTCTTCTGCTATATTAAAAAATATTTGTTGTCTATGTTGTCAGCAGCAGGTGTCCTGGCAACATATTGTTGGTTAAATGAATCAACACTTACATTTTTTCAAATGGTAACAATCATTTTCCATGTTCTTTATTGAAGAACCCTCATAAATACATATCAGCAGTGGTTATGAAAAACTCTTACATATGCATGTAGACATCTATTATTTAAACCTGGCAAACAGTTCACAAAGTAAATGGTAAATTGAAACGTGTACTTTATCATGAATTTGATTTGAAAACTGAACACTCATATTAAAATAAGATCAACATCAGTGCTAACACGAAAGTAGTACAAACTTTGTACGATACGACTCAAAAGAGAGCAGCTCCTGGACTCCTCATCGTCAAGCAGGCATGAATCTGCTTGCTTACATGAGATGAGACAAACTTTGTCAATGAAAGTGAGCAAATAGTGAACATTAGATAAACTGTACGATCCCATTGAGATCCGGTCAAGAGTAAACGGCACATTATTCAGGTTACTTAAGATAATCATGATCCAGTTCGAGTGAGTGATGTGCCACTATCACAAATGTTTGAGTTCATTGAAGGTCAACATGATGACATGCTTCAATCTCAGAAACCAGTCGATGAGGGAAGAGCTTGAACTGCAGCCAGGTAGGATCTGAAGAAGAACAATTGAATAATGAATGTTTTGGTAACTTTATTGGTAAGTAGCATTTTTTAGGTGTAAGGTGGTGTACCAAGGTAGCAGCTTGGTGGTGTTAGCTGGCCATCTACACAGACAGCAGTGGCAGTGAAACTGCATAGTTTCTCTGGATGTTTACAGAAAAAAGTCACATTCTCTCCATGAGGGACCACTCCATCTGTCAGATCATATGGCCAGCGTTTTACTCCCCCCACCATCACCCTGCTGCGCTGAGCTGGAACTGGACACCGGGCTGACCACAAACAAACCACTTTATAGGTTTCCAAAAAATAACGTCAGTGGATTTGAAATGGCAAATTGATCAGTGAGTGTGCACCGTGCCACTGTGCTTCCATTAACATACAACTCTACTTTCACAGAATGGTGTTGAAATGAGTTGTTTTATTCCTCTTACCCCGACAAGCTGGCTCTGCACTCCATGTCCCATTGGGAAGACAAGTCACTTGATTTGGTCCATCCAAAAAGAAGGTCTTCTTGCACAGATAGTAGATGGTATCGCCAACTTCATATTCAGTTCTCTGAACGGCCACTAGATGTCCACGTTCAACCTCCTTAGGTGGAGGACAAACCACCCCTAGTGGCAGAAGTTACAACTATTACTTAACTGACAATGAAGCATTTAAATGATTTGCTCGGCAAGTGTCCTCTACTTTACGCCAGCCATCATCAGAAGGTCCTACATCTCAGCTTTTGTCTTGTGCCCTTTCTGCTCTTATTCTGCTAGACTAATTTTGGCTTCTAGTTTAGTTTTCTATTTTCCTAAAAATGGGATCCTTGGCACACATGCAAGGCAACATATCGCTAAGGCTCAACACTGACCTTACCAAAAATCCTTTTGTAGAGCTCTTCAGAACACTTTAAAAAGTTTAAACACAAGAATAGCTAGGTAATAAATGCAGATGAATGTTTGAAATGGCTTTTCAAATGCATGCTCTCATTCATCCTTTTGTGTTCTTTATTGACTTAGACTGAATAGCTTGTTTTTACTATTAAAAGTGTTTAGTGTACTTAATTAACTTGGGTACAGTTTTTACAAAATGTCACATTTTAGGGCAACGCGTTACTATGAAATTTTCCAAATTTTTCATGGGACATTTTAAGTACCGTATATTGTACCCATTATTTTACATTTAGTACACTAAATTGTTAGGTTAACCTAACTAAGTTATATTTGTTGTATTAATTGAAATACTTTTTTTGTTTTAAATTTAATGCATTGATAAAGTACACCTATCTTAAAATAAATTGCTGTTTAAATGAGACAAAATTGAACATTTTAGGGCAATGCGTTACTCTACCTTGTTAAGGTTAATTCAACCTGTTGGAGTTTACAGTGTAGCTTTACTGTCTTAATTTTTTTTACCTTTTTTTCCACAAAGACAGTTTAAATGCTAAAATAATTTCAGTAGTAAAGCAGGGTGTACCACTGTATTCAAAGGAGTTGAATAAAGTAGTACATATAGGTGGTCATCGACTCAGATTCCAGTGCTAGATAGATGGTGGATGGGGATAGATGGTGGATGGTGAGCTAAAAAGGCAACTCATCAAGAGAACGAAGTAAAAATCTCCATTAACTAGGAGAAAGCAAAATCTACCATTACAAAAAGAAGATAGTAATTTTGGCATAATAAATGACGGTAACATACAAGAAGTTTTCAGGTTGAAGTATAAGAAAAATTTGTCAAACTAAATTGAGATTATTATTAGTGATTAAAAATAATATAAAACAGTTTTTTTTTGTTTTCTCCCTTTCTGTTCTCCCTTTCTGCGTCCTGTGAGTTCAATCAAGTCCCATTTTGTCCCTTAAGTTAATGTTTTTTGGAGACTGTCAGAACTTATTTGTTGATTTTTTTATGCTTTTTCACGCATATTACTCTGCTGCCTATGAACGTTTGCGTTCAGACGTAAGAAGGTTTCAGGAAGTTCCCAAAAATCCAATGGGAACCATGCACTGGAAGGTATTGAATGTCTGAATGCTTGATGCACTTATCATTTTGCTGGAACTTCGTTGAAACAAGTGCACTGAATGGAGCGGGCTTCTAAAGATTCACTAAGAAGATTACAGTGCTGTGAAGAGGGGTGTTAATACTGTATTTATTGAATAGGTCTTTTCAACAAAGAATCAGAGCAGAATTAAGAGTAATATTACATTTGCAAACCCTTTCATCCTGTTTAAAAATCTAGAAATTTCATAAATGGCCCAACAGGGGGCAACATAGCACCAGCACATCAAATCGCCATTGGCTGTGATTCAGACTCAAAAATGAATTTCCACATGGTGCTGCATCCACCTACTCACAAGCCCACACAGTCCTTACTGCTCTTCTCTCTCCCACTGTCTTTCTCATCCCTCCATCATCATTTCTATGATGTGAAAGAAGAAAAGATCTCCATTGCATCTTCATCTTGGCACAGCATCTTCATTCTTATTAATCTGCTAAGTCCTATCAGCAGATCAGTCATTCCCGTGTGGAGGAGTGCATGGACACACAGACACATACACACTCACTTACTCTGACAGATGGGGTGAGGGTACTGCCACGTCTGGTTCTCTTGACAGAAATTCTCACTATTTCCAATCAACACAGATCTGTAAGGTGGGAAGAAGATGAGGTGTGTAGATTGCATAAGCATCATCCCACTACAGTAGGTATTCTCAGACACAGAGATCCCTTTCCAGAGCTGTTTTTATCTTTGAATCTCACCCAGGTTCACATTGGTATTTGACGGTCGATCCCAAAGTGACGCTGCCCTGCACAGAGAGCAGATCATCATCAGCATCAGGCAATGAACAGGACATCTCGGGAACTGGAATGGGCTCTGGTGAAAGACCTGACCCTGAAGTGGGGAAAATCTATTTAATTCATCGTATCAAGTCTGAAATATAACACACTTGGAAATATACGGTTTACATGTATTCGTTTATGGTAAAAATGAAAGACATAATGGGATGCAGACTATTGTTTGCTACTTTGTTGCAGGCCTCGTCTACCAGTGCCCACAGTTTAAGACAATTCTTGCCTTTTCCTTTGAAGACAGAGGCAGAAGCTCCATCCTCAACAAGATCTCATTGAGCTAACTTCCTATTGGAGTCCGTTTTCAAACTAAATGCCTCCAAATTCCACCATCTCTCAATTAGTGCTCTGGCCTGGTCAAGTGAATCGATTTCCTGGGTGTGGGTTGGTTGTTCTTGTTTTGCTCTTGTTTGCAGTCCTTCTAGACCTCTGCTGGCATGTGCAGGACATTTTAATTACACCATGTGAACCTACACTTGGAGTCAGATTTAGATTAGAATATGGAGACCAGGGGCGGGGGTGGGGAGGATGGGGTTGCAAGATTGTGAGAGTATTGTAACTGGTTCAAGCTCACATGGGATGTTCTGTATATGTTAGCTGTTGGCCACAATCTACAAAGTAGTCCATCTGCCGTCATGCTGCTGGCTTATCACTGTGATCTTTTATCCTTCCCTTTCAATTTGTGCATTTTTTTCTTTCTCCTCTTCTTTTTTACTTTAGATGATCTCTTTTGTGCTAGGTCCCATCATAGTGCAGCTCTGTCCGTTCGAATCCTACAGTTTCCAGGTGCTTTACCCAGAATATGACATCAATCTTGTCCAAACGGCACTCTCAATCCGACTCGAAGGACCAAAAGGTTGATAAATGAATACCCCTGGGTTAGTTCCTGTAATATGAGTATTCAAAAGCCCCTCCAGGTTCTTTGCTATTCATCCTCATATTCAGACTTCTGGTGTATAAATGTATGATTGTGTGAAAAGACAGATGGCACAAGGGGATTGCAAGTCACTGTGTGTGACACAGTGAACACATCCGATTATGGGTGGACAAAATGTGTGGCTTGATTTGGAGTTTTATCAGAAAAAATCTGGAACAAGCTGTTCTCAGATTCCCTCTTGAGCACTTGACTCATGCAGCTATGCATCAAATCTTTCCGCCTTTTGTGAGACTGGTTATTGAAGAGGGAGGAAATCATGCAGTCAAAATGCACACAGCAGACATCCATTCAGCTTTGAAAGCGCTTGAACTTTGTGTGTGAATCCCGTTTATCTACATGCCTGTCTCTGTTTGTTATATACTCAGTCACTGATCTGTGTATAATAGAGCATTGCAGGACAGTTCTCACAGAGCCCTAACTCCCACACTACAACTCTTTTGACAGCTCGTTCACAGAAATACCTCTAGTTATTCCAGGAAACCAATGTCTGCATGCTCCAGCAGGCTTCATAGTAAAGCAGCAGCTTGGAGTAGTGGACTTTACTAAAAGTACATTGTTTAAAGAATCCGGAAATTAGCAATGTTTCTATTTTAATAGCATCCTTCATCTCTCTTTCACAAATAACATTCTTGTATAAATCTGACAAATACCAACACAGGCAATACCAATATTGAAAAGTCACCAATCATGAAAATTGAAAGATACCAACAGACACTAACAAGGGATAGCACAAAGATCAAACAAATCTCCATAAACTTCCAGTGGCCTCATTAATAAAGGTACATACAAAACTGGCCCAAAATGTGCGTAAACAACCTGACGTCAAAGTTTGCTTATCCTTACATAGAATATGAACTGTTTTACGTTATAAGTTCTAACCCTAAAGGTGCTCTTTAATACACCTTTTGGTCCTTCGAGTTGGATTGAGAGTGCCCTTCTGACAAGATCTATGTCATATTCTGGATAAAGCATCAGCAAACTGTTCTTATACGCACACAAGAAATTGTCCAAAGTAAAAGAAGAAAGGAAATCATCTCAAGTAAAAGTTGCGAAAAATGTTTTATCTGACCTCTTAGTTGTGCTTGACCTTACCTCTACATTTAACGCTATTTGCAAAATATCACAAAATTCTTAAACACAATACTGTGATTCAAACAAGAAGTTCAGCTCATACTAGGCAAAATTGAGATCTGCCCCCCTCAAATGAGAAAAGGTCATCATAAAAACACAAATAAATTCTACAACTTCATTGTAGTCCACTTGTGGATATTACAGTTGGTTAGACATTGTTTGGAAAAGCATTCACCTGCTTAGCAGATGTTGTTGACTCAATACGTCAGAGAAAAATGCAAGAATGAAGACAAAATAATTGATTTCAGACCTCCAAATTTGGGGATTGCAATATACTGGAAAGAGACCTCTGATTGGTCAAAATAACTTTGGGGTTTGAAGTGAATAACCACCTATTGAATTTCTTTATAGAACCCCTTAAGACACCTCAGCCTCAGCCACGAACCACCTGCTACCAATGTCTCCAAATAAGTGACTATAAATAGATGACATAAAATGTCAAATAAACGCTGAACAGTTTATTTTATTTTTTTTTAACAAAGTTACGATTTTGTTGAGCATCCGGTCTTTCATGAGTGACACACAGAGGTCTGCACTGTAATATCAAATAGTAAACTTTATTAGAAAAATGGCATTATGTTTACTTAAATATGATTAAAATGTTGAGTTTACTAAAAATGATTAATTATTGCCAAAATGTAAAAAAATAAATATTTTATTGGGCATGCGCAATGAAGCACAACTCCCCTCCCCCATACTGCCACACAACATGAAGACTGTTGGAGCCTCCACCGATTAAGGTAAGTAATTACTGCAACTTTTTGTCTTCTTGTTTGTTTATTACAATTATGCTGTTTACTTGAATGCATCAGAATATGTTATAAACTTTGAAGATGTCTTTACACAAACATATTTTGTAGCTTTTGTTGACCGTTTGTAGCTTCAAACACCTGTTTATTATTTTAAAAATGCTTTATTTTTGTTAACTTGATTTCTAGGTTGTGCCAGTGCTTTATTTTGGTTTTATCATTTATTTGTGCTTTTATCATGGTTTTCGTTCCAAAACCTTGGTCGTTCCCAAGGTGTTTGCTAAAGTAAATTTAATAAGGTTTAATGGAAATGCGATTTATTTGTTTAAAACCCCTATGAATCATTATACATTTCTATTTCACACCGAATATATTAAATAAACTGTGAAAACCTTGATGTATCTAATAATATAATTTATTACAGTAAAATAAATCTAGATAAACAGGCTTACCACTGTGATCTTTTATCCTTCCTCGTCAATTTTTGCAACTTTTACTTGAGATTATATCCTTTCTCCTCATGCTTTGGACAATCTCTTGTGTGCTGTCTCATTGTAGTCTGTTTGAGAACAGTTTTGTGATGCTTTATCCAGAATATGACATAGATCTTGTCAGAATGGCATTCTCAATCTGACTCGAAGGACCAAAAGGTTGAAATAAGCATTACTTTAGGATTAAAATTTTTGGGCAGGTGTACACCCTGGACAGGTCGCCAGTCCATCACAGGGCAACACATACATTCACACCTAAGGGGAATTTAGACTATTCAATTAACCTAACCACATGTTTTGGGAATGTGGGGTAAACTGGAGTTCCTACAGGAAACCCACCCAAGAACATGCATTTCCAAGAAGGTCACTTGTGAGCCTCGAACAGGCAAGCTTCTAACAGGAGGCCAAAGTGCGCCCAACTAAATAATTTAATAATATTTCAAATAACTGCAGAGTTACTCCATCTGAGTTTACATACCTAAACAAATAGGCTCATCTCCACTCCACTGTCGGTCACCTTGGCAACGGCGTATTGTAGCATCCAGTCCATTGTGCATGGTGAACCCGGGGTTGCATCGAACCTCAAGCAAAGCAGAGAAAGAGGGCGAAGGAGACAGCAGAATTATATCAAAATTTTTTCCAGCTGGTAGAGGCCATGGACATGCGCGACCTGTTCTCAGGAAAGAATCACATGGAAAGTGTAAAATTGCATAATGTTTCTGTCTCCTCTGTGTATGGGTTCAGGTGTTTGCTGCTCTGACCTGGAGCAACACAGCTGAGTCCACACGGGCCATCACAGAGACATTGACGCTTGTTGCCACAGTCCTTATCTTGCTGACACTTTTTTGGACATGATTGTCTTCTCTCATTACCCAGGATTCTCTCAGGGCACTGCTCTGTGGCATCAGCTTGAAACAAAACGAAAAAATAAATATGATTTCAATAAGCTGTTTTCCATGTCTCCTGTTTTATTACAGTGTAAAACTATTTTGTGTAAATAAAAATAATTTCCACGATGCATTGAAGGCTGCTATCAGCCACATTGTCTGTGTCTTTATGGAAAGATACTTAAATGAACTGGAGCAAATTTTTAGAATGGTTTATATGTTCATGTTTTACTGTTTTTATCTTTGTCTAGTTTCACACTTTCAGAGCCAGCAGAGGCAGACAGGCCTTGAAGCAGAAGCCGCATGAATAAGGAAATGACAAGGTATATTTTCTGTATAAAATGCTGTGGTTTTTTTTCATGTAAAAATTTTTTCATGTACCCTTTTCAAAGTACGAACCTTCAGCTACAGCATAGTGAAGGTCCTGGTAGTTTAACCTGGTAGTTTTTGAGCAACCGCTAAGTTTTTTTATTAGTACTATGCAGAAAATATAAAAAATCGTAAGGTTCCTTTGAGCTCATGAATGCAACTGACTGATCTCTAGGCCTCACACAAAAGAAAAGAGATCAAGAGTTGAGTGTTTCATGGCACTGTGATCAGATTCAATTTCATTCAATTTCCATATTCTTTAGAGTTGAGCTAGGTCTGCCATATTTTCTGTATTTTTACAACAAAAATAAGGGATCAAACTGAGAGTAGATATTCTGAGAAGATACAAGTTGATTGTCTTCAAGTGAAATCATTTTCTTTTCATTTGTCTAGCATTTTCTGGCTGATTCTACAGATTTGTTGCATCCTGTGTTGCTCTTTTGGAAGGAGGGTATGTGGAGTGATTGATTTTACACAAGAAGGAAAGAAGCAAATCTTACAGACAGTTTTGCTATTTGCAATGCCATTTTTGAAGTATTTGCACAAAGTCTGAGGTATTTCAGAAGTGGGTTCCTTTCGTCGCCACTGACCTCTTGAGACCTGCCACACAGGCTGCAGTTTGAAGGGGAGGTTACGTTCAATTTAAAGTAAAACATTTTCATTTCACTCATATTGGTCATTAAAACAAGCTAACGTTACGAATCTGCTGACTTTTACAGTCTTTACAGTCTAAAAATAAAGCTCTAAAGGTGACACATTGGTCACAAATTTTTCTGTTTCAGAAAATTGAATGATTTTGGGTGACATCTTGTTTTTACACATATTTTAAGAAATTCTTTGAATGAAATAAAAAATGAACCCAGATGAATATTATTTCCATGTTTTACAAACATCTCTTAACATCTCTGTTCTAATATTTTTTTTTAAATACAGGAATTCTACTCTTTAGTTGCTAATATTTTAATTGATGTCACTGATAAAAATGATTTTATCGCCTTTTATCACAATTTTAGGTGTCAAAGATTAGTAAAAACATTGGTATTAATGCATTTTTAGGGTTCGAGCACCGAAGGTAATTGCTCAGAGTATTATTGTTTTGTGGCTTTTGGTGCATTTCTGAGGGTCCAGTCATGCTCGAAAAAGTCACAGAATTTTGCACACATGTCAGAACTGTTAAAAATGTATGTATGCCTGATCAGGGTTTGAAAAAAGTGTGTGGCAAACAGACTCAAGAGCGCCACCTAATGCGTTTCAGCTTACGGTGTGCTGACAGTTTGTCGTATGCCAATGAAATTCCGCAAACCTGTGTAGTGTACCAAGACTGCCATGAGTAGACAACTAACATGGATGTCATTTTCGAAATCAACGAGAAGACAGCCATTTGGGAAAAACCTCTAAAAATGATCAATTTTAGCACAATCTAGTGGCTAAATAATATAACTTTTCTGCTTTTTTAATAATGCTATTTGTTTGTTTGAAATTTGGAGCACTTATATACGGGACCAAGACCTACAAAAAGTCTATTGGAGAGTGTTTTGAAAACCGACAGGAAGTAAGGAAGTTATTTACTTGCAAAATTTTGTTTAATTCCAGGCCTTCTAACTTTTCCTAGAGATTGTGTCTGTTCTCCTCCAAACTCCAATAGTCTTATCTTGGCATGTGGGATGTAAACTATGTTATTTTATTGTTCATAGCTGTTTTTTCCCCATTGACTTCAATTATATGACCTTTTCTCATCACAAAGCCGTGACAACAAATTATCATTCATTCTTGATTGTTGGTGGTCATTCCTGTTTGGAAGTGGTAAAATTTGAGATTTTGTACAGAATTTGACCAGTGCACAAGGATTAAAGTTAATATTATTGAGGATCAGACTCTTTTCTTTTGGCTTGTTACCAGTAAAAACAAACTTAAACTTGTTTGTTGTTCATGGCTATGCAGTCAGCTACAACACAATGTTACAATTTGTCTGAAGTTTTTAAAGCCATGCCATAAAAGTACGGCTGTAAAATGTCTGGCCATCTGCCCAAGACTTTCTTCGGTGAACAGAACCAGGTGTTTAACTCAATAAATTCACATCAAGCAGACAGTGATAAATGAAGCCCACCCATAAACCGGATGTAACCTTTTACATTTACAAGCTCATAAAAAATAAAGCAGCAATAAGAGCTTGACTCAGTTGAACTTAACAACTGTGCTACACAGAGAGAGCAAGAAAACACAAAGAACTACCTCAAAAGTGAACTCAGAACTCATGCTACTCTAATAAAGATGTTCATGCCTCAGTCTATTATATGGTAGACCAAAAATCAAGACGGATAAACATGTGAAACCAAAGGAAAACATTTGAAACATCCCATGCTTAGCTTAGCTTCCTCTTATTTGCCACACTCACGCACACAAACTCACCTGATGCTGCAGACAGGCTGCTGAGGGCCCAGACACACAGCAGAGAGGCGAGCAGAGACATCTCCATCTTCTCCGGACTCTCACTGTAGAGGTTCTGAAACAGGACAGGCCATTTAAAGATGTTGAGAGTCTGGAGGAGGAGGTTTTGTGATGGTGTGACAATGAGGGAGGAGTGGAGCTGCTCTGCATGCAGGAACACACACACATCTGGATCGTATCTGCAGTGTTTTGAATGCTTGTTTGAATTCCACAGGAAAAAAAAGAGACCTTTCACCCACTTAAACTGATGCCAAACAAGCTCAAACGCTCACCCCTGCATTAAACGACAGCCTGGTGCAAACACAACAAAAACACAGTGCCAAGCTGAACTCTGTAGAAAAGAGTCAAAAAGAGACTCATCTCAGACAAAAAGAGACTCATCTCAGCACGCAATGTTACAGCGAGCATCCTGATAGAACTCAGACGGGACTTCCTTTAGGGAGAGTAAAGCACACATTTAAGCGCTCAAAGAAGGCCCTCTTTCAAAGTTTTCTTCGTTTTGAAAGAAAATTAAATCAAGGGTTGTGTTAGTTTTCTTTTGTACACCTCAATCATAAAGTGGTTTTTAATTCTTCATAACTGTAATAGGAGGTTTATCATTTATTATGTTTTGTTATTTATTTTCCACAATGAACAAAAGTAAATAAATTAACCATTAGAAGTCTGGGAATGAGAGTACTTTACGATTTGTTCTTGTTAATTACTTTTAAAACAATGTTTTTGTGGTAATGCTTGGTAACTTTTTTTGTACAACCACTAGCTTCTATTTTTTACAAATATATTGTCAATACATTAAACAAAACTTCCACAACAAACCTGAAAAAAGTGTTGAAACTAATTATAAATTCATAAATCAAAGGTGAAGACAATGTGAAAATTGTATTTAAAAAAAACAGGCAAGCCTCTCCTGAACCTATTTCACTGTACCAAGCACTTTTTGTGCCATTGTGCTTTTTTTGTGCCAAAGCTTTGAAAAACACAAGCCATCTCCAAGGACTTGTACTTCCAAGGATTATCCCTTTTTTCACCACTAGATGGCACGTATGGCATCTATTTGTGGACTGTACAATGAAAGATGATTGCTCATTTTCTCACATTTGAATTAGAATTACCTTGCAAATTATGCATCATTCAAAGCAGCCGGTGTGATTGGCACATAAACTGGTGCATGTAGAGAGTTCTTGGGGTTAAAAGATAAATCAAAATCAAACATACAGCGAGCTATTAAATCATTTGAATACGGTTTAACACACCGACTTTATTTTCATACATTTGGTCTAACATAAATTTACACTGTCGGCAGTTTTCAAAAGTATGTTTGTTATGAAACAGAGCAAAGAAAAAAAACATTTTAGGCTTTACAGTTCAAAATTAAGTGACCGTGTAACCAAAAAATTTTATTTAGGGCCTTTAGATTTAAGTCGCTATTTGAAATTATCTAAATTAAAATTGAAATATTTCATTTATTTTAATGCAGCTCATGAGGAAAATGTTAGAAAATTGACCATTGTGGGGTTTTTTTTCATAACATTTGCATAGAATTGCTCTAAATGCACACTGACAGACAAATAAGATGATGCACTCAGACAGCGCCAACAGCTAAAACCACAATCACTCTCACTCCGCTGATTTCTTTCTGATTCTCACTGTGAACCAATCATGTCTTTTTATCTCATTGTCTCCTCAACTGAACATGAGCTGAAGCATAGGGCAAAGTATTTGTTCCACATGCTCTTGGAACATTACATATTCCTTTTTTTCCATAATTGTTAGAAATTCAAGCAAAATATAGAATTTGCAGTACTTGAGCTGCGTTAACTGTTATGTATTTAATGTGCAACAAAGATAAAGGCAGTGACTGCTGTCTGAGGCATGCTTTTGGAGTGTTGTGCATCATCAAAATGTCAAAAGTTAAAACTCAGTAAGGTTGTCATAATGTGGTTTCTGAGGAAACAGGAATTAGCCAGGAGTCAACAGTACAGAGGTCAATGTTGCCAGTAAGAGTAGTGATTTATTGTATAAAGGGCTTGCCACCAGGTGCTACAGAAATGACAAATATGTTACACATAAAACCCATCCTAACAATAAACTAACAGAACGTCTCTTCACAGACACAGGTGTTGCATTTAATGGACAAGACTCTCATGAACTTAAACCACTTTCTGAAGCACTCACATTAACATATAAATCCAGCTTTAAGCCCACGGAAAGGCAGCAGATGTGGATGAAAGAACACATCCAGAGACTCTTTCAGTGTATCAGCCTCCCTTTCACAGATTTCAGAGCTACTTTTAGAATAAGTTTTGTGCCAACCTTAATTGGGCTAATCCAACTCTCTGGTAGGGGAACGACTGTGCAGAAATTCTCTAAAATGAAATTAATGTCACATTTACTACATACCTACTCTCTAAGTGATTAAAAAAGTTTTCAGTAGATGAATAATTGCTAGTCATTCTAAAGGTCAAACAGTTAAAATGCTCATCTGGCCTCGAGATCATAGCAGGTAAACATGAACTCTGCTAAGCTAATTACTGTTAGCTAAGCTGCTAACAATGTAAGCGATCAAAGAGGCCAAAGTAGCAACTTCACAAATCACAAACAAAACATTTTTTTTCTCAATAGAGTAAAACAATACCTTGCTAATTCCTTATGTTCTATTTTTACAAATTTATTTTGAACATCTGAAGAGTACACATGCAAGGAAACGTTTCTTTTCAAAGGCTTTTTTTCACTGGCCTCACGTTTTCAATCATTTAGGGTGTATCCATCTTATAAAGTGGTTTAATTTATCTATTTCGTCCGGACCAAAAAAGAAAATGAAAATTTTTGAAAGACAATCGGAAGATAGTGCATAGAAGTATATTAACAACCATGATCGGGGTCCACCAGAGCTCCTAAAATCTTCAAAGCACCCTGATTTTGTCAGTTATGCGGAAAATGAAATGGTGCTGAATTTTTTATTTAAAATTCAAATGATGTATTTTGATTTAAGCCAATAAATCAACACAAAAAGATTTTGAGCTTGAAATGTGAAAGTTCTTTGTGTAAAGTGTCATCCGTAAATGAATCTGTTGGCCATTACATTGAATACACTACCCCCCCCCCCCCCCAACATGCTTTTGACCATGCACTGTTCGCCAACTTGTTTTTGGAGACTTCAAAACAACAAAAAAAGAAGCTTTGAAACCCATAATAGGGGTGAAAAAAAGAATACAATAAGTCCACAAAAGATGTCACAAATTTGTCAAAACATGGACTAATGTTCTTTGGAAATCTTGACAGACAATAAGTTGAGTCAATTAAGAAAAACTGGTATTATTTTCTCTGAATAATGTAGGAATTTAAGACAAAACAATTTGTACTGTGGTTATATGTTAATTACAAAAGTAATTATTTTAATCATTGGACCATATTGTCACTAAACGTTGGTTTGATGTGTAGTGACAAACAAGAACAAAACTTGATTAGATCATTCCAACAACTCTATCCACATTTGCTTTAAGCTCTGAGCACACATGCACAGTGTTCCCCCTGAATTATTGTGACAGTCACTGATCAGAAGTGAACTTTTACTCAAATATGAATAAATATAATCTGAAGAGCATAATGCACAGTGTAAAACAGGAAGCTTCCAGAACATTTCACTGAAGTGTACAGTGTTCGACTTTCCCTTCAGGCTGGATTCAAACTAAGCTTTCTGAGAAAGCATTTTTTTTCTACAAAACTCAAATTTTGATGACTCCTTCGAAAGTTTCCCTTGTGGTCCTGACTATAAATTAAAGTATTCAAAAGAATGATGCATGATAAGTCATGGGTTGCGTATTTTACTCAGTTATCAGATTCTAAGATTCAACTCTCATAAGGAAACCTTTGATGATTGGATTACAAAACGAAAATAACCTTTTCCCAGAGAAAACTCAAGTGTTACAACTGTTTAATTTTCTGCTGCTGGAGCCGTCATCCTTTCTTTTGTGTACTTCTTTTCATTACAACAGTACACCACTTCAAAAGGCAGAATAACAACAAAACAATCCAGAAAAATAATGTTTTCTAATTGATTCCTTTACCCAGCACTTGGTTGCATACCCTTTAGGTTTGTAGCCAGGTTGCTTGTTGTTTGCTCACATCTCAGGATTGCTTCTTCTTCTTGTTGCCACTCATTTGTTGTCTACCCTTCCTCTTTTGATTGTCATGCTAAAACCCATTTTCAACGTCCTGGTCATGGGCTGGAGGTTATCAACCAGATTTGGTGGTACATGGCAACCCCAATTCATCACCCATTTGATATGTGGGGCAGTTATTTATCTCTTTGGCAGAAGATCAACCCAAAGCAGAATGGCTTTTGAAAGAGTGACATCACAAACTCTATATACATAAATCTATTGTTTGCTGGATAATTTGGTTTTGTTTGTACAGTAATGTCTTGACCAAATTATTTTTAACCTCGTAAGGCTGCTTGACGATGTTTTTGTTTGTTCATTGCGTCATTTATGAGGTCTAAAATCTTGTTCCTGACATCCTTGGGTAGATCCATAAATTTTGACCATGTGTTTTTTGCCATTCTGCTTTTGAAAAACACAGGCCATATCACAGGTCTTGTACTTCTGAGGGTTTTCACTTCTTTTGAGCACTAGATGGCGTCGATGAATTTGGCATCAGTGAAACGATGCCAAAAGACGATTTTTAATAATCTTAAAAATGGCGCGTCATAACTCATGTAATGCTCTTTTAAAACTAAAAATAGCCAAACTAATTACCTTTTGGGAAAACCTACACATATTTGAAATTAAAATTTAACAATAGGTTGATCGCATCATTGCAACTTAATTCAAAATAGCCAGCTTCAAATATAACTGCTGCGTGCAGAGACTTCTAAGGGTTAATCACACAGTAAAGTACACACAAAAGTAAAGTAAAAACAAAACATTTCAGATTATACCCAATAATGAAGATTTTCTGAGTGATGGAGCTTAAAAGAATCAATCTCAAGAGAGTGTGATTAGTGTGTAAGAACAATACTTTATTTGTGGTCTTGGAGAAAAAGACTACATTCCCCTGCATTACTTTGGCTAGGTGCAGTGTGGGTAACACTGATGCAATAGGGCTTTTGTACATGGAAAATTAACGGTCACAAAACAAAATCTTTGTCCATGTTAGAAAGTGCAGAAATGGAAGGACTAAATTACCCAAATCCAGACGTAGAGATGCATTGTTACTGATTTAAAAAAAAAAATAAAATCAGACCCAGCAACAAAAGGCAGGATGCTCAAACACCTACATGCACAAAAAAAAATAGTTATTTTGGGTTTTTAAGATTCTAACTCACACAAATGGAGAAAAAGACAGTTGGATGAAAAAACAATTGTGATTACAAGGTTTTTTCCAGCATTTCTCATTTTGACCTGCTAGTCATAACAGTTGGTGATGACAATGAATCCTTTAACAAACAGGAAGTGACAGAATCTCTGACAGTTAAGTCTATAAATGAACACAGAGAGCATCAAGGAAATAAAATGACAAAACGAGTTCAATCAATAGAATTATTAACAACAATTTGATCAATCATAATAAGAGAAGTTACTTTAATGGTTAAGGACACAAACAGGCATCACCGGAAAATAGTCACAAAACGCATAGAGAGCGGTAATCAGGTAGTAAAGGTCCATCTTGTTCAAAAGAAAGCGCTTCAATGTCTTTGCATATACAGGTGCAAAACCAACCATGACACAAACATCTGGAGACGCCGTTTCCCGTGCATCCAAAACAAGATGAGAAGCACATCCCATTTCTACACAATATATTCAACCCACAGAGACTCAGATTGTTTTTGCACAGCAAGAACAGTCTCTGAAAGTCCATGAACGAGCTGGTTTGGGTTTTGATGCTTCCAATAAAAGATGAGCACACTATAGACAGGAGAAAGAGGAAATCATACCGAGCTCACAGTTAAAGAATATTAACATTAAATGCCAATATAATGTGATCAATATTAATGCATGTCTTTCTTTATCCTCTTCTTTTTCCACCACATTTCCTTTGAGAATGGTAAAGTGTTAATATTAGCAGTGCATAGGGGTGTGTGATCTCTCTCTGAGATGACATCATCTTTATAGATCTCGATAAACCAGCTGCATTTTCTTGGGAATTATACACTGGAACTTCTCTCTCTTTAATTTCATAAACTCATCAGGGAGTGTTCAAACTTCCCATCGGATTACAATGAACGCTGGTGCAATTGTTCAATTAGTTCGTTTGAGTAAGAGAACATGCTGCAACCAGAATCCAGTTGATTTCTCACTCCACTTCCAAATGAATTTTGTTTATAATAAGAACATGGCATGGACCCAAACATATCTAGTCAGTCACGACAATGAAAAGTTCTTTCCTTGAAGTTTAAAGTTTTACTTTTTTCCTGCCGGATAGAAATTTCTTGCAATTTCTACACATGTTAATTTTCCAGTTATATGTAGATATTTGTGATTTGCAAGCATTGTACTTTGCAAGTCATATCTGCAGTAAATGGGCAGCTGAAGTAAACGGCAGACACCAACTGGTCCAAATTTCCATCCTATGTATCTCTTCCTGAAGGTTTTTTGGCTCAGAGCCGTCTGGTTGTAAAGCAATCATGTCAGCGCACAGATCATTGAAATAAATGATGAAATCACACAGCCCTAGCAGTCCAAGAGAATACAGAAGCACCCGTCTACTCCACATGTTTGTTCACCTTTGCTTATAGATGCATCAGTTTATAAGTGCTTTAGTAAATCTATACAAATTTCAATGTATAATTCTCTATATTTTACAGTTCTCTAGAGTTCTAAAGCTCTAAAAGGTAATGCTGTAGTTACTTTTTTCCTTCACACTGAAAGCCTTGAGCTGCTGAAGCCATAGTGGATTTCTGTTTTTGAGGTTTGCTGACGAATGTTAGTGTTTGAGCTTAATGAAGGTTACAAACGTTCAAATGCTTTTGTATTGGTCTCAAATACACTTTGGAACTATAACATTTGATTGTTTTATAGTGTCATTGATCTGATTTCCTTCACTGCTTCATTTAAGAGAGTGAAGCAGCTGCAAAGTTGAGTGTTGCAGCCTTGAAAATGGTTTGTTCTGATGATTCAAACAGAAGTATAGCACGGTATTAAGAGTCAATGGCTTCTGAAATACCACTCCCATCTGATTCTTATTTATGTTACAGCAATTCCGCAACCATTTCTACTTTGCAGCCCTCAGAAAGACATAGAAAATATACAAAAACTCATTTCAAAAATTTCCTTTTCCCATTCTATTATATAAAAATATACAATTCTCTCCATAATTAAAAGCTTACCATTGTACCAAACTAACAATAAGAGAGGAAACATTCTCTCTCTCTCTCTCCCTCCCTCTCTCCTCTCAAAAACAGCCATCTTCATCCATCTGTCTGAAAAGAATCAAAGTACTTTCCTCAGTCTCTCAGCGGGACGTCCAATGCTTTCTCTATAAATTGTTCTAAATTTTACTGATCCAAGTGGTGGCTCTCGTATTTGTTCAGGATGTTGCGACATCTGCCTAACTCCTTGCGCATGTCGGCTACTTCCTGTCTGAGAGCAGCATTCTCCCGTTCCAGGAAGGCAGCGCGCACCGAGATCTGGTTCTCCTTCAGTCGCCGTGCATCACGAGAACGCTTTGCAGCCTCGTTGTTCTTGCAGCGCCGACTCCAGTACTTCTCATCCTTAGGGGGGAGAGATAAACACAATGTTTCAGTTTTCTACAAACTTCACTACCACTCAACTTTGACCATAAAACTTTGCGACAGAGATTTTGAAGGTAAAGCGACATAGGAACAAGCTTAGATGCCACACCTGAAGACTATCCTGTATGCAATGAGTAATTAGCATTTTCTACTTGAATGTTCTTCATTTGTCATCTTACTTCCGCTATTTTCAATATCAGACTGGTCCTACACTGCATTATGGGATTGAGAAGTGTGGAGGGTATGCATACTCCAAATACTTTCCAGAAGTTGGAGGATATCCATGTAATTCTTTTCCAACTTGGCTTAGCTACTGTGTTTCATCAACTGATTACTACGCAAATGTGACTTTCCGAAATCCCCTTGTCTTCCGCTCAAAAGACACCGTCTTAACTAAAAAAAAAACACAACCTTAACTAAGAATTGGAAACAATAGTAAAATAATATTTAAATATGTCATAATACAGGTCTTTTATCTGCAGTCTTTTGTCATTTTAACATCAGTCAATATTTTGGAGCATTCCTTAAGCAGCCAATCGATGAAATGATTTCCATGCCTTAGCTCTTCCTCTCAGTTGTGCAAATTATCTCAAGCTCACAGGGTGGAAAACCACAAAAAAAAAACTTAGTTTTGAGTATGAACCATGTTTATGTGCTTTTTAAAACCATTTGGTAGAAATCTACTCATACTACTGCTCACAAAGACAATGTGTGCATTCTCGTTTTCAGTAACCTTTGCAGCTCCTTTTCGCAAATTTATCAACCTACATTTATGTTCCTACTCATCATTAATAAAACATTCTGGGATCTCATTTATAAAACAGTGCGTAGAATCTTGACTAAACATACATCACAAAAGGTCCAATTTGGGTACACGGAAAAAAAAATCTGTTTATAAAACTTTTCGTACTCACACCACAGATGTGACGCAAGTGTGTGCACGGGTTTCCACCCCAAACACGCCTCGCCCACACCATATATAGTCAATGAAAAGGAGCTCATGAACATTCGTTTATATTTAGACAAGCATTCTCTGCCTGCGTTTGGGAATTGTGAATTAAGGCAGAGGTTGAAAAAAGGAGGAAAAAAGGCAGAATTTCGACAAAACAAAAATCTAAATTCTTGTTGGGAAGGCAGAGACCCAAAATTCAATTGCTTCTGAAGTGCTGGACACAAATCAGCAGATAAATCCAAGAGAACCACTTTCGGGAATACAACCTTTATAAATGAGGCCCCAGGTCTTGGGAAATGACAAGATTCACAGCTGACCACATTGATGGAATATTGCGGAGTACTCAAAACTTAGATCTCAACATTTTAAATGCTTTCATTTACCATTCAAGCAAAAATCAGAGCTTAATTATGTTCACATGAAGCTTCTCACCTTTAGATCTTCAGGAACCAACATTTTCCGCGCCTTTTTAATCATGGGCTGAGGTTTGAGGTCCTCGTCAGTGAAGTGATGGCGGCGAGGGTCGAACGCATCCTGGCCGGGAACACTGGATAAAGCCACATCAGCAGGATCGGGATCAAAGGGCCCCATCATCTCACTGCACTCACTGATGGGTGGAGTGGGGAGCGGTGGGCATGTGGTAGAAGAAGGTGAAGGCGTAGGCTCCAGGCTGCCCGGCGGAGTACCTGAAGAGAAAAGCAGATGGATGTAATGAAGGGACATCCTTGGTCGTACCCAGTGCTCCCAGCAGAGGGCAGGATCAGACAGCAGTCTGTCTTTCTGCTCACGCAACACTTTCCAATTATCTTTATCCTGTACTCAGTGTTCGGAAACATGAGGCTGATTTTTGCTCGTTTAATTTGTCAAAAAAACGTTAAAATAATTATACAAAAGTGTGTTAAATTGAGGCTTAATGCTTCCATCCCTTAACTCCATGTTCCAAAACACATTGTTTTCAAGATAAACGTATGCTGAGTATGCTTATTCCTGGTTAGGACCGCAGGGTTCTGCTGGTGCCTATTGTGAGCAAACATAGACGAAATAAAGGGTACACCTTGGGCACATAACCAGTTCATCGCAGGCCACATTCACACACCATTTGGCCCTGAGGGGAATTTTGAGTCAATAAAATAAAGCATGTGAACCCAAACAAGTACAGGGAGAACATGCAAACACCTCTCAGGAAGGTCCTTAACTGGTATATGAAAGGTTTCTTGGAATTTACAGTTTTTTCAACCAGATCGAGTTTATTGTTTCAAGGCCTAATGTCTGTACATCCAATTTTCTATTGAGTTATTGAGAAAAGTTCCAAATTAGATTTGGTTCTAATGGTAACATCAAATATATGCAAATTTGATTGTTAATGTATTGTTATTCAGTAGTCTGATAAAACCAGGGAAACTGTTGGTGAGTTGAGGGTTCCTAGTCTCAATGGCTCTTATAGCCTTCTTGAAAGTCAGGATAGAAAGAGTCTGTTGCAATCCCTTCTATCCACTTCAATATCCTGAAGATGATCAGAAAGGCATGGAAGGTTGCTTGTGACCACATCTTGTTTTCACTCATTTCAAACGCTAAAAATAGCAGTACAATTGTTTTGACATTTGTGTGCCACAGGAAACGTTTGTTGAGATTAAAAAAAGATGATTGAACTACTTCAGAAGAACACATCACGTAAAAAATGACAACTTGAAATGATTGAAATATATTTATAGGAAAACCTACTGCAAAACAATACTCAACAAAAAAAATACTACGTTTTCAAAAATAAAAAAATTTTGTCTGCTGTGTTTAGATTCTAAATTTCTGAACTTTCCAATATCCATTAAATTGAGATCTAACTTGTGTTTTTATATGTGTTTTTAAAATTATTATATATTTAAATAGGGTATTTATATATCATATAATTAATGTTATAAATGACATATTATAAGGTTAGTTAAGTGAAGAAAGAAACATAAATTTTGCCATTTGTTTGGCTTTAAGAACAGCTATTTTTTTGCTTGTATTTTCAAAATGAAAATCACTCAGTAGAAAGGTATTTTCTCGCAAACTGAACAAATATACAGTCTCTGTCAATAGGCGATCATTGACATCAGTGTCTGCATTTGGTATATGGGATAACCGCGATCCAGGAGTCATTAGCAATGTTTCCATCGAATAATCCATGTTCCAACATTTCAAAATATTGACAAACTCTG
This sequence comes from Danionella cerebrum, assembly GCA_007224835.1. Lineage (NCBI taxonomy): Eukaryota > Metazoa > Chordata > Actinopteri > Cypriniformes > Danionidae > Danionella > Danionella cerebrum. The sequence goes on along the minus strand of SRMA01027119.1, from coordinate 386,961 downwards.
GATTGGAAAGCCAAGATGCGCATACATTTTATCCAATAAGAAGAAATGTGCTTAAACTTTGATGGAAACATTTAGTGGATAAATCCCAATGCAACTGCAGATTGCATTTCATCTGTACGAAGACGGAAGTAAGTCATATAAGTCATTATATATGGAAAAGTGCCTACTCCTAATGCTGCAATGTACTTTTTTTTTGATACTTGGCCAGTCTATCAGGAAGTCACAATTTTGTTCTCTGGGACTCATTGGATGGAAACAGTGATTTATTCATAAATATTTTATTCAATATACTTTGGATGGAATCTAGGCTTTTGTAATGTACACAGCTCCAGCGTGTAAAGAAAACTTTGAAAAAGATTTAGCAATATTTTTCTACACAAATCCTTTGTTCTAAAATGATAGACGCTCACTCTTCTCTGAAGGTTATACATTGTAATGACAATTGCAATGACAAATTACAATTGCTCCAAGCTCTTCAGCCTCTGTTCTGTGACGGGACAATCCTGTATGCACTCATTGCAATATCGATGCTGAAATGACATATTGAGCCTACGCTCAGGGGTATCGAAATTTCTTCAAATTGCTCCAAATGAAAGTGTCTGTGAGCAACATACAGAAACATACTGTATCTGATTTAAAAAATAAATAAATAAACAAAAATACGTAATTATTTACCAGTAGGACATGCTTTCAGTCAAATTTATATTCTGCAGACGAATGATTTTATCATATTTACTGTAGCTTTAATGTGGAAATTTCAGTGCTGAAGAGTATATCACCACAATATAGATGTTGATATTATGCATAAATATAAAATTAAGCTTTAATTAAAGCACACAGTGGAACATTGTCACACAGTATAGCGTCTCAACAAAACAGCAAATGAGACCGAGCTCAAAAAGGCAATCTATGTTCAGGAAAGTGCCTCCAAGTGTAACTTTAACCCCTTCAGCACTGGTCCTCTCTTGAATATCAAGCACGGCACATGCACCAGGATATTCTTTTTATAAATGAACACACATGTGGGATTTTCGTTTTTAATGAAGACGGATATTCAAAAAGATCCCCATCACTTTAACCCCTCCCTTTCTTCTTGGAGACTCCAGAAACATAAACAAACATCTCATCAGAGGTACAGTGTGCAGTAGCTGGGAGTCATTCCATCTCAATCTTTCAATCTCTCCCTTGCATACACACACTCCCACACACTCCTCCTCTGCTGTGCTAGGCTCCTCCCCAGACCTGACTCTCACCCCTCCTGCCTCGGCACGTGATGGAGTGAGTGCACATGGACCAACGTGTGAGAAGAGGAAGAGATTTAAAAACATGCGAGCACAATCACACACATGCCGTCTCTGCCTTTCATGCTTTGCTTCTGCCTCACCTGCCTGTCTCTCACTGTTTACTTACAAACCACCGCCTCATTCTGTCCAGTTTTTCTCTTTTCAAAGGCTGCCATCCCTTTGTCCTCGTCAAAGCCAGTGTCCTGAACATTTATCATTAGAAAATACTAAATCTCAGTTGCTCATTTTACTCATATTCTTTGAAGTTGTGCGCATATTACTGGACTGTGGAAAAATATGTTAAATAATTCAATTTCTGCCAAAAAGAATAGTACTAAAATTGAAGTGTAAATAATGTTAAAAGCACAAAGCGTCTTTAATTAATTATTAAATGTAAATATCATATTATATGATCAATCTCAAGGGGGCAAAAGTGCCGTTTTTCTGCTCATATTTGCAATGATGGAATAAAAGTTGGTGGAACACTCAATATGGCTTTGTTCATTAAAACATTAGCTATTAAATGAGCCACTTCTGGATAATCAGTGGGCTACTGCCTTTAGTTTCTACTGGAAAATAGCATATAAAAATCTAATTTCATATCAAAACTAGACTTTAAAGCAATCTTGTACGCTAGCCACAGTTTCATCTCTTATGAGATTGATTCAGCTCGAAAGGACAATATGAAAATGTAAACATGTAAGCCAATCATATCCTCACCTGATTCTCATGAATTTCACTTTATTTGAAGATGCCATTAAAAAAAGATTTGTTTTAAAGTTATGGCACATTGTGGGATATCGAATAAAACATAATAGTATTAATACATTCAATCTATACAGCACTTTTCCAGACGCTGTACATTTTTCAGAGCATTATTCATTCACTCCACATTGACACAGTACTTGTGATAAGCTACCTTGGTACCCCTCACAGAAAATGCCCCATGACAGAAAATGGCTGCCAAGTCACGCCTACCACCAAACACACATCCACAAAGGGCAATATGGGTGAAGTGGCTTGCCCAAGGACCTGCCAGGGTTCGAACCACCAACCCTTCAGTTATTGGACGACCAACTCCACCACTAGGCCACTTGTCATCCTTATTAACAATGATTCCTTTATATGGTATGTTCATGTTCAGGTAGATATTTTTCCAATCTTCATTTTCACTCATGAACCTTTCCCCCTCACCCTTCCCCAATCCCTCATCAACTCCCCCTTTCAGTCCAACGCCGTCTTGTCCTGTCATTACTAGTGTAAAGTGACTCGTGGGAACCACAACTAAAGAATATTTACATACAATCAATGCTCCAATCCAGAGGAGAAAACACCACACCAGGTGTTTTACTCCCCTGGAGAAAGCAAAACTGTCCAACTCAGCAAAGCATCTACTTTCCCATGTGATGGGTTTTGAGCGAGACAGGACACAGTAAAAAAAAATTGATTAGAAATAGAAATAAAATCCCACAACACATGCTACTTGCTGGTAACAATCACAGTTTTGTTTCTTGATCTAATCAAGTAGCCTCGCTAGCTGATGATACTCATCACACTTTGGTTCCATCATATATAGCATTTTTATCTAGCCACACAACTAGCTTGGCCATGTATGAATATATGTTCCTGTTTATTTTGAAAAGGCAATCTCTAGGAGAAATGTTACAAGCATACATTTACTAACCAAATTACAAAATAAGTAGCCTTCCAAACACACCCAATCGACAACACAACACACGCCCTAAACTGCAACACTCTTCACACTAGTCCACAAGCGTCAGCAACTCACACACCCCAACCATGAATACCCTGAAACTTCCCAGTGACACTCACCCATGAGACAGCCTGGTTACAGTTTAGACCACGGGATCCATGTGAATTCCTTCAAGCATGATTGGAAACCGCAGATTTCGACAGAATGCATCAGATGAATCTAAATCCTTGTCTACAGCTTAAGATTTTCAACACAAAGGTGGACAAAGCTGAACATACGTGTAAATAATTCCAGTATTAATATCAATGAAGCAGTGCATTTCCACATTCAGAAGGAGTTGAAAACACAATTAATCGGATTGCTTTGCTTGTCTAACATCATGTTGCCTAATGCATTAGAACAGCCATGAGAGAGCCCGGTCTACTGACCCAACATGTGATTGCTGGCGGACATAATAAGAGAAAGCCAAAACAACACCACCTTTGCATTAAGATCTGTATATATTTCATTTAAATGTCGCTAAAATCAAGTATATTCACATCATCGACATGCAAAGCTCTCACCCATAGTTTGATTTTTCCAGCTGTTGTGGTTGTCTACAACACATCTGACCAATCACAATGCAACTTTTTGCAATGTCCCTCTAAACATTCAACATGGCGGTTGTGAACCAACATGGCATTTGATTAACTTCTGTAAGTATTATTATTAGTTTCACATGTGAAAAGGCAGATGTCAGGGAAAGAAACGCATGTCCGTGGGCAAATATCCTTTGTGTAAATATCCAATTGGCGAGCACTAAATTAAGGCCAGGGTGGGACTTCTTGTGTTTCACACAGCTAGCGGAGGAATTATTAGCACTACGTCAACCTTTTTGTGTCGATTACAACAGACAGAAAAAAAAAACGGTAAAAAAAATGTGCCAGTAATGTTTTATCCAACGTAATTATGCAAAAGGCAACACGAGTGCTCATCTTCGCCATCGGGTTTAAGGACCCCTATGTACCCGTAACTTTAGCCTGGCATTAAATCCCTCTATTCTTGTGAAACTTGTACCCAACTTACGACAATTGTTTATTTTACTGTTTCCATTTAAAGTGAAATATTTTGTAGATGTGACGCTGTTTAATTCAGCTAAATACAGTGAATTCTGTTAAATATTAATCTGTTCATGTGAAGCATGGGTGGTTAAAAAAAAATGCAGTACGTACCGAACAGTGAACCATGGATAACTTAATGTTAAAATAATTCTCAATACAAAACACAACTTAAATCGCTGTTCATTAAGTACATTTTGAACATACATTTACTAGTCGGTTTCTTTTTTTAATTTTTTTCTACAACTGCCTTTATTGAATTTTTAAATAGACAAGACACTGGAGAGAGACAGGAAAAAATGTTGGAAGGGAAATCAGGGAGGACTCAAACCCGCATCGCCCTGCGCAACCCCACGTACATGTTCAATGCACCATCCACTATGCCACAGGGCCAGACAATTACTTTACTTTTAAAGCTATTTGCTTATATGTCCATTATAGATTATTTGGCATCAGCTACATTGATGTGAAAACTACTAAACCAACAGGTGGCAGTTTTAAAAGTAATTTTCAGCACTGTGTGTACACAAACACAGGTGCCTGTGCTTGGTGATCAAAACTAAGCACGCACATGTAATCCTGTACATGCTGTAAGCTTGACGACAATGACAAACTCCACCATTTCTGACCATGGTAGAAAAAAAAATTTTCAGATTCTGCAAAAAAACCCAGAAATTTAAGTCTTTCAGCAAGACAATGACTACAAGCACACATCCAATACATCAAATGAATGGCTTCAATGAACAGTGACTGTCCATCCAACCAGATGGAGTTTAAAAGGCACTGAAAAGTGGAATGAGCCAAAGTTCCCCAAAATATTGCGATGGACCGGTGACCTGGCCAGGGTGTACCCTGCCTCTCGCCCAATGTGCGCTGGAGATAGGCACCGGCAGACCCCTGTGACCCCAAAAAGGAATAAGCAGGTTGGAAAATGAATGAATGAATGAATGAATGACCAAACGTTTTTGCTATTATGTAGTAACCTGTGTAGAAAATGTATTTCATAGACCTTTAGTGTAACAGTATAAACAGTGATTACTTCAGTAAGTTTGCATTTTTTGGATGCAGTACCAAACGTCACCATCAGAGAAACCCCAAAAATGTGGAAAAATCATATAAAACTACCAACTTTACCAAAATGTAGCTTAAAATCTGTTAAAGTTGTGTCTTCAAAAAAGGCAAGCTGCATCAATGTAAAAACTTGTGTCCATATCATGCATTTAAACGTAATAAATCGTTGGCACTACATTTAAACATATTAAATATCAATCACTAAGAATCCCTGACCTTTGTAAGGATTGTTCCTTCATCCATGTGCACAAACAAGCTGAAAGCCTGGAGAGCCCCTTCATTCTACAATTTTCAATGATAAATAATGCACCAAGGGTTGCACTGAAATGGAAAAATCCCAGCAGATCACAGATATAGATAAACATTTAGATATTTGTAAATAAATGTATCTGGAACAGGCCACAACTTCTTCACAGTATTTACAGTGCAACAACCTTCAAAGCCACCAATTACCATGACGTAGATGGCAACATCAGAATGGTAAATCTTGTTTCACTGCAGCTTTAACACAAGTGAAAAAAAACAAGGCTTCACTCACCATGCAAACAGTCTGAGTTTCCCAGCATACTTTGCGGCGTGTGCATGTCCAGCCCAAGCAGTGAGGGTGAAGATGCAGTGGCAGATGTTGGTGAGGATGAAGAAGAGCAGTGTTGAGGTGAGGTGGGCAGGCATTGGGAGCCCTGGTTGGGAATAGCGGACTGAGAGCTTTGAGAGGGAATCTGAGCTGAGGTGGAGTTGGATGTGTTATGGATGCTGCTCATCCCGTTCTCAGTCAGAAACTCCTCAAGATCCATGTATTGCAACTGAAACAGCCCGCCATCGCACGGCAATGTCCGTTCCCATAGCAACGGACCAAGGAAAGAGTTGTTGCCATTTGAGTAGCCTGTCCCTGTTCCATTGCTGTCAGTGACAAGTCCATTAGTGCAGCCATTGCGGAGACCACATCGGCCAAGTGAGTCCTCATCGATGTCCAACCGGTCCTTACCTGTGAGGGAAACCATCAAACTCAATTTAATCAGCAGCCAGTGATGAAGATCTAAGGCAGACATCAAACGACTAGAGAACACAATTTTATGTCGTAATATGTTGGTGCTCTGATATTCATTTTAATAACAAATGCAATTCTAAAAATATTGATGTTAAACAATGGGCTTTTTACGCTGACTAACAATCACAAATATGTTCCAGTGCTCTTCAAAGCACAAGATAAAGAGATTTAAAATGTACAGCCAATCATAAAAACTGTACACTATAGTAAATACCCAACATTTTCAAAAGGTATTTAGTCACTCATTCAAGTTTAAAAGTCAGATGTTACTGAGGTCCCCTCTACTACACAGGTCACAGCCTGGCGGTGGTGTTAGAAGCAACAAAGTAGCTAGAGACTTCCAAATGCTATGCGACCAATGGTACCACAGAAGAACAAAGCAAAGAGCGTTTCGGTGAATGGGTTTCCACGGATGAGCAGCTGTGCCCAAGCCTTCAATCACCAAGTGAAATGCAAAACATTCAAAGCACACAGTCACTGGACTAGAGCAGTAGAGACAGATACTCTGGAGTAACCATTAAGGTTGGCAAATGGAAATCAATTCTGATTCTGGAATGGGATATTAAATGAAGTTTGGACACTGCCAGGATATTAGTGTGGTAGCCTAAATATCAGTTCATAAGGATGTCCAAAAAAGGAGCTCAAAAAGAGTGGCTAAACTGTACAAATATGGTTGACACAAGATGAACTCAATGAGGGCCACACATTTTTTTTAAGTGTGTAGTTGGATTGTGTTTGTAATTTTGGCTAAAAGTAGACAAAGTGCAACATTCGCAGTCAGGCCATCTTGATTTTGTTGGTGGGAGACTGCTCTTTGGGAACGCAGCCAAACAATTCTAGGGGTGATGATCCCAAACCACTTTGATGGTAGACTTTGGTTTAGGAATTTAAGAATGACCAAACCAATATTTCAGATGATTGGTTGGTTAGCCCATTAATGCCACCCACTTGCTCGCCATAACACCTGAAAGAAAAACGCTCGCCATTGCATTGAGATTTATTCTGCAAATACATTTCAATCGTAGTTTATGTGCATTTTTTTCTTTACGGATAAAAAGTTGTTCCTTCTTAGTTGTGTGCATCATTTTTCAATGCACATTTTGAAAAAGTATTCACATCTTGGCATTTCCATCCAAGATTTTTTACACGATAACCCACATTCACCAAAACTAGGTTGATCACAAACATCTTTTTAGAAGAATGGTCCGAAATTCCAATCAACCTTGTGGAAAGCCTCCCCAGAAGAGTTGAACTTCTTGTAGTTGCAAAGAGTGAACGGATATCTTTGGCTCTACTTGCGTCTTGAGGCAATGAGTAAATACTTTTGCAGAACAAGAAGCAGTTGGGTAATATTATGAGTTAATAAAAAAACATAGTCTCCACATAGTAAATCAACAGGAAAAATGCTTAACAGCATGATTGAATGCAGAGGTTGAAATTTTAAAGTCTATTAAAGTGTGGTCCTAGACACCAAGGGGGGGGTTTAGTCTTAACAATGCAAGCTTGGGCTATATTAGGCTTTTTATGATACACTTGTGTGGAAAAAAGTTTGAAATGAGACATTTCTGGTAAAGTTAAACAACAAAATATAAAGGACCTGCAAGCTATTTTTCCTTTGAGAACAAAACTATAAAAAAAATAAAATATATAAAATAAGCAGTGGCTAATCCAAAAAATGAGTGTGTTGCTTGTAATAAGTATTATCCACAAACAATCTCTGGATTTCCCGGATGACCAGATAATCAGTGCTAGAGACTGGCAGTAATCCGTGAATAAGTTTTTTTTTCCACAATATTAACAGGCTCTGGAAATCTTCAGCCTATGTGACTGTGCTGTACCCTGCACAGGCTTAGAACCAGAATGGTTTAGCCAATAGCTGACCTGGAATTACCTGGGCAGTGAGCTAAGTGCCTGAATGGACTGGCCTTGTTTATCTCTAAGACCCATGTGATGTCCTGGCTGAGATATGCTCGCCAGCACATGTCTCACAATGGAACAATTACAGATTAAACTGGTGTCTCCAAGGACCCCAGTGAGGGAGAGTCTCACCCTTCATCTCGTTACAGTCTTTGACGCGCTGGTCGCACTTCACCGGGAGCTGCAGCAGCGACTTTAAGTTTGCTGAGGAGTTCAAGTGTCCTCCGTTATGTCCAACTCCTGCCTGGCTGCTGGTGCCAAACTGCGGGCTGGCACCGGCTGAGGGAAGATCCGGGGGAAGGAGCTGTGAGAGCGGCCTGGCCATCATCCAACGTCCGCCGGATCGTGCTCCTCTGACCGCCAGATGCTTGGGTGGATCGATGCTATTGAGCAGCAACCAAAACACAAATAAAAGTTAGCTTCGTCCAGTGGCCCAAAAGGCACTCGCGCATCACACCAAAATGATACTCGTTTGATTAAAGTGGATCATAAATCCTGTCTAGTTTGGAGCGTGCACGGGAGGTGCTCACGTGCATCGACAGTATCTAATGTCAAATAAAATTAGACCTACCTTTAATGGAAATGCGCCTTTTAAACGAAGAGAGCCATTCTGATTGGATCCGATCGGGTGGAAATAGGCATTCCAGAAAGACTTGACAGCTTATCTCCTGCAGGAACTTAAAAAAATGTCCACAAAGCGAAGTCCAAAAAATATTCGGATAGAATGGTCCCAATAACTCGGATTAATAAAATAGAATAATGCACACGAAACACTTGAAAGCTCTGAAGTCAGAGATGCGTCGTGTCACAAATGACAGCTGAAAACAACACGAACAAAGTGCTGCTGAGTCAATTTGTGCTGCGTAGCGCGATTGGAGGGATGTTGATGTTTTTTCCGTCGAGTCGCTCAATCACTTTCCCCCCCCTTGTGCTCTCCCCCTTCTGTTCAGTTCTCTCTCTCTCTCTCTCTCTCTCTCTGCATGTGTAAGTGTTTGTCACCGCACGCTTTGAGCTTCAGTCCTGTCTGAGCTTTTCGCTCAGCTGGAACGAACACGGGCCGCTCACGTGACGTCACTCCTCCAGGACTGGAAGCGCGAAACGGGCACTCCACACACTGGCGGAGCTGTGCTCATGAATATTAATGAGTCACGCCCCCTCGTGACAGGCACGCTCCTCTGGGTTAGATGACACTTAATAAAGACAAGTTTGTCAATATTTCACTCCTAGATGTACTATGTTTGGCACCCAGCACAAACACGTGAACGCTCAATTACTAATTTTTCAGTACAGGACATCGAATAACTGGTTAAAATCAGCACTGAGCTAAATCAACATCCACAGTTAAAAGTTTAAACTATCTCTGAGCGCTGCCTTTTGGTAGGGGGCGGCCATGAAGAGAACAGGCACACTTTTCCACTTCACCAGTAATCTGCGGGAAACGTGAGCATCACGCGAGAGATGGCAACTACACGTTGTCTCTGAAAAACAGACTCGAGCCCCAGCGCACATGGTGTCCGCACGCGGAGACGCAGCTGAGCCTCGAGTGCTTAACGCTGCTATTGGCTGAGGGAAATCGAGCTCCTTCCTGCGTGCTCCGCTATTGGCTACAGTAAAGAGCATCGCTCCGCCCCTTCCTCCCACCCATGCCACAGCCGCGTGAGGATACAGACGCTGCCTGAATCCAGCACACACCCAACAGAACATTCCCAAATTAAAGAAATACGAGTACTGAGGATGACCCCACCGAACCCGACCTCACGAGAGAGGATAAACATCACAGCAGCTGTCACATAATACATTATTTTACAACAGAAAGACCTGCAACCAGGCGCTATTCCCGCACAACATCCGTTTCCCTCTCATTATGAATCCAAGCCGGTCTCTCTTGGACACAAGCACACATTTTTGTCCTCCCTCGTGCACAAGCTCGAGGACTCTCGGGGCATTTGTTTTCCACCCACCACTACAAGCGTTTGAGTCCATGTGACCGAGGAGATGAGTGGTGCGGGCGGGGCTGGGGCACCTGCTGCACAACATTAGCTGCAGGATCCTTGCTGCCCCCAGCTGATCAACATGGAAATGAGCAAGAACGAAGTGTCACAACTTCAAAGCTGTCACCAGCAGCATATTGAATGGATAAAACATGCACATTTCAAACAAAAGAGGGTTTGACAGCATCTATCTTGACCTAAAAGCTTTGCTTTTAAACGAATTCATTTAAATATTTTATTTATAAATAGTTAAACACACTGGCCAGCATATCAGTTTCAAATCCAGAGCACAGAACCTTAAGTGGTGTTTTATTTATTTCTCTCAGAACCATAGCGTCACGTTTAACTGTTTGCTCAAATAAATTACCGTACCTTTAAAATTATTTTTGTGGCAATGCTTTATTTTTTTTGTACAAACCAGCTTCTATGTTACAAGTATTTTTTCTATTTCATTACGCAGTCTTTTTTAACAGCATTTTTAGATAAGGTCAAAACAATGTGAAAACATTAAAAAAAAAAACCTCCTAAACCTTATACTCTGTTCCAAGTACTTTTTTGTGCAAGTGTTGCAAGAACTTTGAAAAACATAAGCCATATCACAGGTGTTGTTCATCTGAGGGCTATCCCTTGTTTTCTCACACAGATTTGGGGTCTGTAAAATGAAACTGAAAGACGGTTGCACATTTTCTAACATTTTAAATTGAATTGTCTTGCAAATTATATGTCATAACTCTTGTAATGTTCATTTTAAACCAATCGTAACCCTTCTGAAACCTACACATTACACTTGAGATCAAAATTAAACAATAGGTGGGTCAACGTCATTCCTACTTAATTTAAAACTGCCAATGTGGTTGACAAACACACCAGTTAATTAAAACTAAGAGTTTGTTAATTTTCTCCTCACGAAAAAAAAAGCATTTTGGCAGAAACCACATATATTTAGACTTTAGTGTGAAGCCTGGAATTGAGCAGGTGCCTTGCAGGATTTCAAGACTCCTGACATCAATGGTGCACAAAGGCGGTCCCATTTTGCCAAAAATCGGAGGGGCCTTAAATCCATCTTCTTTTCGCCTGTATTCAGAGGATGCATCATTACCATTCACATATCCCAAGATGCTTTGCATTCTTTTTTTTCAACAGAATCAACACAAAATGGCGAGCAACGCAACATTTTTATATAAGGACAGTAGTTAAAGGGATTCTTTAAATGCTAGTAGTGATGGTAGCATTTTAAAACATCATGGTTTTATTTTAAAAACATGATGTTAATAACACATAGCTATGTGATGTATGCTGTTGATGCAGGTCACTTTGTTGTAGGGAGCAAGGAGCAGACGGAGGAGTTTTCAAAACTCAGAGGTCAGAATGAGGCTAGATATTCCCATTTGCCAACTGTTGATGGAGCCTTCTCCAAAGCCATAGCCTCCAGAGACTGGGTAGGCTGCGTTCTCGGAAGGAAGCAAAACCTTGATTGGGACATTGCTTTTTTATTTCATGTGGCTGCCATTTCAAGAATGAAAGAGAGGCTCCTGTGGGAAGAAACCAAGTATATGTAACAACTGCAGATATTTAAGCCTATATCACCAGCATAGGGAGTAATGTTAAATATATTACATTATTAGTCAGATGTCTACAACACATTCCTCCAGCATCAAAGTAGGAACTTACGCAACAGTACTACATCCTTTATCTTGATTTTCTTTATACTATTTCTGTTTCTTCCCTTTGGCTTTTTATTTTTAAAATGTCAGCCAAGTGAATAGGCGAATAACCCCCTAAGACAAGAATTGATCTGGGGATGAGTGCAAAAACACATTTACTGAATTAAAGGTCTCAATGACCACAATCTCCTGAATCATCTGTAAATGGAAGCAGTCCAGAAATATCAGAACTCTTCCTAGAGCGAAGCGATCAGGGGTGATTCTGGCATATTCAGATCTCCATGGAAGGTTTAGCCAACAATCTGTGGGGATTACGTCTGGCTGAGACTAGGGAAGAAGGGTCTAAGTCTGGCAGATTCCGTTATGGCTCCATTGTTCCATGTGGTGAAGGGATAACTTTTAACACTTGGACAACTTCTTTGCAATAAGGTGCCATCTTTTCATTAACCCCAAACATACAGCTAGTTTATCAAAGTAGTAGCTTAAAAACTGTCCAATCCAAAGACTAGACTTGACTCCTATTAGGTCTGAAAATGGCTGAGCACTGATCAAATCTTATGGAGCTTGGAAGACTCAAAACTGTGATTGCAGCAAAAAGTGCATGAATAAAATATTGTGCAAAGGCTGTGCATACTTTCAAAAACACGTGTAAATCTTAAAGGTTAAATGAAGATTATATCAAAAATGTTGATGGTTCCACCCCAAAGTGCATTTGTTATGGATGCTTCCATAACTTTTAAAAGCTAGTTTCTGCCAACATTTTAATGTTTCTTGAGAATTGATGGGACTATTTCACACACAGAATTCACTTTTCCCACCATTACTTTTCAAGATCATAATTATTCAGATACAACATGAAATGCAGCTCTACACAAACGCTCAACACTTTATAGTTTAATTAAGTCAAATAAATATGTAACACTGAAATCACAAAACCAACATGTGTACGTGTAAAAATGAGCAAATAGCATTAAAATGTTTATTAAATGATTGAGCATCAACAACCAGCTTATTGTGTAGATAAATCGATAACAACAGGTGAAATACTTTATAAAGAAAGACAGGATAAACTGGTATCTGTACATAAGAATAAGTGAGAATTATGTGGGGTACGTTAATAGTTGGCAAGTAGACAGAATGTCAATGATTAATATATTTATGTGCTGATCTAAGGTGACGACTCTTACAATCTCTCTTTCATCTACCTGAAGTGTTGCTATGATAAAAAGGTCAGCGTTTGCTTTAAAAACATAGTAAAAATATTGACACATTTACATAACAGTACACTTTTATCTATCGTTCCACCCTTAAACTCTCCACATGTGCATTACGCTACAATGTACATTGTTACAAGTTGTTAAGGCATCCGCCTTCAGCACAAAAAAAATCTATAAATCTCATTTTTATTGTCTTTTGACATGTTACTGGGGTAATTTCTTCCTTCATAAGTGCTGGCATAATGTTTCTTTGTGTTATTGCAAATTAGTTTGGCTCCTCTTGAGTTGGATTTGTTCACCATGTCCAACAAGCTCTTATTTAAATACTCTTTAAAATAAAACACTTATTTGTCAAGCAACACCCTTTTTTTCCTGATGCCGAATGCTCTTTGATGCAAAAATGATAATAATCAGAGTCTAAGGGAACACCATCAATGCAATAATTGCATTCGGCCATGTTCAGAATGCATATCTTAGTCCAAATATAATTGAGTAAAATCGAAACAGGAATCAGACTCATGAAGGAGCTGAAGTGGCCCACATCAAAATCACTAGTAAACCTGGACGCGAGTTCTGTTCTAGGAGCTTTGCACAAGTCTCCGAAGACAGTCATCTACTACAACTCCCATCTGTGTGCAGGCACATTTAAATTTGGCTTTATAGGTAACAGCAGGTGCCTATTCCTGCACTATATCCAGCTTCATTTGATATCCGACCTTGTATCTTTCCTTTCCGACTTACGCATTGTGATATCTGCCACTGTACAATGATGAAAAAGTCAGAAATGGTGATGGAAAAAAAGACACGGTCTTCCAAAATCAAAATTAAATGAAATTGAGACGTGAAAATTTCTTATACAGGACACATATGAGCTTTAGGTCAGTTCAGCTTTCAGACGGAATTTAGCCTTTGAAATGAAACAATCAACAAAGCACACAGGGAACTGCTAACATATGTGAGCCAATGGAATAAGTCAGCAGAGGAAAAACAGGGCTTATTGGACTAAATAGCAGGCCGTACAAAACTAAAAACTTGTGAAATCACCCACAGGTTTCTGATGAAGGGTTTGGAGAGACTGAATATTTGTAGTTGAACAAAATGCCAAAAGAAATCTTCTTTCAAAGATTGACCAGTAGTAACATTTGTCTGGAACATAAAAAAGGAAACATCTTCTTGGAACTCCAATATGAAGGAGAATTGAAAATAGCATTTTGACTTGCGTTCCGTCAACAGGGCAATATTTGACTCTTTCCGCTTCAAACTCTACAAATTATGGGTGAGATCATAGTCACAGAGACAACTACTGTTTACTATAGTCTATAGCAGGAGTACACAATGTTCCCGGAGAGTCAGAGCAGAGTACATTTAGCTTTAACCTTGGTGAAACACTAATTAAGATCATTTTTGTTTGATTTGAGCTGATAGCGTGTCACATCACCATCTGTACAGCTATAGAAAGCTGAATAAAGTGGTTAACATTACAATTAACATTTACTGAGAAGAGGTTTATATTTGTCAGGTGTGAGCGGTTACTGCTACGTTCAGGCTCCTGCATATTTGATTTTTTTTTTACCCATATGTGACTTGTCAGACCTTTTCATAACACGATGTCTCAGTTTTTTTCAATTTACCCCTATGGTCACCTTCATATATGCTCCTGAATCATACAGGGATCAGATTTTGTGTAATGCTAATGCTATTGAAAGGTGAGAGACAACACAACTTTCAAACAGTGGGAAAATAAACAACTATGGACAGGGACAGAGAGGAAACTCTGACACTCACAAACATTCGAAGCTTCTCCTGTTGGTCTCAATCAGAAATGGACTTCACTCACTTAGAACAGCACTCACATTCATGTTTACAAGCATATTGTGAGTGGTGATTTCATCTATAGATCCAAAACACTTCAGGGCCACTTTCAGATCACACATGAACACACATTTTCACCCACAAAATCTGAATGAAGACATGCAGTCCGAACATAGCCTAATCCCCCTAAAAACACCAAATTCAACGCTACATCGATTTCAGTTGTGGTCAAGAAAATCCCAACATTTCAATTCTAAAAAGTGCATATAAATATGAATCTTTGCCACTTTACACTGCATGGTATGGAACAGTTGACATGCTCTTGGCACAGGCTTGGGCTCCACCGTGTTCTATCCTTAGTTTGGTACATGTTTTAATGAGGGTACTACCGGTCAGAGTAAATGTAATCGAAATCACTTATTGGGCCAAGAAAATTCTAATTTCCTTCACGAAAGACCACACTAGGTTAATCACGAGAGATGGCAAAACAGCAGTGCATTCATCATGAACATCAACAGTGTCGTTTAGCAAGAGAGAGAAAAACTTTGGAAAACAGTACAAACAAGGTGAAACAAGGAGGCACAGATCTTCTCATTGTAGAGGGCTGGATCTAGCATAGTCATAGTGGAGACAGATGGAAACTACAGAAGCATTGCGTATGATGACGCTCGCTCACTCAAGCAAACCGTACTGTACCGAACCATTGCATACCATGCAGTGAAAAAGCACCATTAGTGTGTGCTACACAGGCGATTTCCCTTTGCACTCAAACCTCCTGTATGTTGCTCCCATAACAAATTTAACACAAAGCCCATTGTCTCGTTGCAATCTAGCCAATGTCCCTCTACACACTTTTTTGTGTCTTGTGAGGAGCATTGAGTTCCAGAAACGACAGGGACACTGTTTACAGGAAAACGCTCTGTTAGTTAAATGAGTGCTTCTGTGTATAAGAGCTGAGAGGAATCGGCGAGACTGCTTTCCACAAACGGGACATTTTAAACGATGCTGAAGACCCCTCACTTTGGGGCAATGTCTAGCTGCTATATGAACTTTTAGTGCAACTTGTTGTGAGAAAGTAGCACAGAAGCAGAGGGGACAAGATGTTCGTTTCCGGGGAACTTTGAGAGAACGGAGCCTGTTCAGCATTGGTCCACCTGGGACCCCCAGCTCATAAATACCACTTCCGCGCCTTATTCTCACAAGCATAGCCATGCGCTTCTTAATCTGATTTTGAGTCCTGTGAATAGCGCTCTCTGATCTCTTGAGAAATGTTCTTTCCCCATTGGTGACTCCTCTGCCTATTTTGACTGTCGGGGTCCATCTGTAGCCTATCTCTTCTCTCTCTTGCCGACTTTTTTTTTTTTTCCTCCGACGCTTTGACTCTTCTTGTAATTGAAAAGCGTGGTCCTGTGCAGACTTTACCTCAGATGAATGTTGAGTATTGTGATGTGACTCCGATGGGGGCAAGGCATGGGCCTGTACTGCTATGTTTGAAATGAGCGCATGCTTGTTTCCAGTGTAATACATTTCACCCTTTGTGACACCAGTATGTCCATGTTGATGGTCACACAAAAGGGGTGCAGTGGAGGTTGATGGCAAAGATTGAGAAAAAGAGGCATTTGATGTCGAAGAGTGTGTAGCATTTGAATCAGGTGTATAAAAGAGAGGAGAGTAGCCCGCTTGTGGTTGTTGGGCTGCTTGCTGACTTTGAAAAACTCCGAGCTGCTCGGCACTAGGCTGTGCTATCTGTAGCAGAGCATTTGTAGCAGCTTCACTTTCGGAAACTGAAACATTAGCACTATCTTCACTAGAGCTTCTTTGAGCAACAGGCTGACCAGTCCGCGTTAACCCATGCTGGGAAAGCCTGTGACGTGTAAGACTGTTCGAGTATGCAAAAGCCTTTCCACAGACTTCACAAGAAAACACTTTTTCTCCACCACACTCGTGAACTGTTTGGTGATGCGCACTCAAGTGAAAGTGATGACGGAATGATTTCCAGCAGATAGCACATGTGTAAAGCCTAGAGGGTGGTTGAGAGTTTGATCCTTCTACTTTGAGATCATGAGGATATGAATAGAAAGAAGAGCTGCTTTGGGCGGAGGATGGATAGCTGCTCAGGTTGTCCCCACCTGGTGTTGTTGGCACTTCCTCCATTTCCCCTTTCTGGTGTAGTTTGGCATGTCTTTTAAGGCTCTGAGCATAGCCAAACTCCTTGCCACACAGGATGCATTTGTAGTTCTTTTCTCCAGAATGCACTGTGTGGTGCTTGCTAAGATGAAACGCCTCTCTGAAGTACTTGCCACATACAACACAATGGTAAGGCTTTTCTCCAGTGTGTATTCGGTCATGCCTGCGCAAGGTTTCTCTTCTTGCAAATCCTCGACCACAAATGGTGCACAAGTATGGTCTAATATACCCATCAGGCTCTCCTGGTCTATTAAAGTACTCCCTTTGTTTAGTGGCCTCCCCGCAGGTTATGCCAGTTTCTTTCTTTTTACGGGGTTTTCGAGGGCGTTTTGGCTTCCCGACAAGAGTTTGCTGGTTAAGGGCTGTGACACTGCCTCTATAGGACTTTTCCAGAACAGAAGTTGAAGCAAGTTGCCCAAGGCCGAGACCCCCAAGCAGTCCACCAATGATGTCCTTTCGATCATCCCCTCTATTGGCACTATGGGCAAGCTCATTGTTTACTGCTACAGCAGTTATGGCAGAAATGGCATTATTAACAGAGCTAGTGACATCATCTTCAGAGTCCTCCAACAGTGATGAAAGTGGGACATGTGCCTGCTGTTCCTGGCACTGGTTTTGTGGATGCGGATGCAGGGTAGGAGCTAATGGTGCTTTCCTAAGTGCAGTCCCTGCCATGCTCCCACCTCCACATGGGCTTGTTCCAGAGTACATGTTTCCTTGAGAGCGCTGGTCCTTGTAGTCACCACTGAAATCATCCCTCCGATATGAACCTGCACAACAGACTAAACAGTAATAATGCTGGTAGCACACAAATTTCACTTGGAGTGAGCTTACTTAAAACATTCACTACTCACCGGCTGCATTAGATGCTAGACCTTCTTGGGAGCTGCCAGCTTTATTGCTCTTGTCTTCGACTACATTACTTTCATGCTTAGATCGAGCTGTGCGTCCTGACTTTCCGCATGTGCCCGAAGCGGCATGGTTCAAAAGAGAAGTACTTTCCCTAAAACAACGGCCACAAGCCGGGCAGCGGAATGGCTTTTCATCATGGATTTTTTCATGGCGTGTGAGTGACTCACGTCGATTGAATGCACGACTACATGTATTGCAGGCATACGGTCGAGCACCAGAGTGAATAACACCGTGTTGAAGGAGGTGTCCCTTTTTCTTGAAACCTTTGCCACACTCAGAACAATGAAAAGTCTTCTCAGGACTGCTGCATGTAGATGTGGCAGCAATGTCTTGAGTAGTATGCGGAATGCTTGGATCCGAAGGATGCAGAACTGGGTTTACAACGTTGCTTCTAGTGCCACTTGTGCCAGCTGTGGTTAACTCATGACTACGCAGATGTCTGCGCAGACTAGAGAGTTGTGTGAAAGTTTTGCCACACTCACTGCAATGATAGAGTGGCTCTTGCCCAGTCTCAGACTGTGGTGGCATGGACATGTGTCTGCCTAATTTTGAGTCATTTGTGACCAAAACTGATATAGAAGAGGACGGGGAGGATAGCACAATGGAAGCTGATGTTGAAGGGCTTAGATGAGAGGATTGGTTTACACCAAGACCAGACAAACCAATAGCCCCACCTCCATCTAAGTCTTGAGTGTCTTGGTTAAGTTCCCCTGATGTGCTACTAATTGGGTTTGTAGAGTTACTGTTACTGCTGCCTTCATTCTTTCTCTGAGGCAGATAACCAGCCATGGCTTTCTTTCTCCTTCCACCTCCCCCAGTGCCCGTCACTCCAGCTTCACCCTTTCCTTCATCTTTTGATAAAGGAAGCTGCAGAGGAACAGGAAGAGGCAACCCAGCTTCTTGCTGCATCAGAGATGCAAGCTGATTGGATGAAAGAACTGGGATTCCTTGAAAGTCAAATCCTCCAAGTGAGGGAGTCTGGGAGGAGGAGTGAAGTGGATGGTGTGGATGTGAGTGAGGGTGAGACAACGGGTGAGGTGGAAGTTGCTGTTGTGTTGGTGGCTGCGACAGAGAGGCTGAATGATTCTGAGTATGTGAAGGATGAAGAGCAGGGGGGGGAGCAAGGGCTGAACTTGTCTCCCCTGCTGCTTGGCCCAGACCGAGACCAAGATGATTATGACTTCCTTGGTGAACTAAAAATTGCTCTAGACTTGAATTGGTTGGTACCCCAGACAGAAAATACTGATTAGCTGCTAACATGCAACTGAACTGTTGATGTAGGCTCCGTGCGTCAGGCTGATGTCCCAAGGTAGTAACTGCACTACTGCTTGGAGCATTATTGGAAGTTGAAACAGTACTTGAAGGAGATGGCGAAGATGATGGAACAGTGGAAGCCTGTGGTACCGACAGGCCAGGATGCAACGGGGGTGGTGGTGGTGGAACTGATGAAATGAGTCCTGCACTTCCACTACTGCTGGAAAAGTGATCAAATCGTCCAGAATGCAACTGCTCTTGCCCAAGGCTCGTCTCAGATGGATGAAATGAACGCAAAAACTGAGGGTACCCACCCATTGCACCATTGCTATTGGTCCCAGACATTTTGCTTGACTTCCGAAAACCTTGAGATGATGAAGACAGGGATTGTTGTTGTAAGGGAGGGGGAGGTGCACTCATTTTTGAGAAAATCGATGTGGAATCTGTGAAGGTTCTGCCTCGAGATCCTTGTAGCTGACCAAACCCGAGTCCGGATAAAATTGACCCTGATGTGTCAACTTGTTCCTGCAACTGCTGTTGGTGAAGCTGCACTTGATGCTGGTGTTGAAGTTGCCGCTCTAATCCGAGACTTTTGAGCTGATGGGGATGGTGTCCACTTAACATCTCTATGATGTCCACATTGTATTTTCCAAAATGGAACATCTCCCAGTTACTGAAACATGAGTGCACAGTGGTAGCAAACTCAGCTTCATGAGAGGTAGTTGTGCCGTTTTCAAACTGAGTTAGAACAAGTATTGAGCTTAGAAAAAAAACTCTGTATGCCAATCATGTCATTCTGGGTTTTTTTTTTATATTGATTCTAACGTTCAATCACTCGATGTATAACAGGCTCCATACAGATGACAGTTTTTGTATGAATCACCATTGATCACTCAGTATTAAACATCCATCAAAATGCAAAGTCATATGAACAGGTCGAAAAGATGTATCGTTTCCCATGCTGAGAAGAGCACCAAAAGTGAGTATAAGCGTGGTTGAATCCCACATCAAAATGGATCCCTCCAAATAAAATTCAACTTTTAATCCAATAAAAATGTCTTATTTCTCAGTTTCCACGTTTCCGTGAAAAGATGCATCTTCTTGTGCATGGCAGGGAGCAAAATATCTACTACCAACATTTGGTTAGTGAAAGTCACATTCCTGATGCTCCTCTTCTCACTGTAAGAGAAAAGTGAAAAACGTTTAAGAGAAGCTTGGAACAAATCTTTTTTTAAATAGCATGCCACATCAAAAACTAAGAGTGTTATCACTAAACTTGTTTTAGAAAATCCAGCAATGGCCACGCTTCAAAGCAGGACTGCAATTTCCAAAGGCTGTTTCATTAAGGGTGCAGCTAAACTGTGGATGGCGTTTGCTCTACAGCAATTCAATTTGACACATGTGGTTTAGTGATATGAGATACTATCCACACATACCCAGTTATATTGAAAGCGGTTGTTTTTCTGCATGGTTAAGATGCCCGTCCACAAGTAACAGCAGCATTTATTTCATGTAACTACATATTTTTTTAAAAACACTAGGGTGAAACAGTGTTTGTAAACGGAAAAAACCTGCGTATGTGCGGCACACTTGAGTTCTCTGTTTTCATAATTGTGCTGAACAAATTGAAAACAATTTTGTACATCAACATATTTATGCATCATTTTTACAACCTGAAACACACTTAAGTGTGAACACTGTTGTGTCTGGAGTATATCACATTCACTTTCAACTGTGCCAGTTTATCTTTCTACTCATACCTCTGAATAGTGACAAATATGTAGCCTTTTAGTAATGTAAATCTCAGATGTATGCGACATTGCCTTTCAGACTAATGTCACAAAGCAAAAAAACAAACAGATATTTATCTTACTTATAGCCACATGCGGATGTGTCCTATTTTGGATTTTAAAAGCAAATTGGAATCGAGCTGTTCAGATTATCATGAAATCAGATGCAGATCACCCATGCAAAAAATAAATAAATAAATAAAAATCATATTTGGGTCATTTCAGCTTGCTATCTGTACCATATACCGGTAGTTAAATAGCCACGTTCATAAACATGTTTGACTGCAAAGAAAAAAAACACTGCCTCAAAAACCATCCACTGTTCTCCCTAACATTAATTTAATCAGGAACCCCGTTAGAATATAACAATACACCTAGTTTAATTTTAAAGAACATTACAAATAACCTAAGCTTATTGATTCAAATGGAAAAAAATGTATTGTTTATTGTAATTTATCAAATATGTTGCTTTCACTTGTCAGCATTATGAAAAAAACGTGCAGCAATTTCTGATGGATTGTCCACTGTTTTACAGCTAAAACGTGACATATAACAAAACCCCTGGTAACATTCTTAGCACATTTTGATATTTACAATTTTTTACAACTCAAGCAAATAAGATGTATGTTGTTGATGTGCGCGGATGTAATAAAGTGGAGGTTATTCTGGTGAATTATCACATCTTCCGACAATATCGGGTTATCTGCAATAAAAACAAAAGAGCGATTTCTATAAACCACGGGAGGAAATTAGAAAAGTCTCAGGATATTAAACTTTATCTTTAGCAAAACAATGGACGTAGACTATTGCGCGCTGGCGCTATGTGTAACATGTTAGCATGCAGAACAGCTGGCTAATGCTAGACATCCAGTTAAGGGGCGCAGTTTACGTTAGCTTGCCAAGAGTAGCAAGAAGGACAACGCTGCTGCAAAACTGTCCCGTTGTGCCAGGAAACGAACATACCGATTTCATAGTCGAGACAATAAAATAGGCCTTTTACCTACGTATCCATCTTTTAGCTTGGTCAAGATGAACAGGGCCTGCTATACTCTCCCAACCGCCCCATCGCTCATTGCACCCCTGCGGATCTGCCTGCGATGTTTTCCAGTGGT
Source organism: Danionella cerebrum (assembly GCA_007224835.1). Taxonomy (NCBI): domain Eukaryota; kingdom Metazoa; phylum Chordata; class Actinopteri; order Cypriniformes; family Danionidae; genus Danionella; species Danionella cerebrum. Next base: position 364,892 of record SRMA01027119.1, on the reverse strand, counting down.
AGCCTTCTAGCTACAGCTGACATTAGTTAGCAAACTCTGCCTGTGTTGCATGTATCGTTTTTTCATGTCCTGTTGAAATACGTTTTGTATTTCTGTTTGGGGTTGCGTTTATGTGGGCTAAAATATTTTTGACGGTCTATGTTCGTGTTTTACAGAGGACTGGGTGACGTTTGAGATTTAAACAGAAGTCGTTTCCGGACCAGTAAACACTTCCGGTAACCCCTATCGAAACGTTGTGAACTCACTGCAGCGTCTCGGTGAAACGAGTCTTTTGTTGTTTACTAATTTAACATCGCTAATATCGTAGCGTTATTTAATCTTTACTCGATGGCAAACGTTATATGTGGAAATGTTTGTTGTAGGCATCTGCGTTCTTACAGCGTGTATTTAAGCATACATTGGTGAAAGCACGAGCCGCGGCTCGGCTAATACTCTTTAACTCAGAGAAAAACAAATTCGCTATATTTATACCCCGGGGATTTCTTTATGTAGCACGATGATATCTATGAAGCTCTGACAGTAGCCATTTTATTACATTGTTGGAGCTCAAATTCAAAGGACCCAATCAAAATGGCTGCCTCACAACACTATTTTGAGTCTTTCAGTTAAATGCTGTCAACATTGAATACCCAGCAATCATAAACGTTCTCCCAGTGTTTGTTTAAAACTAACATTTTAAAATAATGTCCAGAGAATCAAAAATAAACGTGAGTAGAACTTCCAGGGGACCAAAAACTAAAGTTCAGGCAATGTCCAGGGAACCCTAAAACTAATGTTAGGGGAAGGTTTTGGGAACCATAAATTGTTTATAGGGTATTGTGACAACAGTTCACATGATGAGCTAGCTGTTAGTAAAGCTAACAGTCTCGTAACTTTTGTGTCTGAAGACAAGACTGTTTTTTGTGAAGACATTTTGTATCTGCGTCACTGTTAAAACAAAGAAGGTTAGGTCTATAGATTAATTGACATCCAAGGTAATCAGTTGTAAAAATTGAACTTGCACGTTGCCACCTGACTTACCCATAATTCTGCTCCAGTGGACCACCAAATGAGCTCCATTCTTAGTTTCCCCCCCCCCCCCGCACTACTGCAAATTTCAATGTGAGCTAACAACTTTTTTTAATGCTTCAGAGCTTTATTTGCACATCCAAAGTTCATTTTTTTGCTGTAATTTGCCTTGTTGAGAATGTCCTGTACATATTCATTATTATGGCTTGTGGATACAAAACAAACATTGCTACAGACTTTCCAGACAAATAATTGCTAATTTAACGAATCTGTTCTAATTTTCCCTGAAAGAAATATAAACAAGTGGAAATTTCACTTAATAAAAAAAGACATTCTTTAAAACATACATCCCATGACATCATTAAGTAACCCAATGTGACACCTTCTCAACAAGTACTGGTATATATGCAGGCTCAGAACAATTACAATGTGACATCACGATGAGAAACCATGAAAGGCACTCCTAATCATTAGGAATGCACAAAGTTTCAGCAAACAATGAGTGGTTTGAATGTTTGTGCTTCTATTTTCTACTCATAATTTCAAATGAACTTCATGACAAAGATATCTAAAACAAGTTAACACTAATATACCACAAAAAAATCACCACCAATAATCATAAGATAACCATAACGACCAGAAATTTCACCAATAACCATAATATTAACTGTCATAGTTATGACAATAACAAACACCAAAGTATTATAGAGCTGTTAGGAAGATTGTCTCTAAGTTGTATTCGTAATTCATTAAGATATACACTAGCTCTAGAGATTAATTAATGAGATACCACACATCCTGCTGATGCAAATGTAAACTGCTCTTCCAGACATTTCGGAGGCTTATGTATTCCATAAACTATATCCAGTTTCACAACACTGATGATGATGATAAAGCATATGCCATAGAAGCTCAGAGAATTGATTTTTCATTGGTAAAATGAGTTCCTGGCTCTGGCACTGTTTTATGTTTAGAACCTACAGTATCTACCAGGCTCTTAAGCAAATAATTTCTTGTTTACTGAAATAAGATTTTTAAATACTACTTAAATATATAAGAGAAGTATGATTATTTCACAAGCTGTCTGTAACTAAAGCAGGTGTTGTATAGCCCTTAATATAGATAAGCGTTATTGGTAAGGTAAGTATTGGATATCATTTCTCTGTTACTTTCCTGAATCCTCAGACTATCGTAGAGTCTCAGTTTTAACAGCATGCACACATGGCTTCTTCTTGGAGTTTCAAAAGCAGTCCAGAGGTTCGTCTTGATGCAATACCATACCCTCACCTGAGCGAGACCATAATACTTCTGTGTTATACGCTCTTCACAACAGCTCTATGTTTAGTAGGTAAACCATTTGTTATCACAGGAAACCCAAGTAAATGCATTTTCCCCATCACTACAGGGTCCCAGTGTATTCTTGTGCTTTTGGTGGTCCAGTGTCTCTTGCACTAATCCCTGCTTTTGAAGATGGTAGCATTTGGTGGCTCGGAATCCCAACACAAAGTGCAGTCGATAAATAGTCTTGTAGAATGAAGAAAAACGATGATTGTCACATATTTCCCTTGGTTTTCATCTGGCCTTTTTCTCAAGAATGGCTTTCGTTAGTTCAAAGCAATCTCCAGTTTTTCACTGAAGGGTAAACTTGATTTGAAACTTTACGTGCACGATTTTAAGCATTCCCACAAAAATGTTGAACAGTAAACACTTTGTACACCAGAGTTAGGTTCACACTGAATACAATTTAGGTAAACTTACTATAAGGCTTGCTCTCATTGAGTTTTTTTGGTGTCCTCCCCTAAAGTTTTCCTTGTTAAACCTTGCTGCACTTCCTTAATTTAAAGTGGATAGGAAGAGACAAGATACAGCATTACATTTATCCAACTGTTGGTTTAAGCACTCCACACTCAAAACTGGCTCCTCTCACTACTATTAAATAAAAAACTCTCTCAAACATGGATGAGAGAAGCCATTCTCTGAAATATACATATGGCTCTGTAGCAGCTATCACAATGTTTAAGAAAGTGAAATATTCAACACATGATCTGGAGAGATGAAAAGTCTCTTCATGTGAAATTTACACTAGGTTGTAGGTTTAGATGCAAATAAATAGTTGTATAATTTGATAGTTCTGGTCTAGCAGAACAACAGAATCTTCAGATGTGACAGAACTTGTTATACCTAGTGAACGTACCAGTATATACACCAAATATCTGCAAAACAAGTTGATATTTCACTGTTCTCTGGTTTTTCTTACTATTGTCCCAACTTCAAAATCTGTTTTTCTAGTACCTTTATCACCATCCTCCTACGCCTTCTCTCTTCCGCCCACTCTCACTATGTCCCTCTCATCCTCCTTCTCTTATCTTCTTGCTCACACAGTAACCTCATTCTTGCTTCCTGTTCTAACCCCTTGATTGGACGCCACCCCTCCTCCACTTCCCCCTCCACCAGGGATGAAGTGAAGTTGCTCGATAGTATTTTGCCTTTTAGCAGCAAACGCAAGCCTCCTGGCACTGTGTCCACCAAGAGTCCCTGTTCCCATGACGACTCCGGTTCCTGGCATGTCTCCCCATCCCACTCCTCCGGCTCCACCCCCTCCCAGGTGCCCTGACATTGCCGCCGAATTGCGCTCTTGTTCTCGCCCTGATGTGGGATGGGAGTTCATCTTGATCATATGGTGACGATCAAGTGATGGAGTGGCACAGACGTTCTGTTGAGATTGTGCTTTCTGGTGACTAACTCGAGGCAGGGTGGGCACCATTCCTCCACCTCCCCCACCTGGGTAGTCGCTCATTCCGATACCCATTCTGCTTCCGCCATAGTCATCTCCACCAATCTCTTCTTCCAGATGGTCTGGTGACATTAGTAGCCTCTCTTTGGACTTCTTTAGGGTGTTCTGGTTATTGGAGTTCTTAGAGGCAGTGCCCATGGCTTTGTAGTATTGGTGCTGCTGGTTCTTTGGGACCCTTGATAAGGTGCTGCCGTCATTGAGGGCTAGAAGTTGGTCTGTTGACTTGACACGGCGTGGGGGTTTGGAAAGTGTATCATAATTCTGGTTATGTTTAGACTCTGGTGGATCCAGAGGGTAAGGATTTGGGGTATGACTGGGTGCAGATTGTGGGTGGGGTATTCTAGGGCGGGTGGCATGGCTTGGAAGTGTACCTCTTCCCCCCAGAGTGTAGTCGCCACCCCAGGGAAGGTGATGCTGAGAGGAATGGAAGTTGGGAGGAGCATTGTTGGGCCGGCGTTTGGTGGTACAGTAACCTGAATATTCTTCCAATCCTCCTTTCTCTGCAAGTGGAGGAGAGAAAACAACTACCAGTGACAATCTTTCTTTTACAGATGGCAAGCCAATAATTAATAAAAAATACAGTATACAATAGGCATCATTTATGGATTTTACTTAAACTACCAGCAATTTTCAAAAATCTAGGGCAAGTGTTTTAGATTCTCTGTGCACAACTACTTGATTCATGTACTTTGTAAACAGCTTTCAGAGCTGAGCTGGAATCAATATTTTAAACATGACATTATTTACTTGCTGTTTACAATAATTTCCTTAAATCACAGTGAAAAATGTTAACCAAATTATAATATTATCATTGGCCACTCCATCAAGTAAAATAGGCTTCAATTTTTTTGTCAAATCCACTTCCCTCTAGGTAAGTGATCTCAAGCTAGCATCTGCTAATCCTGTTCAGAATTGCTAGCTTTATTTTTGTTGATTCTACCCTTTTAGGATTTAGGATTTTTATAAATGAACTTTCACTGTTATTATCAAAGACAGGATCCTAGATGTGTTAACTGATCCTAAAGGGATTAAAAAATCTAGTCATCTACCAGAGATGATAAATAGTGCCCAGGCAGCAAACAATTTTGCCCTAAGCTTGGCATCTGTCTGGCAATGGTATGTGGGCCAAGTCTGAGCCAAGAGGTACTGCGTTTTTAGCATGGCACAGATGACTTGGGCCAGAGCTCATTGTAGTTAAGTATGGGTTAACTTGGCTGAGACTTGTGTTGCCTTTTTCTGGTAATATGAATTTTTTTTATTAAAGTGGAGTGGGGTAATAGAACTGTTTAAAACAAATGCATTTCTCACAGCACATTCGTAGCACAGCATTTAATCTTTGTCCATGATTTTAGCACCCCTATCAGGTAAAAGTGAGGTTAAAAGGTAGTGAGTTGGTTGAAGTGAATTGTTTTACTACCTGTTTATCACAATAGCCATGTCAAAGCGACAAAACGTTATATGTCTTAAACTCACTATGACAACATATACAAAGCATACTTACAGGCAACAATATGTACATAAAACTGTTATCTCAAATAGTTTCTTAATCCAAAATGACACAAAGGGACTTATTACCTTAAGTACAGAAAAATGTTTGTCTGGACACTTGAACAAGTATGCTTTAGTGGGAAAAAAAGTGGACTAACTTGCCATGTTACGCAATTTTTAATGCATTTCTAATAATATTTGTATCTAATAAATATTAGTAACTTTCAAAAAATTATCTTTGAATAACCTTGTATTTTTTGCCTGTTTTCACAACAACCCCAGCTGACCAACCCTCACCTGTCAGTGAAAATTTGGTAAATACATAAACACTGAGAGGAGCTTTAAAACTGGGTTAATGCTCATTACATTATAATCGACAAAAACACACGTTCTCTGCGCAGGTCTGCTGTTCTCACTTCCGGGTCAGGCAGCACACTCGATCTGCATAGAGATGAGCTGTACCAGCGATTAATCTGATTGGTAAGTGGGCATGGGAACAAGAAGGGGGCATCTCCAAAATTGAAAAGCATGGAATTTTGCAGTTCCTTTCAAGGAAGCTAAGCTCCTAAAAACAACCTGTGCCACAATCGCTCTCAACTAAATTTCACAACTGGCACAAAGTAGTCAGACCAGCAAGGCCTACCCTCTTCAAGTTTAGAGGTCTACTGTCATTGACTGAAGAAAGTTGGTGGTGACGGTCATTTTAAGTGGCCTACCATTTAATGCAGTTAGTTGTCAATTATAAGCAGCAAAATTAAGAAAAATATAAAAATTAATTAAATAATTTTCATGATTTTCAAATTCTGACCAGTACTTGCATATGTTATTACAAATGGATTTTTTGGGATATTTTGTAAGCATAGTTATGTAACAACTGCCATTGTTTATGAATGACTAATCTTTGTTTGTGTATAGGTTTCGAGTCTTCCAACTCTAACTCATACTTCCCAGGAGGATGTCTTGCTGAGAAAGACGCCTTAAGGGTGTAAGCATCTGCACAAGGTTGTGAGAGCTACAAAATGGTTTGTCCCCATTAAAATAACCTTCATAAGCATCAGACCTCCCAAGCGTTCCACTGAAACACTGACATGGCTTTAAATAAGAAGCCCAAGATAGTTTTATGCAATGTTGTGGAACCTCATCAGCAAGCAGGTAATTTCTCCTTCAAATCACACCACCAAATGTCACTCTGGTTTGAATATATATATTTCACCTTATTGCTTTGAAATTATGTTAGCTAAAATAAGAAACCAATTATTTTGGTCAAATCACAATCTCCTCTCCCTTAGAAAAAAAAGGCTCACCCAGACGTTTGAGAGACGAGTATCTGTTCATTTCAGGCTTCATTGCGGCTTCATACGAGGGTGGTAGTTGTGCCAGGTTATGCAGAGAGTGATGGAAAGAAGGCTGGGGCTTCATGGCATTTGTATGCTTACTGGGCTTCAGAGTGCCGCCGGTTGTCATCTGCATGTTGTTCATCCGTGGTGCCCGCTCTTTAAATACATAGCGTTAAAAACAGCAATGTTAAAGTAAAGGGAATTCTATAGGGCTGGGTTACATCATCAACCATTTTCACTCCTTATGTTTCAATAAGTGATAAACTTTAGAGGAAGCAATATGATCTCCAGAAATTAATGAACAAACATAATTAAAGCTGCAAGCACTAATCAAAGGGCCCTGGTAATCTGGTGTTTTGCCACCAGGTGGCCTGAATGTGGTACAATTGGAACCATTACTTATTTTAGTGATCTCATCAGAACGGAGCTGCCTTTACATATAAAGACTATATGTTCAAGCTTAAACCATTTCCAAACACATGGGTTTGTGAGAAGACCAGCAATGTATCCATTATTAACAGTCGCTCTCTTTTCACAGCCATATAAACACTGTTTGAGTGACTGAATAACTCGTGAAAATTGGTTTCTTCCGAATCAGAGGGAATGTCAGGCAAGTTAAATAATAAAAACCTTTTGGGTAATTTGTAGATTAGTGCTTATTGGAGACCCAATTGATTTGCTGAAGCAATTTGACAGGTTCACCAAGAAGATCGGGTTAAGTGGAACGATTGAGCTTCTCCATCAGCCTGTTACTCTCGGTGTTACACAATCTTTCAGATTCCTGTTTGCTGGAGTAAAGGCCTCTACACAACTTTCAATCCAAAGTTTCATGTGGGAATGTGCTTCGATCGAAAACAGGGATGTCGTTAGCCCTAATTTAGGGGGGCTTCAGCCTCCCTAAAATATCCCAAAGCCCCCCCTATAATTTGGGGCGACATTTTATTTATTATTATTATCTTGATGTTTAAAATATATTTTAAATAAGTGCATACATGCAGCGAACACGAGCCAGCAAGAAAGCGAGTTAAACTGAAGTTCGCTTTCAAAATTATTATCGTTATGATCATGCCTCATTAGCATGCGTCAAGCGTGACGTGGTAGGCGGCCGAATAAGCAGCAGCAGCAAACAGCAGTGAACACACGGTGTACACACGGTCAACGATTGCACGTTGATAGCAGCGATTGTTGCTTAATCTGAACATTTACCTATGGTAAGAGAAGGAAGGACGGTATTGTACCTTAGTCTATTTCAACCTTAATGTTGGAAGCAAAAGCGAACGTCGTCTAAAATGCTAACATCGTGAAAAATCTTTTATTAGCTGTCTAATATCCTGTCGAATCTCTGAAGTACACATAATGTTAGTATCTATTCCCAATTACCGCGAGTGAAATTTAGTGTCATTAGTAAAAAAAAAAAAAAAGTTCTCCCAAAGGGATTAATAAAGTAAATTCTATTCTATTCTATTCTATTTTCACTGCATGCAATGTACGAGAAGCCCTCCAGGGGCTAAGCCCCCCCTATCTGTCAACCCTAGTGACTTCCCTGATCGAAAACCTTGGGCACCAACGGTAGCGCACACATCTGACCAAACAAGGTATGCCAACAAGATTGGCTCTGCCATGTTGAATTGGTTTTCACAAGGAGAATGACCAATGAAAGCCTTCTTGTTTGATGACATGAGTAGATCGCAAAAGAACTGCTTGGTGGCACTCATACATTTTTGTAGCGGTGAGCCGTTTATACTGTTGCTTTATACTGTTTGAGTTTATACTATTTGAGGAACGCCATCAAGATTACAAAAATGTGGAGAAAAGAGAGGATTTGTGGAGCAGAGTGCCTCTACAAAGCCAGAGTGCAATTTTAAAGTGAGTATTCAGTATGGAGTGCTGAATGATCAAATAGGAAATGTATGCAATTTCATACATGATATAAACCATGCTAGCACAGTAAACAGCAACACAGTCCTTGTTTGTTCCACTTTAGAGTGGTCTTTGTAAGAGACAAGTGCAGGGCAGGATGATAGCGACAAACGTCACCTCCATGCAAACCCCCATTTTTACTGTCCACACAGAAAAACTATTACCAAAATTTTGCGCCTTGGATAATTTCAAAAATTCTCAGTTACAAGAAAATTAACAGATGGGCGAACAGCGTAAACACAGAGTAGTATGTTTTCAAAATAACAACGTACAAATGGACAGTGCCTAAATCTAAGTGTATTTAATCATTCTAGGTCTCCTGTGCCTCCAGTGAAACCATGTGCAGTAGAAAATTACAAAAATGACATTTATACTGTATTGGGTTTGGCCTTTTAGGTGCAGTTTCTATAAAATCTATCATCAGTTACTGCTAGGAAGTTAGTGATGTTAAGTCCATTCAAAAGCAATGGTTTGGGGCTGGGAAGAACATGTTTTAAATTGTAGTGTGTATTCCTCAAACTAGAAAAACAAAGAAGAAAATTGCGCTTGCCTTTGATAAGGATAAAGCGCTTTAAGCTTTTGCATGGGTAAATGTTATACAAATAAGATATTGGTTTTTAATATTTATTTAGCCTATTTAAATTAGAGTAGCTGGACAACAGTTTGTGTGTTTTACGTACCGATGGTGGCTGTGTGCTTGGGGCTGGAGCCTTTGGTGTGGATGAAATTATGCTGTAGGTTTCCCACTGTCAAACAGAACAAAGAGACAAGATCTGTTTCACTGCAATGATTTGTATTTGGTGCTCCCACTTTATCCAGTTTTTACTTCAAATGTTCCCCTGACTCCTTTCAGCTCTACAGCGAGCAGCAAATTGCACACCCATCTTTTCATCCTAATGCTGTAATATACAGCTTCCATGTTAAATAATTCACAAATACCCTTTCATCATTTGGCTATTGGATTTTCCATGTGTTCCTGTCTTGTTCTGAATTTATACTGTCAGCTAATCCAAAGACCCTCATAAAACGGTTGCTATGTGAGGTGCAATGCAATCCAAGTGGCAGCCATGCAGCTCAGTGAAGGAATCTTTAACAATCACTACTTGAACGAGGACAAGAAAATAACATGGTTGTGCTCTTATAGTGCGCTCACCTGAAGATCCTTTGTCTATTTGGATTCTGTACTTTTGTTTCTGCAGGAGAGTGTTGCATGGCTTTACTTGTAGTTTTTGGTCAAGTTGGACATATCTTATGTGTTTTTACCATCTTACCATGAGAATGTTTATGTAACAAGCAGCTGATCAATCCAGTGGTTCTCCATTGACAACAATTCCTTGAACATTTCACTTTGGATACTCTGACTCCCTTCAGCACTTTAATTATCTTCAGCTGTCTACAATCATACACTCACCGACCACTTTATTAGGGACAATAGGGATGGTAGGGTCAGAATTTAACATCAAAAACATGAAGTCAAGGATCCATCATATAAAATTGGTGGTGGTGTAAGGGTGTGAAGAATATTTTTGGTTATTCATATTCCTGTGTAAATATTATGTACGTCTACCTCAATAATGCTCTTTTGCACAATATCTATATTCTTATACCCATATTCATATACGTTATATGTACAGTTGTATATATTGTATTTTATTTTAAATTCTAAATTGTACATTTTGTATTCATGTTGACTGTATGCACCTTGGGGTCTGAGAGAGATGTAATTTTGATTTTCTGTATGTCCAGAATATATTGCAAAATTTCAAAATAAAGGTGACTTGACTTGACACTTTGGGGCCATTAGTACCAATTGGGCATCTTTATGACCATATCTTCTGATGGATACTTCCAGCAGGGTAACACACCATGTCATAAAGCTGAACATGACGATAAGTTCACTGTACTCAAATGGTCCCCACAGTTACCAGATCTCAACACAACTGAGCATCTTTGGGATGTGGTGGAATGGGAGGTCCACATGCAGTCGACAAATCTGCAGCAACGGCATGATGTTATCGTCAACATGGACAAAAGTCTCTGAGGAATCTTTGCAGTTCCTTGTTGAATCTATGCAAGGAAGGATTAAGGCAATACTCAGGGTCCAACCATCCAACCCGGTACCAGCAAGGTGTACCTAATAGTGGCTGGTGAGTGTAAACACATTAACCTCATATTAAGCTTTGCCCCGGTCATAGAACTCCAACCCTTGTACATACTTCTAGCCCCATCTCCTGTTTTTGATCCCAGCTTAGTATCCAGATTACCATTCACCTGATTCAGCAACCTGTACCTCTGGGGTCATTTGACACCAGCAAACTCTCAAATGTTTCATTCATTTTCCAACCTGCTAATTCCCTTTCGGAGTCACGGGGCTCTCAAAGTTTATGTTCTGTAAATGGTCAAATTTTACATTTGGGGCAGTATATTGCTTAGTTTAAAGGTGAAGACCACCTCTAAGAAAAATACATTGGGGTGTTGTTGGAGCATTACACTTACGTCGGTTATCTTTCTGAAGTGTGGGATAGAGATTTTTGGGGGGTCTTCCAAGCGTCCCTTCTCCTCCACCTCCTCCTCCAGTCCCCAGAACCACACTGTTGTTTCTCTCTCCCTCTTGAACAGGACTTGACTGGTGACGCAACATTTCCACAAGAGCCCTGAGAGCAAAGGGTTTATGTAAGTCAAGAAGTGAAATTTTCGTCCAGAATGCTTTGGTTGTTTGCCTAATGTGCGCACCATTCCTTGTACTCCAGTCATGAAGTCAGTATTTATTCATCCAAGTTGCCAGTTTATACTGAGATACTATCTCTCATATGTTATTTTTCAGACTATGCTGATTATAAAGCACTATATCAGTGAATTGTTTTATTTTTCATATATAAAGTGCACCAAATAGTCGTGTCACAGATCTTTTCCAACTGCATGACTGTCTGGAGCAGCATCTAGTAATTGCTGAATTCATACTGCACGATAGATTGGCGATGGGATTTCGCAGAGAGAGTGCAACATTCAAGACATCAGGAAGTTGGGGAGGAGTTGAAAAGGGGATTGCTCTTTGTCTATTAGGACCCAAGAATATATATATATACCGTATATAAAAACTAGCACACTCCCATTCTTGATAATAATCCTGATCTTTGCACTCGTCATGTACACGTAACTTTGAGTTGTTTTCTAGCATTTACTTCTAACGAATTTGTGGACTGCGGACAACGACTGAAGACAGTCTGCTCCAGACAACCATGCCGTGTGGTGATCTGTGGTATAACTACTCTGAAAACGGTGCAGTCTGAACTCCGCATCACTGAAGATCTGTAGAATGTCATAATCTTACAATGATCGTAAAATATCATGCAATCACATTCTCTTATATTTAGAAGTGCTTTGTCGTAATGTTTCACCTGGGCATGTTGAGCTCTCTGTTCCTAGGCTGGCGGGATGCCTTGTGGAAAGCCACTTTAATCGCCACTGCAACTGCCACAGTAAAGGAGATGACTCCACCGATAACGTAGATGGTGTTGTTGCTCTGTTCGATGCGGCTCTGGTCAGGATGTGCAGGTGGTGGGGGTTTAGTTGCAGGGGGGGCTGTGTTCGCCCACACCGGTGAATGGTAATTGTGACAGATGTTCTGATCTAGCCTTCGAGAGCTGTCCGGACAACAGAATCGATAATGACACGTCCCGCAGCAGTAGATGAAGTCGTCCTTGGAGCAGTTAAAGGTGAGGTCATACTGGCCCATGACATCATAATAACCTCGGCAGACGTCCACCTCTACCAGTTTGCGAGGGGGCGGGGCTACCTGCGCCGCTCCAAAAGGGGCCTTCAGTGCATCAGTGGTTACGTTCTTTGGAAGCATTATTTGAGGCAGTGGCCTCTGGGGCATTTCTGCCCCTCCAGCTGCCTGCTTCAGCCGTCGATTCAGGGACTTTCCTCGTACGCCACCTCCATTTTTGTTGAGGGGGTACATGAAGCTTCTTCCCTGCGATGTAGGGTTGGGTGTCGGGATGATGCTGTTGACCCCATCTTTGGAGGGGCCCGGGACACTAGCTGAGTAGGTGTTGAGAGGGACAGCGATTATGAGGAGGAAAATGATGACATGCATCCGAGCTTCCAAGGTGCGCATCATCTTTACATGACTAACGCTGCTATTTTCTCTCGCTGACTCAACCTTCTGCACAATGCTGAATTTAATAGATGCAATCTACTTTCTCGAAACTGTCTCCAGAGTTTTTCAAAAGTGGTTGCTGTGAATGGTTATACTCTGAGATGGCGTTAGAGAAAACCTTGACGTGCTTTCAGCTTCAAGGTGAGTTACACAACATCTGTTCTCTCATCATGCAGCGCTCCTGCCAAGCATTTAGCTGGAAAACCTGAACAATATACTTACAATGCACTTGTGTAAACAGGAAATGAAAGATCAACAAACTTTCGTTGAAAGGCAAGTATTCCCCTTTGTGTGGCTTTCTTCAAATATAGACTTTTACCAACCCAAGAAATGGCTTTTCTGGTTCATCATTCTTTGAATCAAGATCTCGCACTCAACATGAAGGCAGATACGAAGTTGAATTCCTTGGTTTGGCACTTAACAGGATGTTTAAGAGAGATGGGCTGTAAAAATCTTTAAAATGTAGACAGATGCTTCATCATTCTCACTTATTTTTTGTATGAATTGGGCACTCCTTACATTCGGCAATGGCACTTAGACTGTGTTCCCTGACCTGTAAAACTCCCTGAAATTTTACTCAAAGAAACATACAAAAATCTAATCTTGTTCTACTTGTTTATGAGTCTCCAACACTACTCCTTGAGCATCCATGGCAACATGGATCTCAGTGTATAAATGCACAATTCCCCCAAAAAACACTTGATAAAAAATGTCAGAAAATAATCGAAACATCCGTCTTCATGAAAAAAAAGGATCAGTCTATATATTGGAAAAGTGAGAATGGCAGTGGGGCTTCAAGACTGATTCGTCTTCCAAGAAGGACTGTGTGTTCCCTTTTACCAGTTTCTTGTTTCATGCAGCAGATTATCTAGTGAGGTGCAGGAAGCTGAAGCTCTTGTTGATCTGGATGAAGTCTTATGGTGTGGACCTCAAGCTTATGGCTGTTTCCTCAAGCTTTTGGCTGAATTGATGCTGGAATATATTGGCATTCAGTCACCAGAGCCTCTGAAAAGAAACACAAAGAGAGTGAGTGCGAGAGACATCTGTGAGAGTTTTTGAAAGATCATAGTTAGCTTGTCATCTGCATGGCAGCCTATTATTTTCCCAGTGACATGTGGCATGTGATGTGACACATGTATGCAGGAACTAATGCAATCCATATAGAACAAGCAGGATTCTAATATAAGGAAATCTGTTTGAGGCTGGAGTTCATGTTGATCACATATGCCATAGAAAATGTGAAGGTAGTGTCCAGGACATACCCTAGTTTAAAGCCAGCCATGGAAGATTTTAGGATGAACATAATAAGTGATAAAACTGCTGGAACTACACAGTAAAATCCTAAGAGTTAAATTAACTCTACTCAGAGTGTATTTGGTCCCACTCTATATAGAGTTAAACCAACTCTGAAGGAGAGTTTTTTTAAATAAGTCTATTTGAACTAAACAGTCTATTTTTGTCTGTTTTTACTCTTTCTGGAGTGGACTTGGTCCCTCTCTGAATAGTTAATATTTAGTTTGCATTTTCCATGCAGATTTGGAAAAACATGAAGAAAATAGATTATTAAATTACTCTTTCTCAGAGTCGGTTTAACTCTATATAGAGTGGGACCAAATATACTCCGAGTAGAGTTAATTTAACTCTTAGGATTTTACTGTGTAGATTTAAGCACAGGGTTCCATTAGTTTTGAAACTGATTTCCTGGAAATTGATGATATTGAAGAATAATTATAACACATATAATATATATGTATTTATATATATATATATATATATATATATATATATATATATATAATTACATATTATAAATTCTAATATTGAGTTATATATTTAATAAAAAATACAGTTTATTGGGGAAAATGACATCATTGCCTGATTTGCATAAAAATTACATTATGTGCATGAAATATCATTTTCCTGAAATGCTTTTTTCTATGCAAAGATCTAAAGTATTGCACAATTCATGCCTTAATAAATAAACATTAACAAAATAAAAATACATTAAATAATAATAATGAAAGTTATGAATAACGTGCAACGTGACTTCAATTTAAGCTGTGTCATTTTCTTTAGATTTTTGTTTCAGGTTTGCATCCATTCATTCATCACATCTCGATTGGATCAGGGTACTCTATGAAGGTGTTCAAAATGCTGCAGCTCGCCTATTGACAGGCACTAGGGAACAGGAGCACATTACTCCTATTCTTTTTTCCTTACACTGGCTCCCAGTTGCTTTTACAATTTTTAAATGTTTGAATTAATTGGCCCCACTGTACTTGTCAGAGCTGCTGCTCCTCACTCTCCTGCGAGAGTGCTCAGGTCTCCAGATCAACTGTTCTTGACTGTTTCTAAGTCAAGGTTTGTGTCCAGGAGAGACCAAGCTTTTTCAGTGGTGGGCCGTAAACTGTGGCCTTTTCATGTCTGCACCCTTTTTTACTTTGGCTTTTAACTCTTTGTAGATCAGATCATTTTATATTGAACTGTGAGGTGTTACAACTGTCAGGTGTAACACATTTCTTGCTTGTTTTATCAAAAACCACAATCACAAATTCGTTTTCTCTACCCCCTGAGAACAGACCGTAACACTGAATCATGTGAATCTATTTATAATTTTATTTTTGCACCCTTTAAACGAATGTATAGTGAATGTTTTGGGACACAACTTGAGTTTGTCTGAGTGCGACGTGAGCTTGCGCCGGGTAAAGACACACTTCTCTATGAGATATAACAAGAAAAACCTCAGAAAGAGGATGACTACATTATATGGGACAGGATAGATGGGGTCATAGTGAGCGAGGGGTGCTACTGAGTCATGGTTTGTGCATTTAATTCAATTATAAAGCAAGTCGTCCTACTTTATGAACTGTAAAATATTAGAAGGAATATAAGATTTCTTGGCACACCGAGCTATTCAAAAGAGGTGAAGCACTCAATAGGAGGGGAAACCCTGTCTAGACTAAAGTTGCCTACCTGAAGACTTCTCTATGCAGTCACATCTGTTGTGAATTCTACTTAATTTAGTAAATTCAAACTACCGGTACATGTGAGAAATGCAATTTGTTCATGTGGCCGTGTCTGGTATGAATGCACCAGAAGAATGAATCAGCTTTGAAAAACCTATGGACATGTTTAGAGCTTTTTTACATGGCCAAAAGTAATAAAAATAAAGAAACCCATCAAATGAGAAGCTGTGTCACTTGCAAAGCAGATAAATGCTCCCAAAAGTAATAAGAATATAACCATAAAAGTCTTATACTGCATTTATAGCGACAGGTTCAAGAGCAGAAGCACATCTGAGCTGAATGTGGAAAATTAGTTTAAATCATAGATAAAATTGCCATTACACACATATATATATTAGGGGTTACCGGTAGAGTTACACTTAGTCTTGGAGAGCTCGGTTCGGTTAATTTTCGGTACAAAACAATAAGAGCTCACAAAAACTTTATTTTGAAAAGCTGCCAATACACAGTAGAAATCTTGCATAAAATAAATAAAAGTGACACATTTGGGTGATATTTTAAATAAATTGCACTCTTTGTAAAGAAATACACATTTTTTTAAATAAAA